>NHNY01000009.1:0-569252 GCA_002786065.1 Microcyclospora pomicola | reverse complement strand
GGCTAAATTGATTGTCAGTTAATTCAGAATGCATTCAGAATAGGATCAACTCACAGAAGCAGCATTTGCCAGAGTGCTGGTAGAAGCAGCAGCCTTTTCAACATCCTTCTGAGCCTGAGCTTTCTTATGATCCTGCATCACCTTTTTGAAAAAATCTGGAAATGAATTAGTTGAGAATCAATTGAGAATATTCTGAATGCATTTTCAATGCATTCAGAATCAATTCACATACCCTTTGCCTTCTCCTTCACATCATTTCCACCTTGACCTTTCTTCTTTTCAAACTTGCAATCATGACTGGTTCTGGCATGCTGGACCAAGGCATTATGAGTGAGAAAGATTTCCTAATTAATTGTCAGTTGATTGTCAAATTGTGAATTGATTGAGAATGAATTCTCAATGCACTCACACCACAAATATCCTCATCAACCCCAAATCTGCAGAAGTGCTCCCCCAGGTAAAGGTCACAATTCTAGTTCAGAATTAGTTGAGAATGCATTCAGAATTGATTCAGACACTCACCTCATTCTCATCTGTCTCCCAAGCTCTAAGTCCTGAAGGTCTGGTCTTAGAAACTGCAAGGTCCCAATACTCTCTGTACTCTGGGCAGTTCATCAACTTGGTCTGTGGGGTGGGTGCCATTGTGTTGAGAATTGATTGAGAATTGATTGAGAGGCTGATTGCTGAAGGACTTTGAAAAAGTTGAAGTGCTGAATAGACTGTGAATGCAGGCTGAATTGATTGAGAATTGATTCTGAGTGGCTTCTGAGGAGGTGGCAGTCTTGGAGGTTGGTGAAGCTGATTAGGATTGATTGAGAATGATGGGTCGAGTTAACTTCTTTCTCCGCACTTCAACTTTAGGGTAGGTCAGCCGTTATTTCCGGCAACTCCCGCACCCAGCCATCTTCATTGTAGGTCGAGTGAACTGCACCCTGGGCATGTGAACGTTGTACTCCTTGACCATGCATATGGATGTAGTTGGGCCCTGTAGGTCGCAGGGTAGGGTAGCAGGGTGAACAGCCAGGCACCAGCCCTTGAGGTCTCCTTTGCTTGACTTTCTAAGGGTGCAATCAGGAAGCTGGACCATGCTGTGTCATCAAAAGATCTGCTGTGACTTCGATCGGTGACACATTGTCCCTTTGAGTTGGACTGGAGCATGCTCGACCCCATGCTTCCACCCCTGCCTCCCTCATCGTCTGGACCAGGTACGAAGGCTTCAGTTTACCCAGACCTACGATACCAGCAGTTGTCTAGACACTACACGCAGCACCAAGAGCCTCGCCGTCCCCTGCCCCGATCCACGTCCATGATGGCTGGGGCCTGAGGTCTCGACGTGTCATGTATACAGGTAAAAGAGCGTCAGGAACAAGGCGTGCCAGAAGCTCTGACGGATGGCTAAGGGGCTCCCACCTCAGACAAGTGAGGAGGATCGATCACAATGCTCCGTTCCCTGTCGCTCTGTCGAGCGCGACGAGACGCTCAGAGAGATACCAGGTACAGGAACAAGAAGTCAAAGTATACATGTGCGCGCTGGCTTATAGGAAGTCAAGAGGGTATGACCGGTTCTCACGTGGCTGATGGTTTCTTGATGACATCCCGGCCCCTCGCACATGTGTCCAGGTATATATATGCCTCACGTTAGGTGGAGGGACTCAGGATAGTATCGAGCCGCGCTGTCAAGCACACAGCTATGTGCTACGCACTGCATGATCTGCTCTCTCGCCATGGTTGATGTTGACATCAACACTCACAGTGGAGTTGGTCGAACAGAACGCGTCAAGCGGCATACATGCGAAGAGGGAAGGATGAACTCTGTTCATGGAGCGGCATTGGGATTCGGTGAAATGCTAGTTGAGACGTATTTCTTGGGTGCTGTTGCTGCTTCTTCGGCTCTTGGCCTGGAGACCCTTTTTCCCCAACACACATCCTATGCTGTGAAATCTGCCACGGCAAAGCGGACGAGAACATCGTTTTGACGGAGATTGAAGTATGTACATCAGTCCATTAAGTGATATCGTATGCGTACCGTCAACATTGGCAGGCTACTGGGTGCGGCCTCTCGTCCGCGCCACTGTGCCAACGCGACTGAGCCCTCGCTAAGAGTTCAATTGAACATAGTTCCCTATAAGCTCGTGTTAGCATTTGACCCGTCCGACTAATTGTGGACAGGAATCGGCACTTACCTGGAAACTGTCCTTGCTTGATTCCCACTTTCCCGATCCACCATTCGTTCTCATTGTCTGTCCGTGACACGATCTCAATGGTATCTCCAGCACTGAACGATAGATCCCCCTCTGCCTGCGCTTCGTAATCATACAACGCGGTGACAGTCTCTACCACAGGTGCACCGGTAAGTCGACCTGGTTTGGGCTTTGGGGGAGGAGGTGCAGCCTTGCCTTTGGCAGCTGCTTGCCAGCTGGCACCTGTGCTGGCCGATCGGCCCAAGTCACTAGAGCCACCTTCTGTGTACGAAGGAGGCGGCGTGTCGTCGGCATGGTATGTAAGTCGTCGAGTGGGCGAGTCAGAACCGGACCCAGTCTTGCCATTCTCGATGGCCAACTTGTTACCGTACTTTGACAAGGGCTTGCGCGGTCCGCCGGTCGTCTTGAATTTGACGATACCTAAAGCTTCAGTCTGCTGCTGGATCTCGCCACGCTTCTCCTCGAACGCTTCTTCGATACCCAATGTCAAGTTGAAATATCCGATATCAATCGACTGCATCTTCTCGTGCAACGTGTAGAACACATTAAGCTGCATGTAGTAAAAGCTCTGGAACAGCGGAAGGATGAACTCTTTCTCCAAGCGGAAAAGCTGGGGCAATTCTTCTTTGAGCAGGTTGTTGAATATGTCGTATTCCTGTGTTGCATTCTCCACATCATTCTCCGCTTTATACAAAGCTTTTTCATCCTTCAGACTCTTGTCCGGTTTGTCTTGAAGCTTCTTCAAAGTATTGCGGTGCCGATCGTAGTCTAGCTGCTTGTGGTCTCGTTTCACTGCTGTCTTGCGCACAACCTTAATGATTTCTCCCAGCTCATCCGCCGGCTTCACAACCCGCGATTCGATCATCTCCAGCTCGGGTTGTAGGGATGCCTTGAGCTCGTTGACAATATTGACATACTCTTCACAAGCACGGATGCCTTCGGGGTTGCCGTCGATGACATACGAGTCCGGGTCACTCGCTCTCCCCGATATAGGTTGATAGATCTCGATACAGGCTTTGGAGAACTCAATCTGGTGGTCCAACATGCTATTGATGGCCTGGAAGTACTTCTTGCTCTCATCGTGCAACTTTTTCGTCTCTCTTTCTAGGTCTGCAAACCGAAGCTCGGCGTCAACGTACACGGCATCCTTGGTGATCTCGCCCATGTTGAAACGCTGTTTGAACGTTTGCGGCGCCTGAAACATGGGTCAGTCGTTGTGTGTGGTGTCGTGGGTTGCTGGAGACGTACGCGCGTCACGGTCTTCTGGAAGCCTTTCCAACTCATTTTGACGATTGCTTTCCACCTTGCGGGTTTGTGGTGATCCGATCAGTCTTGTGTCCAATGCTAGAGACGGAGTGAAGAGGTCGAAAGGTTAACTGCGCTGCCTGGCTGATATGACGGCAATCCCGTGGCTGAGCGCTTTATCTACCGAAGATGCCTGCGATATCGGTTGTGGATGTGCTGGTACTGTGCAAGGTGAAGATGGAGGATGCAATCGTCCACTCGAACCTGAATACTTTCTACAAAATGCTCCTTGTATGCTGCTGGATTGACAATATGTAGAAGTGTTGATCGTGCATGCAAGGATTGGTGAAACCCACGGGCTCATACAGCGGGATCTGATGCGATCGTGGGGATCCCCGACGTCATGTGCATGAGTAAGGACTTATGTAATGTACATCCGTGCGTCCAGACTCTCGTAGGAACATCTCACGTGATATTCGACCATCAACGACGAGAATATCACTACCACCACGTTGACTACACGAGATAAGATTGTGGTCCAACCTGGCATTTTCATTGTCATGCAGACCGACTTCAAAATATTCAGCACCGTGAATCTACATGTTTGTGCATAAATCGATGACGAAAGATCGAAATACATGCGCTGCTGACTGATGATTTGATAATAATCTGCCATCGCCTCCATGACTTCTTGAAGCTCGACACTCCGCAGAACTCATCTCCCCACTCATCAACACACAGGTGCGCATCATGGCGAATCTTGCACCTACCGCCGTGAGGCAAGCGCTTCGTAATTGCAGTCGTCGCCTATCATCAACATCTTCCTCCCTACCGTGCTCCTTCACTGGACAGGCCTCACGAACAGCCATCACAACCAGACGAAATTATGTCTCCAGCACAAGCCCCAAGCAAGCCACCGTCGAGCAGACTATCCGACAAGATCAGAAAGCATTCCTCGCCGAGACAGGGTTACATGCTAAAGACGTGCGAATGCCAACCACAGACATGTCAGCAGATGCAATGATGAGTCCAACCGCTGGCATATTAAAGCAAGCCACAGTGATGGACGAGGGCAACAGGCCCATCTATCTGGACATGCAGGCCACAACCCCGACCGACCCGCGAGTACTAGATGCAATGCTTCCGTTCCTCACTGGCTTATATGGTAACCCACACTCACGGACACACGCCTATGGATGGGAGACCGATACTGCAGTCGAGCAGGCAAGACAACATATCGCAGACCTCATTGGAGCGGATGCAAAGGAAATCATATTCACAAGTGGCGCAACGGAAAGCAACAACATGAGCATAAAAGGCGTCGCACGCTTCTTCAAGAGAAGCGGAAAGAAGAACCACATCATCACCTGCCAGACGGAGCACAAGTGCGTGCTTGACAGTTGCAGACATCTGCAAGATGAAGGTTGCGAAATCACATACCTCCCGGTGCAGTCCAATGGGTTGATCGATATGGAAGAATTGGAGAAGGCTATCCGACCAGAAACAGCACTAGTGTCTATCATGACCGTCAACAACGAGATTGGTGTGGTACAACCGGTAGAAGAAATTGGCAAGCTATGTCGCAGCAAAAAGGTTTTCTTCCACACTGATGCTGCACAAGCTGTCGGCAAAATCCCGCTCGACGTCAACAAAATGAATGTCGACCTCATGTCAATCTCAGCCCACAAGATTTACGGGCCCAAAGGCATTGGAGCCTGTTATGTGCGTCGCCGACCGCGCGTCAGACTTGACCCGATCATCTCGGGCGGTGGCCAAGAGCGAGGCCTTCGATCGGGCACTCTCGCTCCTCCACTCGCGATCGGATTTGGAGAGGCAGCGCGGCTATGCAATGAAGAGATGAGTGTAAGTTACCGTCCCTGTCGTGATTCACCCTTCCCGAATGATTATATGCTCAAACATGCATGGCTTTCTGAGCCGGCGCTGTGACAGGCGCATCTGTCTGCTGAAAAACAGCAAGTTTAATGACACATCTACCTTATCTCTTCGCTCTTATTCACAGATTGCCAAGAGCTCTCGCTGATGATTCTTCTAGTACGACTCGAATCGCATTGCAGCACTTTCAAACAAGCTCAAGACTGGTCTTCTCGCCATGGAACACACTTCACTAAATGGTGATCCCACCCGCCACTACCCAGGATGTGTCAACGTCTCCTTCGCTTACGTTGAGGGCGAATCTCTCCTCATGGCCTTGAAAGACATCGCATTATCGTCTGGCTCGGCATGCACTTCGGCCTCGCTTGAGCCAAGTTACGTGCTTCGCGCACTTGGTAACTCAGACGAAAGCGCACATAGCAGCATCCGGTTCGGTATCGGACGGTTCACGACGGATGCCGAGATTGATTACGTGCTGAAGGCTGTGGAAGCACGAGTGACGTTTTTGAGGGAGCTGAGTCCGTTATGGGAGCTGGTGCAGGAGGGTGTGGATCTGAACACGATCGAATGGAGTCAGCATTAAAGCGACAATGTCTCGATGCGGTACTCTCAATTGCAACATATAGGGTTCGAGGAAATGTACACTTATCTTAGCTGGATGTTGTGGTTCCAGGATGTCTTTTCGACTTCATGAGCTTCTACTTAGCGGATATCAACTGCTTGCAATCTTTGGCTCGACTGGAATGTTTTGTTGCACTACCCGTCCCTTCGAGACGTTTCGTAACATCTTCGGTGCCTGGTATGAGGACGTCGGTGTTCTGTGATCACTTTGGGTACACACCACCCGTTCACAAGTACGTTTTCCTGCTAGTTGGCCTACGCTCGGCATTCGGGCATTATTCTACAGGGCAAAAAACGGGATAGCCGTATTCTATCCTACACATCTCTGCGCGAGAATCAATCCTAGCTCGTCTGCGACCTTCGGCAACACATGTGTCCAACTTACATGTAACCAGAGACGTGGCGCATATTTTATTGACAGTTTGGCACCACAGTAACAGCGGACCGAGGACAGGCCCGCCCCACGTCCAGAATGGCGGGTGGAACTCTGGACGTCCTTGGCTTCCAAAACCTTAGCACTGGCATCTCGATCTTGCAACCCGACCTGGACACTGCTCATCCACTGGTAGCATCTCCAGTCTCGCTGATCATAATCTGCTCATGGCTGGGGGCCGCGCCGAAACATATCGCCAAATACACGGAAGAATACAGCGCTCTGTTCCCTCATGCCGAGATCCTGCTCGTCCAATCTCGTCTGGAGACGATGCTTCGAGGTGGTCTTGATTTGACGGCGGCATGTTCTGTCATCGCGAGACATCTCGATTCACACGTTGAGGACCGAGACGCATCCCGTTCGGCACCTCGTAGAGTCCTGTGGCATGCCTCCTCCAATGGTGGAGCCATGACCGCCACGGCCCTGCTCGATGCGCTTCGGCAACGGCTACCAGGATTCCAGCTACCCGTTCACGCTGCGACATTAGTCCTGGACTGCAACCCTGGGAAACCAGGTCTAGCATCTACTGTCCGTGCCGTCGTACTTCAATTGCCACGATCTACAGCTGTCACTCGGGGGCTGGTCGCGGTCGCCGTTTATGCCGCTTCAATCCTGTACATGATCATCCACCTCGTGACTCGGCGCGTCTCTCCTCTCGACCAGACCCGACGGACGCTGAACGATCCTGACTACTTCTCGCCGGATGCGACGAGACTGTACCTCTATTCGAAAGCGGATGAGTTGATTGCTTGGCGTGATGTCAGTGAGCATGTAGCTGAGGCGAAGGAGAATGGGTATCGGTTCGTCCAAGAGGAGGTATTTGAAAATGCGGCCCATTGTAGACTGGTCGCGGACGATGCTGCGAGGTATTGGACTGCGATTCGTAGGGCGGTAGATCGCTGAGTGTGTAGTAGGCATCGTACTAGACTCAAGCATAGTTGTCATACTGATATGCCTCCTGATATGAGCGATAGATGATCGAAGTCGTTTCAGAATCTTGTGAAGAAAACCGATGGACTTACCGACACCGACCATTCTTCTGTATGGGAGCGAAGGGCAAATTCATTTGATGAGACGTTCTTCCCTTGAAAGAATGTACATTCTCAACCCACCAATGTTCCGACCACTTACAATATATCCCAGCGCAACTTTGTGCTTACTTCAATATCCCACTTCCCATGCCTAGGTACGCTAAGTTACCTTACATAACGATAACATCGAATCGAGATATTGCATCGGCACACTCCAGGTGATTTGACGGTAAACTCGTGTCAAGTTGCAGCTGGGTGTTCTGGAGGGACACCAATGCTTAGAGTACACTTCGGTATAGTACCCCGAGTCATCATCTCGAACTTACGCTCCGACCAAAGCTGAGTGTCGACTGTATAAGACGGCGACATGATTGCACGTTTCATTAGGCTAAGCCGCGAAGGATGGCAGGATTGCCAGCGGAAGTAGGCAGCGCGCCAATACCACGGTGCCATATTGAAGGATTCACGCTATGTTATACCGATCCTTCGAGTGGGTTTCGGTTCTGAAGAAGGGAGACTGGATAAACAGACGTATATGTATGGTATAAAGACATAGATTGAGCCCAGGTCTCGCAATGGTGGATCGTCGAAGCAACTTCTATCATTATTCTAAATATCGTTATAATAGTGCTATGGCTGCCATGACCCGGAAGTCCAATTTGCTCTCCGCTATAGTGTTTGCCTGCTCCATGGGCGTGAGCAATGCTCTCTACGATGTCGACGGCGTAGGATCGTTCACGGAGTTCCGCACCTACACGTTCGACGGCTCGACGGACAACTTCAGCGGCCAGGACAACCTCTTCAAGTCGGACTACTCGCAAGATGACATGAGTGATACGCCTACGGCGACACATGACCATAATTACGACCCGGCAAACGTGTATGTTCAGGCGCCTTATGTGTACCTCCGAGTCCAGGGACAAGATATGAGTGATCCTGCGAACATATCCTGTGCCGAGATGACGACGGACGAATCCCAGATCCTGTACGCGAGTGTTCGAACGGTATGTTGGACGTGTCCAAGGGCGTGGTGGTATCGTAAGGAGACTGTCCGGCTAACAAGAAGCAGACTGCAATCTTCTCCTCGGTCCCAGGTACCGTTCACGGACTGTTCTTCTATCAGTCCAATTCTCAAGAAATCGATATGGAGTTTGTCTCCAACATCACGGCTCAGCAGAATGAACCGGTCAACACTGGCCAGAGCTCGCTCGGCAGCGTCCCGCCGCTCCAGTTGACAAACCAGGCGGTCGATGGAGATGCTGATGATGCAACATACAGCACTGTGTTGTTACCAGACGACGCCGAAACCGCCGAGCACGAATACCGCATCGATTGGTTGGAAGGAATCGTGCAATTCTACATCGATGGGTCGTTGGTCCAGACATACACCGATAACGTTCCGGCAGTGCCTGGTACATGGATCTGGAACAATTGGGCGTAAGAGTCTCGTTCCTTGTTGTTGTTGCTTCATGCTGACAGATGCTTTGTAGGGATGGTGACCCTGGCTTCTCCACTGGCCCGCCTTCCGAGGACAGCTATTTGAAGATTCGGGAGATCACCATGTACTACAACACGAGCAGCAGCGCTTAAGAGCATGATCTCCGCTCTGACGTCCCGAAAAGCGTAGCAGATTTGGTGAACGGCAAAAAAGGTGTATGTGCTGGACCCTCGCCATATACAATTTTGTATAAGATAGCGGTATATCGTGTAACTGTGGCCATGAGAGTTCCCAGGCTTATTCGTGACATTTCAAGTTTCCAGTGGGTGTCAATTAGCAAGGATGGTAATTCTCATGGATTATGACCGTGTTGTGATTGCATTGTGGCGCAGTCTCGATTACCCGGTGTCGCTCTTATCCGTTCGGACAAGGCTTGGACCTGTTGGGTTCTGGTTCCCATCTCGAAGCTACCACGAAAGAAACAGCTGTTAGAGCGAAAGTTGGTGTCGAGACCGGATCCATGGCAAGTCTTACACTGATTTGATCATCCTCATGGCCACTCTTGTCAACAGGTGCAAGTGAATTGATTCGTCTTGCAGCTTCTCATGCCCCTAATCGCTTTCCTTGACTACTCTTTGAAGATTCTTGAGATATTCTTCAACCTCTCGGCATCCTTCAAGTGTTATGTCCCTCCTTTTACCTTCAATGACGATGTAGGGCACCGCGTCTATGCCGTTACCGGCTTGTTCCCTCATTGTCATCTTGACATCCATCAGCCCATCGTCCTTGTCCTCGATAAACTTTCTTGCTTCGCTTTCATCCAGCCCTGCTTCAGTCGTTGCCCGTAGCAATGTTTCTACACTGCTCGGGTGTTGCTCTTCCTCGAAATATTGCCGGTACAATGAACTCACAATCTTGTCTGCAACTTGTGGCCCCTTCACTTCCTGGTAATGTTGGATGACCCGGTGTGCTTGTAAAGTATTGGCTACTGTGCCGCCGAATTTGTACTCGATACCTTCTGCTTTGCCATATGCAGACATGAGGGTGGTATACATCCGCATCTTCTCCTCGGAATCGCCATATCGGCTCTTCTTGTACCAATCGAACTTACTTTCTCCTTCTTCTGTTGCATCCGGGTAAAGCTGGTATGGAAGGTACTTGATCGTGAATGTCACTGGGCAGTCACTAGGTAGCTGGGCAAGAGCCTTGAAAAGGCGACGTCTAGCTAGATAAGTCCTGACAATTGACCTTCATCTCAGCATGGAATACTCATTCTATGTGAGATACGAGAACTGCTGATGGAATATGTCCTCCATAACACGGGTGGGGGCTGTTCACATACCAAGGACAAATGGTGTCCAGTGTGAACTGGATCTGCGATTCGTAGCCCATTTTTTATCCTCCGAACGAGTTTGCTCTGTATACTGAGGGCCGCTCTTAGTGTCGTGAAGTATGATAGATGTCTATGGTTATAAGTGAGGTTGTTATACTACGGTCACTTGTTACATATATTGATCGTGTGAAGCGCGTCACTAACAGAATACTGGCGCGGGGTCAGCACGGCGCAGAGGGTCGTCCGAATCGGGAAGGCCCAAGCTTTCGTGGTCGCCATTGACTGCATCAACTACACCTCCGTGCTCAAGGTCTCTCATTTTGAACTATCGATCCAGGCCGCTCCATCTGCTTAATTCATCTTCACAAAGCGCATCTGCACAGTAATGAGTTGCTCCTCTTCACGCCTCGCTGTCTCGACTACCTGAGACGTTGTTTATGCGCCACCTACAATACTATGCTATCTTTCGAGGTCTACCTGGTTCAACGTCCAGGTTCCCTAACAAATGGGGCCATGCCTTCGTAGCCGTGCAGTATGGGCATTTAGCAGAAAGAAGAACACCACTTGTATCAGGGTCCAATGGTTCGACGCAGCAGCGCAGGTTTCTGACCGCGACCCTTCCGCCTCTTCTTGTGCCGCCCGCGATTTTCACCGGTCTGCTCCTTGGTTTGTGGGCGTATAAATGTTTCATGACTGTCGTGTTCCAGGAGAAATTCATCTACATGCCGTACATGCCACCTTTCGCGCGGTCCGAAAAGGTTGCAGACTACGCAGATGGCTGCCTCCCTGTACATTGGAAAGAGGAACACATCAAGAGCATTGACGGAACAAAACTAGCTCTTGTGGTTGGCAGCATCCCAGACGCCGATTCCACTGACCAGCTGGGCGACCATGCATTGGACGGATCTCGTGAAGTGGTCATATGTTACTTCCAAGGCAATGGCAGCTCAACACCGCCACGACTTCCATTACTCTCGCATGTGCTCCGGTTGCTGCATGACCGCAGATCAGACGGCTCGAGAGCTCCTAGAATCAGATATACAATGGTAGCATTGTCATATCGTGGGTACTGGAAATCGTCTGGGCGAGCGTCTCAAAAAGGTATCGAATTTGATAGCCAAGCGCTATTGAGCTGGGTAGCGAGCACATTCAACAAAGCCTCAGACGCAAACAAGCTGAATGTCATACTCTGGGGCCAGAGTATCGGCGCTGGAATTGCTTCAACTGCTGCTGCTTCACATATTGCTAGTCCGCAAGGTCTGAAAATGCCGATTGCAGCACTGATACTCGAAACGCCATTCACTAGCGTAAAGAGTATGCTGTTTGCGTTGTACCCTCAGAAGTGGCTCCCATATCAGTACTTGTGGCCCTTTCTCAGGAACCACTGGGATAGTGAAGAAGCTCTGCGCTTGATATCGGAGTCCAACAAGAAACCTCAGGTCTTAGTGGTTGCTGCTACCCGCGACGAGGTTGTACCGCCCGAAGAGGCAAGTAAGATCGTAACCTTGTGCGACGACCTCAACTTCCAGGTTGAGCGCAAAGCTGTACACGGTGCCTTACACACCGAAGCAACCACCAGACGTGAGGGGCAGAAAGCTGTCGCCGACTTCATACAAGGGGTAACAGCATTTAGGTCCGAGCCGAAGTGATACAGAGTCGTGTGTTGAGCACGTGCGAAGATTTGGGCTCGCCATTTTGCTTAGCACTCATAAATATCGCTGTCATTCTTCTTCCAGCGTTTCATATGATCAATCAAAAGCCGAGCTGTTCAATCCGATGCAAAAGCCGACGACCACAACAGTAATGCGAGCAGATCATGAAACGAATCGCCGTGGTCAATGGTCACAACGAGCCTCCATCGGGAAACATGGAAAGCGCCTGGTCGGATATTGCCATTCTACAGATAAGGAGCGTTCCTGTAACTCTTACTCTCTTCGGCAGATCCAAACGCAGTCTCAAAAGCCGTAGCATGCATCACATATTGACAATCCTCCGGCAGGATCTCTCCAAGCAACAGAAAACTTGTCGGTGGATGATTCCTCAACCCGCAAACTACTGCCAATAGCCTTCATCATACCTGTCTTAATTGACCCATTACGTGGTAAAAGTCAATCCACAAATCACAAGAGTCGTCGTTGGTAACCCACGCATGCATTGATCAAGAGTGTTACACTACGTAAGCGTGTATCTTACATGTACGTTAGCCCTACGTCATATCATTAGCAAGTTCCGAACCTAGAATTCTTCCTCGAATACCTAGTTCGGACTTTAATTGAGGAAAACATCGATAAGAACGAGAGTCAGGGTTGATTCCTTGGTTGTATATCTCAACCCTTCTGGGATCTCAGGTCAAGCTGCGAGGTTCTTGCATGACCGTGCTCAACTGACCATGCCTCCGAGTCCCCTCTTCGCGGCTGTTGCGAAGCAGCGTGTGACTCCGGAGCAACCGCCGCAGAATGATGGTGAGCTCGACGTCGATCGTTGCGCAGCGTTACATAACACCCTGATGCTGTATGGCTGGGTGTGTAGTGGAAAGAAAATCTCCGACATGCAAAAGAAGTCATGGTGGAGCAAACATGGCAGCGAATCGCTGCAAAAACTGGTGCGACCTTCGATCAAGAAATATCTATCCAAAGTCTTCGATGTACCGGGGCACAACTTTTTCTACCATGTGACTGGACTCGCTAAGCCGATGGAAATGCTTCTTTTAGGCCAGCTGTTAGAGGATCCAGACCACGATGAATCGAAGGTGGAGAAACATCGCTTCATCGTGCTGTACACTGCCTCGAAGGAACTCGTCAAAGCCCCGGCCGGCATCGTGTAGGTACACCACAAGACTCGTGGCAGTGATGTACTCGCTAAGTTTCTTTTGATAGGTATGACCAGGTAACACATCGTGCCCTCCTGATGCCAACTTACAACCATTTGTGGGATCTTAAAAACGCAGATCTGCCATGGCAGGCACTCGAGGCAATCCTGAGCGCATACGTAGATATGATTGATGACGAGAAGGCAGTCGCTATCAATGACAATGTCGCATCGGAGACGGAGATCAACACTCCACAATCCGACATGGCCCTTGGCGGCCGGATGCGATACAACACGCGACCATGGATTTTACAACCTTACACTCTAGGCGATCTCACTGGTTCCCTCAACACCTGGAAACGACTTGTGGAAGCTATAGAAAAGCGGGCTGGTATCGTTCGACCGGAAGACGATGAGCCGGACCCCCTATGCACGAGGACAGCTCTGAACGTTGCAGGCGTACCGCATGGCTTCGCCTATGATTTGCTTATTCGTGCACAGTACTCGCAGATCTGGTTCATCGCCCCGGGCATCCGGCTACCTAAAGTTGAAGAATTCCTTTACCAGCCCTTCAAAACGGTTCTCGAGAAATATCCTGGGGAAACGGTTGGCATGAAGATGCCCTTCCTCTTTCTTCGATGCCCCGGCGAGATCTCAGGGAAGGAAGCCAAGTTCCGCTGGCCATTCTCTACGGTAGAACGTGTACCTTGTGGGCTCTATCTCGATGCGTTCCCGAATGCGCAGAATCCCTTCGAGGACGCATGCAGGCTCGTCCTGCCAATGTTACTAGGTGCGAACAAATACGCTCGTACGTCAGATTTTCGACCTATCCGCAAGAGCCATAGTGATCTATATCAGATCGAATACAACCCGTTCGTGATGCGGCATGGTCCAAAGCTGGTGGCGATATTGGAGAACTGGTTGGAGAACATCGAACGAGGTCACTGGGATGTCAACGAAAAGGGAGTCACTGGTGGTGTCGGGTCATGGAGAAAAGCAGACACCAGAGAAGATTGGTGGCGGTACCAGAGCAAACACCTTTCCATCTGAGGGCCATGAGCATGCGTTATGATTGATGTTTATATTTGATTGATGCAAGGCGTTGTAGGATCATGAGCATTTGGGATTTCTGCATCAGGTTCTGACACACATTGCAATGCATTGACCAGATTCCTACGAACCAGTCACTCTGTAATCGGCTCTCCTCTTACCTTCCCAGCACAAGGTAGGGGTACCATCTGGGAAGTTGGGCATCTTCAGTCTTCAGATTCGTGTGTGATATATTCCACTGAGATCCGTTTGATGTCTGGCCTCACAATTCTCAGATCAAGCAGCATTTCACCTGAAACTCAGCGACCATACTACATGATGATTACGCAGACGAATTTCGTCGCGAGGGGGTCCTTTGGACCGAACACTAACTAATGTACGGTATGTGTGCAGCTCGGCGTACTACTGTACTGTGGCAATCGGCACGTCCGACTGACCATCTCAGCCTAGCCGAAAGAGGTAGGTAACCGCCGCTTAGCCAGTGCCTGCTTATCACACAACTACCAATGGCAAACAGTACTCCCCTGGGGATTTTGGACGCTTATACACAAGAGATACGCAATGACCATGTGGATTGACGCAGCGAGGGGTATCGGCATCATTTGTGGTCCTTCTGACATGCCTCACCTGCCGGAATGGTGCATCCTGTGGCGGACGAGGTAAGAACTAGGAGTCGTGGCTCGGGACCGCTAGTCGTAGACAGGATGGTACCACATCGAACAAGATAAGTGATCGACATGAAGGCCTCTCGTCCAATGCCTACGCCGTCCTGCCCGGAAGCTTATGGTGCTTGGAGTGCCCAAGCTTCGTTGATAGAAAGCTTGGTTTACTTGCTGTTTCCTCTGCTCTAACCTCCAGCTCTTCCACTTTTTCTCAACCTTCTGCTTGACGACACAACAAGATGAAGACATTCAGTAGCGCTGTGTTGTTGGCATTGGCCGGGCCAATCCATGGTCTTCTCCATGAATCTCTGGCCGCCCTTCCCTATGGCTGGAGCAAGTCCACCCAAACAGTGGCCAGCAGCACGACGATTACTTTGCAAATTGCTCTGTAGGCTGAAATCTTCTGTTCTAAAGCTGTAAGCTGTACTGATCTCAATTCAATAGGCAATACTCCAACATTGACCAGCTAGAGGCAAAACTTGCCTTTGTCTCAACTCCTGGAAGCCCTGGGTACGGACAATATCTCGATGTGCATCAACAAAACGCTCTGTTCGCTCCTTCAAGCGCATCCGAGGCAAAGGTGGTATCTTGGCTCAAAAGCTCTGGTGTGAAGGACATCTCTAGCGATGGCAGTATTGTTACTTTTGCGACCACAGTGGGTAATGCCAACTCGTTGCTAGACACCGAGTTCGCTCTATACACGAATGGAGCCACAACCAAGCTGCGTACCACCGGGTATTCGATCCCGGATTCCATGGGAAGTGCAATTGACTTTGTCACCCCAACAACGTACTTCGGCAACACCAAGGCTCAGCTGGTCAACTCAAGGCCATCGAGGACAGAGGCAGTGAATGCTCTCCCTCCAACCAAGAGGCAACTGTCAACCTCGTGTGAGACGACGATCGCGTATCCTATTTCTGCGACTCGAACTAAGAACTTCACCCTGTTGTCCCCGCAATGTCTCAAAGAGCTGTACAACATCGGCGACTACAAGGTCGATGTTTCGGCAGGCAGCACAATCGCTTTTGGTTCTTTCTTGAACGAGTCCGCTAGCTACTCCGATCTCGCAATCTTCGAGCAGCTTTTCGACATCCCAAGCCAGAACTTCACAGTGCTCAAGCTCATCAATGGCGGAGTGGATAACCAGGATCCTGACACGGAGGCGGATGGTGAGGCCAACCTTGACGTCCAAAACATCATTGGTCTAGTGGATGGCCTCCCTGTCGGTGAATACATCACTGGCGGTCTCCCACCGTTCGTCCCGGATCTGTTGTCGCCTAACGCCAGCACGGAGGAGAACGAGCCCTACTTGCAATATTACCAGTACCTTCTTTCCCAGCCCAACTCGAACCTGCCATATGTCATCTCCAACTCATACGGCGATCACGAGAACACTGTGCCTGAGAACTACGCCAAGCGCGTGTGCAACATGATCGGAATGATGGGATTGCGCGGACGAACGATTCTCGAATCGTCGGGTGACGAGGGTGTTGGTGCTGTCTGCCGGCGAAACGATGGCAGTGATGCTCCGCAATTCACTCCTCAATTCCCAGGTAAGCATATCGAGAATGTAGGCTACAGCAGTGTCACTGACCATATCACAGGTACCTGTCCCTACATCACTGCCGTCGGAGGAACCCAGTTCGTCAACCCGGAATCGGCCTGGAATGCTAGCAGCGGTAAGTCTCACGACACCCTCCTCTGACGACAGCGCTAATGGACTATTCAGGTGGATTCTCCTACTACTTCCCGACCGCCTTCTACCAGAAGAAGGCGATCAGCACATACCTGAGCAAGCACATCACCCCCGCAACCAAGAACTACTACTCCTCGAACAACTTCACAAACTTCGCTGGTCGTGGCTTCCCCGACATCTCTGCCCACAGCTTGTACCCTGAGTATGTGATTCACACTACGTTCTGCCCCTCGACTTTTTACTAACACTCCTTCCCTCCAGCTACTTGACCGTCATCGATGGCCAGCCCACTCCGAACGGCGGCACCTCCGCCGCTGCCCCCGTCGTTGCCGCGATCATTGCGCTTCTCAACGATGCTCGTTTCCGCGCCGGTAAGCCCGCCATCGGCTTCGCGAACCCATGGCTCTACAGCCTCACGTCTGGCATCAACGACATCACCAGTGGCGCTGCTCTGGGATGTCAAGGCGTCGACCTCCAGTCCGACGAGGTCATTGCTGGCGCGGGTGTCATCCCGTACGCGTCGTGGAACGCAACCGTGGGCTGGGACCCAGTGACGGGTCTGGGCACGCCGAACTTTGGAGTCTTGAAGGACCTGGCACTCAAGGTCGCCGGAACTGGTGGTTATGGGCACGGCTGGAGCGGCCACTAATAGATTGGGATGTAGTCTCGTGATTCTTGGGACGTATCCCAGAAGTGTTGTCAGTCGGCAGTGCTGACATAACGCTCTACATGACGCGAAAAGCTGGTTGACTCTACATGTATTGATGAAACTTGATATGAGGCCATGCCTGTCTTGTAAATATAAACATCGTGTTGTACCCTCGCCTCCATTGGATCAAACATTGAGTCCATGTGGTCCAGCTGAAGGAGCTACACGCCTATACTGTATATCTCTCGAGGACCCAGCTGTTATCAGATGATGTATACAGGAGTGACTCGAGAACACTGGTTTTTTTTGCTATGTGAAAGCGAGCTATAGAGCAATGTGTCTTGGGATCTGTTGCATAAAACCGTCGCGTTGGAAGTGTCCGCGACGAAATTTCGAGCCCTCTTGATGTCAAGATAGATATACCGCACGGGTCTGAGGGAATCTGACTTGATCTATTAAGTGGTCAGTGTCGGCTTCTTGCTGCTCCTTCCCTCCAACCAGAGAGCCGTAATTTGTCATCAGCAAGTGTTCAAAGTTGTCGTGCTAATTGGTGAAGATCTAGCTAATCTGTCCTGTCAGTGGTAAGCTAGAGCAGATCTTCAAAGGTCACCTTGCTACCATCGCAGGGTTATTGCTGTATCGCGACAAATCGCTGGCATAGCCATGTACGTCAAAATCGAACCGCTCAGCCATGAGGACGAAGTTTTGCAGCCAGACACAGTATAAGTAAGACACAAACGAGGACAAGCTTTCAGCACCTGTAACATCAATGAAAATTTGACGAGGTAGTACATCTTTGATGATAGGAAATCAGACGGCAATGTACAGTTCTACTCATTTACTTCGCCCAGCTTTGTCAAGCCTGGGTTGTGTCCATTTCATTTCAATCTCAATGTTCCTCTATTCCTCATCGGCGTACAGCGCACGTCCCTCCTTTGAGTTGAGGAACTCGTTCCTATTGAGCGTGTTAGCATGATACTCTCACACGCCATGTACCGTTCATAAGGCTCCAGATCTTGAGGTGTCGAAAAGATCCATTCCGCATGCACTCCAGACCTCGCCTCCACCCGTCTGTTGTCCTTCTCTACACTCACCTTTCAATAGCCCACTCCATGGTCTCGTATGCGATCAGAAGTGGTAAGGCCCAGTAGAGGATCTGGTTCCTGGTGCGTCGGAAGGTGTTGAACACAGCAGCTTTGCTGGTGCCAGCGAGCGGGTTCTGGCGGTTCTGCGAGATACCGTAGTGGACGATGCCTTTCTGAGGCAGGGTTGGGAAAGCACCCCACTCTCCAAGGTAGCTGTGACAAACATGTCAGTGGTACTGAACAGGACAGCGATTCCGGGAATGCGCCCTGGCTGGCGCAGCCGGGCGGAGGGACTTGTGGGAGAGCGCGTACGTGTATTTGCCAGGCTGGTTGCCACCGGCGCGAAGAGCTTGAGTGAATCTCATGGTGTCGATGAGCTGGACGGTGTGTTGAGCAGTGGTGATGGTCCTGAACGAGGTCGACAGGTCCAATGGAGGTCGATGTCGAAGAAGCGGAATCTCGGAGGAGAGAAAGTGGTGGGACTCGCTTGACATCGGAAGCATCATCACTTCCACAGTGCTGTCGCATCTGCCATTAAATCCACCACCGTTTCAACCACACCATAACTCACCATGGCGAACGTCCTTGGAGCAGTCTACAGGTGGGCCGTTCCTGGCGCAATCGCCTTTTCCGTCGCGTCGCAGTCACTCTACGATGTCAAGGGCGGTACTCGCGCAGTCATCTTCGATCGCCTCAGAGGTGTCAACGACCAAGTCGTCAACGAAGGCACACATTTCCTCGTCCCATGGCTGCAGAAGGCCATCACCTTTGACGTGCGCACCAGACCGCGAAACATCAGCACCACAACCGGCAGCAAGGATTTACAAATGGTCAGCTTGACGCTGAGAGTGCTGCACAGACCGGAGGTTTCTGCATTGCCAAAGATATACCAGGTATGGCATCATACCAATTAATACGACCTTCCTTCAGCCTGCTAACAATCTGCTTCTCCAGAACCTTGGTCAAGATTACGACGAGCGTGTTCTTCCTTCCATCGGAAACGAAGTGCTCAAAGCCATCGTAGCACAATTCGATGCCGCCGAACTCATCACCCAGCGTGAAGCGGTCAGCAACCGAATTCGCTCCGACCTACTCAAGCGTGCCGCCGAGTTCAACATTGCGCTGGAGGATGTCTCGATCACACACATGACGTTCGGGCGGGAGTTCACCAAGGCCGTCGAGGAGAAGCAGATCGCACAGCAGGAAGCCGAGCGGGCACGATTCATCGTCGAGAAGGCGGAGCAGGAGCGACAGGCAAGCGTCATCCGCGCCGAGGGTGAAAGTGAGAGCGCCGAAGTCATCTCCAAAGCTGTGGCGAAGAGTGGTGATGGCTTGATCCAGATCCGACGTCTGGAAACCCAGAAAGATGTCGCGCAGCTCCTGGCGAACAACCCGAACGTCACTTACTTGCCCGGCGGTGGCGAGGGCGAGAGCGGAGGCTCAAGACAAGGTGGAAACTTCTTGCTCGGCCTACGATCATGAGTGGGGCGAGACGACGCAGCGTGAAGCTGTGCTGTAATATCTGTAGACTACTATCTGTCCAACTTCAGTGCTCCAAAATGGAATGTAACAGCATAGCGCAAGGATTAGCTCAGAATGGAAAGGAACTCTTCTCGCATCAAGTCTGCTCATCATGGATCTACTTATTGCATCTTCAATACTGTTCACCTACCTTACTCTCCACGACAACATAAAACTGTACCTATGTCACATGTACGCCAGAGCAATTCAATAAATACCGGTCTCTGATTGGTCCCCCACAGATCCGCGCCAACGGCAGGAGCCTGGGGTGTTCAACCACTAGCGCCCGTCCACTCACATGCCGCAGCAGTAGCTCTCCACGTCCTCCTTCGACCCCAACACACGGGCCCAACGTTCAGCATTGTCCGGCGCTGCCGCCAGCATGCCCTCGTCCGACTACACTCAAGCCGTCGGCGGCGGGCTAAAGCTCAAAGGCGCCAAAGACGCCGGAGTGAAGAAACATAAGAAGAAGAAGCCGCAGTCGCAGTCGCAGTCGCAGCGGAAAGACAAGGATGTCGCGATCGCAGATAAAAGCGATGCAAACGCCAATGCTTCGAACCCTGCGGCAGCGCTTGGCGAGCGAGATGAAGATGTGAAGGATGCGGATGCGGTGGAGCGAGCGAGCGAGGAGAAGGAGATGGAGCAAGAGCAGGGAGCAGAGAGCGAGGGGCGGGGGTTTGGCAAGACGGAGGCGCAAAGGCGGCATGAGGAGAGAAGACGGAAGATGGTGAGTTCTACTCTTTGCTTTCGGAGTTGCATTACAGTGATTTGAGTGTGTCTGGGTCATGGCGCGTAAGAATGCTCTGCTAACGATAGATGTCGGTCAACAGCTTGAAGCGAAGTTCGAGCGTGAGGGGGCTAAGACACACAAAGAGCGGGTTCAGGAATTGAACAAGTATCTTTCTGGGCTGAGCGAGCATCATGACATGCCGCGTATTGGTCCTGGTTAACGAGATGCTGTATGCGTAGAGCCGCAGTGGCGGATCGTCGTCTGAGACTGTGTATCTGTATGCTAGAGGAGCGAATTGTTTTCACGAAATGACACGAACGAAGAAGACCGAGATGATTTAGAACATGATCTCGTGACTATCATTATGTGTGTGTGCATTCATCCCAACTAGCTGCAGGTGGATTGAGAGGAGTATCTTCCGCAGCGAGACATAGCACGCCATTCATTCATTCATCAAACAGACCCTCGAAGCCAAATCCCATGGCTAGATCGTCCGGCATTAGTAAATAATCGTTCCAATTCACCTGGTCGACATCAGTCGAGCTTTGAGAAACCAGCTGCTCATCGACAAGTTTGCTGTCGCCGAAGCTGCCCAAATACGATGGGTCTTGTTGACTCGCCAAGGCAGCGAGGTCGTCCTGCATCTTGGACGCCCCCTGCAACGACGCGTTGTAGTTCCGGAACCATTCCTCCGCCCGCGCCACCGCGGACATGATCCTGGCAGGCGCAGCCTTCTCGTCTATCGTCTTGATCTTCTCAGCCACCACTCGTAGGCTGGCGAAACAGGATTCCAGCTGTAGTGAATTCGTCGCAAAGACCATGCCAAATGTGTTCCCTGGCCCGGTACATGAGATATACACTTTGAGGAGAATGTACAGTGCGTACAAGACCCTCGCCGCGAGCATGAACCCAGGTGAGACGCTCCATGTTTCGTCGTCGATGGTCGTCACGAGATCGATCAACGCCACGCCGGAATATGCCAATGACTGCAAGGACGCAATGTGCTCCGACGAGACCTGGACAGGAGTGGGGAAGTCGGTCACCGACAGTCGCTCCGCGACGAAAGGGGCGGAGAAACTCCTCTTATTCGTAGACGTGTGCAAGACCGATTCATGTAGATAGAGCGTAACAACATGCTGGTACAATGCAATGGTGGGTGATCGTAGACTCGGGGGAATCTGTGTCGACCAATCGAGGATTTGTTTCTCGAGCTTCTCCATCCTCAATTTAGTCAGTGGATCTGATACCTCATGGACGATGGTTGTATCTGAGAAGTGGAGTTCAATCGCGATCTCCTCGCACATACGCTCTGCCCGGACGATCTGGCACATCAGTTTGTCCGAGGCTGCGGCTCCGTACCAATACACCAGCAGCGACAGACAATTTTCATGCCAGGGAGTCCACGCTCGCTGCATCGGACGTCGAATCAGGACATTCATATTGCTGCTCAGCATGTGGCAGACCAGCCACGCACGCCAGACTTCCGCGGTATTCTCATGCGGCATCGCAGGCTCGCCTTCCCATTGCGGGTTCGCGACGCCAAATCGAGCTTCCGAGTTGAGAGAACCAAAACTCAGATCAGTCGCCATCCCATGCGCAGTCGCGATGAACTGGTCCAGGGTGATGGTTTTCTGATGCTTGGGAGATCGGTACCACAAACTGAGGATCTGCATCGCCTGGACCAGTTCTAATGATTTCTCGCCCATATACATCACCGCATTTGCCATGCAGGACATCAACGCCTTGGCTATACTCTCCTGGTCCTCATGTGATAGGATACCAGGGCAGGCCCCATACATGACAGCAAGCAAAAGGTACGGTTTCGTGACACGTAGCGTATGAAGGGTGGCATCTTCAGGGATCAGCACCAGAGGAAACACCGGGCAGACCTTGTCGCGGTACTTTTGGAGAATCGCATCTTGTTGTTCCAGCGACACGATCGAGTCCAAGCACGCGATGGCTGAGGGACCGCTTTCCGGCTCTGACACTGCAGTACTCGGCCGGTCCTCCGGTTTAACATCATCCAACCTTCGTTTCTTACTACCCGTCGTGACATCTTTGCGATCGAGGTTCTCCGGGATGCTTTCGCCGTCGCGCGGCCGGAATTCGCCCAGGCCTTGGGCTTGCAGCAAGCGCGTCAACGCCTCGACTTTGGCTTCCAGCTCTGCGACGCGATCCTTCTGCCGCACGGGCGGAGTGACCACGCAGTCTTTGTGCAGTCGCACGCATCGTTCGCAGGGTGGCGACAGGGCGCTGTTGGAGCCGAGCTCGCATTTGATCTTGATGGAGTGACATGCTTCACACGCGCGCGAGCGTTTGCTCGCCGGCATTTTGGGCCAAAAGCTTGTGGATATTTGGGGTGGACATGTACGTGTGGTGCATGAAGCACGCAGTGATGCCAGATCATGACTGTTGATGATGTACCTTGAGCTCAGAGGCACTGATTGGTGGTTGGCGTCGAAGGATTGAAGTAAAGGGTAACAGCTACTGAACGAGGAAGGTTGGACGAGCTGAGGATGCTTGCACCAAGATATGTACAGGCAATATTGACTGCGCAGGAGCGCAAGTGAAGACGTAATTTATGGAAGTAAAGATGTGCCTGGGTTTCCTTCATATCTACATTACTTTAATCCTTGCCTTCCTATGGCAAGTTCCTGAGATATATACCCACCTGTCTAGTATATTGCGCCCCCTACAAGCCATATTTTCGAACCGTCAAGTTGGCCTGCGAGCCATTCGAAGCTTTCTTCCGCATGGCGCTTGACCAAGAAGGCTGCTTGCAGCTGTGCGTGGCCACTCCTCTGAACGACCTCGCAAGGGTCCATGGATCGAAGTTGTACTTCTTGAGGCAGGAAGAGGCCATGGCTGGATCTCTCCGCATGCAGGGTTGTGTACTCCTGTCATAAGCGTCGAATGGAATTCATTTCCTCAGGGTCCGTCGAAATGTCTTGCGCCTTAGTTGTGCGCGTGATTGGAAAACGCCAGCGTCGGCCAGGAAATTTGAGAATGTACATTGCCAAAAATGTGCACCCAAGCGTTGTGCATCCCCAAGTGGTATTCGCAAAAGAAGTAAGACGCTGAAAGTGCAGCAGAAAGCGTATGTCGAAGAAAAAAAGGTAGGAGTAGATGAACACCGTCCCAAATCGTGCCCGCGTGATCAAGAATATTGGTCGAATAGGGGTCTCACATCATCATGAGCCTCGTCGTACGCCGTTCAGCGGTCAGACCACGACGATCAGACGGAGATAGACCATTTGCTAACGGACTACCAGCCATCCGTGTCTGACCACGCATCGCTGCCAGGGCATGGCGTTCGCAATACACCTTGCCGGCGAGTTCGAAGCAGTCGTCCACGAGAACTTGGCGGCAGTCCACACAAGTGAAGCATCGAGGATGAAACTTCTTGTCGCCACTCGTGCCAGATGATGTCTCGAGATACTGGCCCTCGATACCCTTTCGGCAGCCATGGCAGCATGAGCCGTTCTTCTCGTGGTAATGTTGTTCGCAGTAGGGCAAATTATCGATCACATAGAAGTCGGCAGTCGTAAACGGCTGTTCACATGTCTTGCATGTGAAACAGGCTTTATGCCATCGGCCAGTCAGACGACCATCGGCGGCTTTGATGGATTTGCCTTCGATGACAAGCCCGCAGCCGCGGCAAGAGGCTTTGCCGTTTGTTGGCCTACGAGAAGGCATTTGACTGCGAGGAGGACCGTCTGGGATTGGCGGTGCCTGCACAGGACCTCTCAGATCTGCTCTCGATGATAGGCTGGCATTCGACTTCGATCTGGTGGGTCCTCTGGGAAGTGACGGCAGTGCACCTGCTGGTGCAGGCTGAGGCTGCCCGAAATTTGGAGTGGTTGCCGTGCGCGTCGGCATAGGTCTGAATTGCGGCCCACCTGGGGGCGGCTGGTAGGAATTCTTGGTCAGCAGCATTGGATCTGCCGGAGACTCCAATGGCGTGGTGCCGCCATACGGCATAACCGGTCGTTGCCTATCAATAGGTGTTCGCACGTCATTCGGGCCAGGGACCAAAGCTAGCTGTCTGGGAGGACCTGGCCTGGCAAAGTTTCTGGGTGGTGATCTCAACGGCGCGAGATTGCTCTGGTCAACAGTATTTTGCATCGGCTTCACGTTCAGCCCAGCCACTGCCATCTTATTGTCTTCCTCGTATTGCCCAGAAGTGTATGAAAGTGGTGAAAACGCGTCTACGCTGCTCGCCACACTTCCTATCGGACTTGGATCGCTGGTGCTGTTATTCTCAGAGTGCATCATCGAAGCCGCGGACGAGTTTGACTCGGATGGCGAATGTGAGCTGTCTTCTTTCGTCTGCTGGACGGGCTTAGGAACAGGCGGAGCATCATCCATTCTGAAGTCTGTGCGTATTGCAGCTCTACTTGAGCTTCGTGGCCTGAATTGAGGAACTCTAGCAGGTTCCGAGTCTGGACCAGCGTCCAAGGGTGGTCGTTCCTGGTTTACAGGCATTTGTGGTTCACTTGTTACCTGTGTCAGTTTGTTCATCGCTTTTTCGCGATCGCCATTTGTGTGTTCCAGCTGCTTGCCATCACCGAGATGTGCATCCAACTCCTGGTGATCGACAAAAGCTCGAGGCGTTGAATCCTCAGTGGCAGAACCAGATCTGTTCGAGGTCGCGGGTTTCCCAGTCACTACTGGCGCTCCCGGCCTTGAAAAGTTGTTGCTTGGCGTTGTAGGACGATTGATTTGTGCTGAATTAGATGGGAGCGGCTCCGTTGGCAGTGGCGGCAGTTCGTCCCGCATACTTCCAGCCGCGCTCGGCCTCCTTCGGTCATTGCTACTCATAGTGGAAGCCTCGCTAGGTCTTCGCAGTCTAGACTCGTACGGGCGCTGCATGCCATCTTCACGATTGCCGCGTGGACTCGGAGGCTCGAAGCCATGTGAGGCGTCACTCCCAGATCTGCCATCTGGACGTGCGTGATTTCGCGATTCCGACCTATCGCTAGCTGGCGTACGACGACCAGAGCTGTTCGCGGACCGGCTACTGGGACGAGGTGGAGCAGCTGTTGGGAACGGTGGGAATGCGCAATCCATGTTGCCAGTCAATTCGGGACTTGGAGGGCGTAGATCAAAGATATTGCTCCTCCCACTTCTTCCTGACCGCATGCTGACGGCTGGAGACATGGGAGAATCAGATCGCGGCGGTCGTGGTGCGAGGAAGGGTCGATTCGCGGTCCCGGAATCGATTTGTGGAGGCGCGATCCTCATCGGCTTCGGGGCGACCATCTGAGGTGGAGCAACAACAGGAGTCTGTGTGCCTGGTGGAGCAATTGCACTGTATTGCAACGGTGAAGTCGCTGGTTTCTGGCCGTTCGCATTCATCTGCCGAAGAGTGAACGGGTTGTATGGGTTCAGAGATTGTGGTTCGGGTGCCGAGTATTGATGTCCCCCATAAGCACTGCCAGCGCTGCTTGAGGAACGTGCAGATGTAGCATGGGATACAGGCTCTTCCTCAGATGCTCCACCACACAGATGATCCGCCATATGTGCTATTTCAATCTCTTGTCCACATTGTGAGCACTTGATTGATGGTAGAAGACTGGCGGGTCGCAGGCTTTGAGCTGCCAACGCTGCCGACAATGCCATTGTGTGCAGATTCGAATCCTCGGGGTACTAGTAGACGCTTATATGATATGCACAGCGCTGCTCATCGCCGGAATGGTCATGGAATACTGTCTGTCGTCCAGGAGCTCTCGTTGGGATATGCCAGTCCTGAATCTGCTTTCCGTAGGGTCTCGGTGAAAACGATGTGATATCAATTCGGACAAGGACCAGCTCTCTCGTACCCGCGCTCTTGAACCGACCCTGCTGCAATGTCGATTTAGATATTGGTGGCAGTGATGCAAGTCTTGTGTAACAGCTGTGCTACAGCAGACGATAATGCTCAAAGGTCCAAGCGGTTATGGTTGTCATGCAGGAACCCAAGAGGCGGACGGCACACAGGGAACAAGCTTTCTGCACCTCATACCGCCGCGATCAGCGTTGAGTTCACTGCACGCCGTATACAAGGAACAACGAGCGCTAGGCTTAAGATTGCAGCCGGACAGGTTGATGAGATAACCGGAAAAGCCACTCCTCCACGCGTCCCCCCCCCTTCCCGGGCGATCTTGCGCTTCGAGTAGAAGCATAAAACCCAAAGGGCTCGTGGGGATTGGACGGGATGAAGGTGGACCATGCACACGCCCCTTTGGCTTTGGAGATTGTGATTGCCCAGGCTGCGCAAGACACCAGCAGTCTTGGTTCCCAGTCGCGCTGCAGGCATTGAACAACATTTAGGACCTCGCTTGTGCTGGCGCTTTTCTATGGTTCTTTTCGGACGTGACGAGGTCTTCCATTGCGTATGCATCCACACATCGGTAGTGCCCCCAGATGGCTTGTCAGGGGACGTGGCTTCGGTGATCACCCTAATTTAGAACCTGGAGGACCCTCCTGCTTGCCTTGAACTGCATAGCGCTTATGAAAGACTGGTATGCAGATCGAGCGGTGAGAGCCGCATCGCGCATTCACCAGAGCGGGCACCAGTCGGAAGGAACATGAATATTCTTCTGCTGCACTCGATGATGCATCTGATGAGTAATAACATGGTTCAGGACCGGGTCTGGCGTAGGTGGAGGCACGCCGGCCCAGCGTCTACGGAGATGAACGTTGGCGAGATTTCGACCTTCGCCCGTTGCGCTCAGGGGGCCAATGGCGCCTCGTCCATCCCTGGGCGCGAGCACGCACGTCCGTCGCCAACCCTCGGTGGGCACTCGGCGTCGCTTGGTATGAGCAATCGGCTAGTACTGCAATTAGTTGGACCACAGAGAAGAAGATCGACGAGAATAATTGGAGGCCCATCGCAACGACCGATGATGAGTGCCGATTCCTGGTTATGCTCTGTTGTGGGATTGAGTGGGATGGGCGGGTAGACATGCTGTGTCACCATACCATAAAATGACTTCAACCGTTACAGATTGCAAGCCAACACAATCCCCGATGTGAGCAGCCTCAATATATGACCATCCTCTGTAAAGCTTCCACATCGATATCGTACATAAGCGCGGCAGACCGGCGACTTTCTGAAGGGTACCTCATGTATAAATTTCTGATATTGCAGTAGTAGCATGTCAACTCCAAGAAACGAGAGATGGTCCTAGATAGAAACTTACCGAGGGCCACGCCATGTTACTAGGTACATACCTAACAACATGTTACAACCAGTGTGACAATCGATCCGACAATTCATGACATTCGAATACATCTATACTTGTAACTAGATCTTTATTTGTGACATCCTTACTTGTATCAGCCTACTCGTAATAACCTAAGGAAACATCCCCTCCCAGAAAAAATCCTCGACATGATACCACATGCCATCTAACATACATGATCCAGCAAGAGCGGACCTGATATCCTACAGCCCTTCTCAAGCTTACAACTATGATCAAGAACAGAAGAGGCTTCAGCCTTTCATATATCATATGCCTGTATGAGCAGCTGCAAGAGCAGCAGCAGCAGCAGCAGGTGAAGCTTTAAGATTCGAAATACATAGCATATCACAACGATGAAGATACATATCTGTATCGCATACTTGCACTCACTTGCGCGGAGAGGGAGTCGGTACGTGAAGTCGAGTAGAGGCAATGGTCGAGTACTTGACCATCTGTCCGTCAATCTAGGTAGGGTGACTACCTCATCACACATGAGAAACACAAGAAACACGAGTATCTGCGGCATAGTTTTGATAAGTTGTTCAGCAGAGATTCGCATGAGCATATATAGACAACCACTTCCTCCTCGTCTACGGTCTCTTACACGTCGGCAGCAGTGACATGGGACTTTCTGTGCGGTACCACGACAATCCTATGATTGAAATTTGGTGACAAAGTTCAAAAAGCAGGTAAACGCACGAGAGCCATGCGGATTGAATTGCAACGATAAGAAACATTTCTCTCTCCCTCTCCCTCTGTCCACATCCCCTCCCAGGCTACTACTGGTCTGTCTCCCCCAATCCACCACAACACGACTTGGCGCAGGCGCTAAGAGTCATTCCGGCAGAAACTCGAACGGGATCGTTAAGAAGAAAGGAAAGAAAAACAAAAGAGTCGGGTTAAGACAATAAACACTAAGATGATAGAGGGTGGTTATAAGAGCATGTGTGAACGTTCGCGCATATCAACGAAGCGCACGAGACCAGTCGGGCAACCGGAGATATGACTCTACGACGAGCATGAGGGAGGTCCGAGATGATTGGCGTGAGATGTTGATGGTGTGAGCATGGTTGATTGGCATGTGGCGTATGGATGTCCTTCTCTGGGCGCCTCACAGCACTGGGCTGGGCAGAATGTTCGCAGGAAAATCGAGCCAAGAGCTAGTCGAGACTGTGGGAGGATATAACGGAGGGTATCATGTACAAGAGCTGCCGGGCCTTTCGTCATGTAATGAAGTGGTGAAAATTGCTCGCAGGCACGCCGAGCGATGAGTGTTGAAGAACGCGTTCGAGTCTACCTTCTGCCGTGGCGGTGACGGATTGTCCAGCACGGCCTTTTCTGCTTGGGTCGTGATATTTATTGCGAGAAGACGAAGGTGGCAGTTCCGGAGCTCACAGAAACCTATGGAATGTGTTAGTAAACATGCGATGATTGAACGAGTCACAATAACTTACAGTGCATCCAGTGGTGGAGCTGCAGGTAGAGTAGTCCTCGCCACTGCAGTACTGGCCGTTGGAGTACTTGCAAGTGCCGCTCATGTTGTCACCCTGGATCTCAATGGTGAAGTCAAGTTTCGCATCAGTCGTAGGCGAGTTCTGGAAGATGGACAACCAAGCAGCGCCGTTGGAGTAACCGACACCCAGGTTGAGAGGGGCAAAGTTGCCCCACGGCTTGTCAGCAGATCCCCATTGGCATCCATCGGAGGTGGAGACACCAGCTGGGTTGACGTAGTACTGCGCAGAGGTGTGGCTGCCCTCCCAGTTGTAGTAGTTGTCAGCGTCGGGACATGTGAGGGGGCTGGTGGAACCAGCCGAGGCATCAAGTGGAACGGTCTCGGACTCGGTGCCTGGGTAATCGGTACGGCACACGGCAACATCGTCACCAAGAGTGTTCTTGACCTGAACGGTCACCTTATCGGTACCGCTCATGCACAGAGTGTCGGCCATGGAGGGGTTGGTGAGGTGCAGCTTGCCATTCTGGCACAAGATGCCGCCGACCGACTGACCAGTGCTGCCCTGAGTGGTTGGCCATTGGGACTTCTGGTAGCCTGCTGGGCAAGCGTACGAGCAGTAGGAACCCTCAGTGCAGCAGTCGCCGTCAGTGCAAGTGCCAGTGGTGACGGTCAAGATGTTCTCCAAGCCAGCGAGCAAGGAGGAGCCTGAGCCGCCCTGCTGGATACCAGTCCAGCCACCCAGACCGAGGTAAGAGACCGGGACCGCGCCGTACTCCGATGGGAAGGTGGAGCAGTCAATCTCACCATCGGGGAATGGGGTGTCGACGCCGGTGCCGCTGGAGGAGCTAGAAGTGCTGCTCTTGCCAGAGCTCGAGTCGGTCTGCTGGGTGGCTTTGGATGCTGCAGGGCTGGCGCTGGAGGTGGAGCTCGTGGTTGGGGCAGGCGCCGAGGTGGAAGTCGAGGTGGAAGTCGAGGACCAAGTCGAAGAAGGGAGCTGCACTGGCGTCGAGGTCGAGGACGGGAGCGATGGCGCGACAGTGGATGACACGGCGCTCGCAGATGACAGCTGACCATTGCCAGCCAGGACGAGAGTGCCATTGGCGATGCCCTCCTTGACGGCCTCCTCGGAGATCAGCTGGCCATTGAGCACGTACGCGATCATGGTCGGGCCGGGAACAACGACCATGTCAGGGTCGGCCACAGGCTCGCGCTTGTGCAAGTGCTGGTGCCCATGCTGGTGCGGTTGTGCGGACGAGACGGCGACCGCTGCCGCAAGCAGAGCGATGGAAAGCTGCATTGTCGGAGCTGGATATCACTGTTGATATAAAATGTAGTATGAATCGAACGGTGGGCTCGTGTCAGCTGTGTGTGAAGCTGTCGAAGGTCGTCAAGGATTCCAGTGAAGCCACGGTAAGGATAGCGAGGATTGTCGGAGTCTGGGATTCGCGTCGCGCGTCTTTCGTTCGAAGGTAGGCAGAAGGATGGTGGGTTGTGGTTGTGTTTATGGTGGAAAGTGAAGCTGCTCAATGGCGCGTGTTGATGATAAGTTGAAACGAGTGAATGGAGACTGATGTCTCAGGTAGGAGAGGAACGGAAGAACAGCAAAGGCTGACTGACACAGCGTGGTGGTGGACACAGAGCGAGACGGCGCAGGAGTCGACAGCAGACGAGCAGGTCGAGGTGGTGTAGTCGCTGTACACACCAGACCTCCAGCGCCCCCCCTGGTCTCATTTCGGCCCCACCCGCGCCTGCCGAGCACTAGTCCGGAACTGCACTGCACCCCAAATTGACAACGACCGCCTAACGACGCCTCATTAGCCAGTATCTGATTGTCCGACTATCGTTGGTCCTCCTCCAAGTCCTGCAGATTCACGATGGAAGTGTCGATTGGTCCTCTTCATGACAGCAGCGTCGCATGATGATGATTCGAGGCGCATCACGTTCGGTGTACTGTTGTGTGGTCTCATGGACTCGACCCTCAATGACGATACCAGCCAATATCACCGGCTGTCGATCAATACGCCCGCCACGTACATACTCCGTGCCAACACCCCATATGATCTACTTTGCTCGAGCTTTTGCCGCCGCAGATGCCAGCCTATCGGTCGATCTCTTGGAATGCCACGCAGTGCTGGACGAGCATTCATTTGCATGTAGCCAAAGCCAGTCCAGGATCCAGGACATATGGCCATACATGGTACGAATCCGAAGCAGCTGCACTCGTTGCAAACATGAGCACAGTAATTGTCACTAGGCCAAGCAATCATCTATCGACGGCCATACGAGTTTGCAGCACGGACGGAAGTGGTAGTGCAGCGCCTGCGTGCCCGGACGTGATTGTCGTACAGTATCGTCGCCGTTGCGAAATCTTTGCCGTCGTTCGTGTGCAAGCGCCGCAGTGCAACATCGCACCCGTCGGACGAACGCTATGCTTCAGCACTACTGCAATAGTGACCAGTGTTCAATTGCATCCTGTTCGTTATTCGCGCGTTCTCGCAGCGCTGTTCACGCCCACGACACCTTACGCGCTCTCCTTGATTGAAGTCGTCATCTCCATTAGGCCAATAGACGACGGGTTGTCCTCATGTGTGAGCGGTTGGAAGATTTGAGTCGCCCCGTTGGCGCCTACTGTATGTGGCAGTTCCACCAGACTACGGTGCCTGTGTTCTAGCCGTCCCACCACACGTGGCTGTCATCCACACAAATAGCGTGCGGAGGACGGGAGAAATCATGTCGTGTGCTGTCTGCACTCCGTGTGGTGTTGTCACCAAATACATGCAGTCAAGGCGACACGATTTCGCCGCTCTTGTGGCCGGCCGAGGGGTACCTAGCTAGTGCCTGTGTGCGGACAAGCATCTGTGCTGTGGCACAGCAACGCCATCCCTCCCTGATCGAACATTCAGAGAATCGCAAGTATTACTGCATCAGTCCATCGGAATCCGTGGACCCTCCAAATATCTCCTCGTCAAACACCTTGTAGACCAGCTTGTTGTTCCACCTTGGGTCACGATCTGCAGACTCCGCGCTTTACAGCGAGCCTAGCATCTGTTGTAGTACGGTATGCAGCACCACCATGATCATCTACCTCAACTTGTGGATGCTAGGAATGTCCCTCGGCCCTCTTAACCACCTCATGGACGGAATCGACCCGGCAGCGCTGAAATAAAAGGCCACAACGGATTGCAGATGCTCCAACGACAGCCTGTGCAGCTTCGCCCATGTCTACCAACGCCTCCTCTGACCTACAAATGCACGACAAGTGCATTGCCTCGTTATGCAACCATGCAACGCGACCGAGAAAGCCGCCGAGTTTACGTCCTCAAATCGCCACCTCGTGTTTACAGTGCGTCGCCACGCAGTTCTTGGCTTATATATGTGTTCCTTTATCGTATATGTACCTGTGGATTTGAAATAATACCACACTCTGGCTAGATATATGCAGGTCCACGGGCGAGAGGAAACGTCATATGCACGGAGAAACATGGACGCTGTCTTTGCTTCTGATACGAATCATCTCGAATGCTAATTTACTCGTTTCTAGACCTGGAATGCCATCCTCAAGGCCAGTACACTTGTCTGTTGCCTGAGACGGGAGTACCCATCTACAAGTCGGGTGTACCTATCTGGCCCCTCAGGTGTATCTTACATCTATACGGCACAGCCAAAAGCTGACTGCTTCTCCGGTGTGACAGATGCCTCTCGGTTCATAAGGTCTTCAGGTCGCGTACCTATACAGCGCACAGCTGAGGTCCATAATTCGCAGGCTCCACGGATTCTGACGACCATCCGTAAACAGTAATGATGCGAGTACAATAGCATGATTGGCCGTCCGATCTGGCGTCCAGTTGCATAAATCGAATAACGACTGCCTACGTGGCAGAGAGAAGGGCTACTCAACTACATACCTTGGATGCTTGTGTTACACTTTTGCTTGTCTTGTCACACATTCCGCTGACTCGTGGTACTCTAGCACGGTGAGATGATTGTCTGCCGGTATAGTGAAAAGATGAGGTCTAAAGCCTGAATGTTGGAGCCAATACTCCAAAGTCTATTGAATGGTCCATGAGATTAAAAGTCGGATCAAAAAGTATCCCAGAACGCCGCTGACAACAGTGGAAGGAAGATCGGGGACTTGTCTTCCAGCACCAGACTTGAATGGCGACGACGATTTGGACAGGAGCAGTAATGGCCATTAAGCTTGAGCAGCCATGGCGATTGAGGCAGAAGCGGTGATGATGCTTTTGTTTTGCTTGACGAATGAAGAGAACGTCTGCAGCGTCGAAGTCGAGCGGTCATGGGCGCCAACCTTGGCCTGCAGTTCGGCTTGGCCGTGGTCAAAGACGCTGCGAGCAATGTACTTGTAGTCTACAACAGAGACGGCATCACGACATGCCTCGACTTGGCCTGGGAGCAACAGAGAGCCCTCATCAGAAGCATCGAAGGCCTTGCTTACTTTGCCAGGGATGACATGGATCATGCCCATTTCAGCGAAGGTGAAGCCGCTACGGAACTCGAATAGCTACCGAGACTTTGCGATTACACTGCCATATCAGCCTTCGTAGCTGCCAAACCAGAAACGCTTCAACTAGCCCTCGGCAGTGACACGCATGTGTTCCTGAATCCCGGCGTTCTCGAGCTCATGGTCGAGGAGCTTGCGGGCTTGCTCAGGAGGATCGAACGAAGCGAGGATCGGTTTCGCGCCGTGCGTCAGGGTGTAATTCGATCAAGGCATCAACGGGATGGGGCAAGCTTCGATAGTTCGTGCTCCAGGTAATGTCTAACACGACGGACTGGAGTGCTGATTGTATGACGCAACAATCGGCAGAGTGTCAATCTGTTGGTTAAATGTGGAGGATGTTACAAGAGCAACTCCTCCAGAACCATAGCAGTTCCGGAAGAAGGTATGCTGAACGAATCGACTGCATTCTCAGTATACCGCCATCGCCATGCTGCATGCTGCATACGGCAGTGCTGATCGGCCTCTGCGACCCGCACGGCCGCATGTGCCGAGGCCCTACATTATCGCCGAGCCGCATATGGTAAAACGCATGAGGCTTATTATGCTTAAGGTTCAGTCATCCCTGCAGCGATAAAAGCTTGGCGTAACAGGCTCGTCAGATGCTGGGTTGACGTCGTAAGCTGATCGTGTGGAGCGAGACGGAAGCCTAGTCTCTGCTCCTTGCCATCGCCTGTAGTAATTGGTCGCGAGACGGAGCTACGATGACAAGGTCCATGCAGATCTCGCGCCGCTAGAATAGGCTCTGGCAATTGAGCACGCGGGAAATGTGAGTTGCTGTTGAGACCAGGTCTTGGTAGCCAACCATGTATGGGTGTCGTACTCGAAGGCGTTACCATCGTCAAAGCAGCTTCATCACTCGTAGCTGGCTGGTGTTTGCCTGACTGCTGCGGTCATGAACAGATATACCGATGTATTTTTTGTCCACATCCGGCAGCGTGAGCGATTCTTGAGGCTATGCGCATACTGGTATACCTTTTGATTCTTCAGGCACAAGTGGCACGGTCATCGACCGTGTGTTCGGAGCCCAGAGTCTCACGATCTACCGCAACAAAGCAAGTTCGGTCAGACATCCCGACTCGTACGTAGCACGGGCGAAGGAAGCCTCGGCAGACTGTAATGTCCTTGGTACAAGGAGGAATGGACTTCGTTGAGCAACATGCCCGGCACAAGCGCTGACTTTCTCAAGGCTGTGCTCGTCTCCAACGACCTGTGGTACTGGATAGCGGCGACGATGTTGTCAGATTCGCCGCTACGTAAATGACACCTTCGTGATGTTCCGAACTACGAACAACAGCAAAAGAACAAGGGTACCTACATATTCTCCTCCAAGCAAGCTGTGGCGATTGTTCGCGTATTGCACATTCAAGTAGCCCCTAGCTTTAGAAGATGCGTCGGTCGCGCTGTTCGAGTACCTGGGATAATCAATAGCTTCTGAGTAGCAAGGCAAGTTCTCGGCTAGATTTTCCAGAACTCTGCTTGCTGGCTTGCCGTCCGGCCCCGATATCCTAGCCGTCAAGAGTCACCCTCGTTATCTGCCCTTTCTGATCACGTTGGGAGCACGATATTGATGTGGCAGCCCATGTCGCCTTGCACGGCTCAAATGGATGCTGCAGTGCTGGGGCATGAAGCTTACCATAGCGGGATGCAAATGTCATCTTGACGCACCACGGTGCAATTCCGTAGTAAATACGACTGGGTGTACGACACGGACAATTGGAAACCATACGTGAAGCGCGTGATTGCCATTTGCTTTTGGGAGTTCATGCACGGATCTATGTCCATATACGCAGAGCGAACTTCTAGTCATGGCCGTCATGATGATCATCATCGTGCCCCCAACTTTTCCAGCGCCCGCACGCCCTGCTCCTCCCACTCCTGCTTGCTCACCCACATGTCTTGCTTGTCGGCCATGATGTTGGCCAAGACGGCGCCGCCCAGGAAGACCATATGCCGTCTTCGCGGAGGATCCTCTATTCTGACCTTGAATTTGTTCAGGCGTTCCGGGTTTCCGTTCAGAACCTTGGTCAGCCACAGCTGCTTGATCTCCTTCTCCATTCGTGATGGCAGGCCGGGATACATGCTGCTTCCTCCTGAAAGGACAATGGCTTTGTAGAGAGATGTTCGGATGTCCACATCCGCGGATTGGATCGTGTTGAACAGGAATTCGGCGATACCGGGTTGTTCTACGTCGACCAGATGGGGCTGGAAGAGACATTCGGGTGCTTCGAAACGTTCGCTACCCACGCGTATGACGCGGCCATCTGGTAAGGTATACGACTCGACGAGCACTGTCGTGTCTTCACTAAGCCGTTGGTCGAGGGCGAGGTCGTACGATACGTAGCACAGCTTCTCCTTGATCGCGCGTACCGTCTCAAAGTCGGCTGTCCGGTTGAGGGCATACCCTCGTCGAGTCAGAAGAGAGATGAGGTTGCGGGTCACATCTCGGCCTGCAACGTCCAGACGGCGTGTGAGGTGGTTGAGAACAGTGCTCTCGTAAACCGGCACAATGTGAGTGACACCATCTCCAGAATCAACCACCACGCCAGAAGATAGACCTTGAGCGTAAAGTGCTAGGACGGCTTGAATGGCCACATAGATTCCGCCGAAATTGTAGCGCTCGAACATGACTTCCGCCATATGCTCACGGTTCTTGAGTGGGTTCATAGGCGGTTCGGTGAGTAGGATCTTCCGTCCAGCAGGGTCTATCCGCATCTTCTCGTAGAATGTGTAGTCCCAGAGATGTTGCATGTCATCCCATCGTTTGACGATACCGTTCTCCATCTGTATGGCTTTTGTCAATCAACCTGCAAGCATATCCACATCCTGTTAACGCCATACCGGATAGGTGATCTGAAGCATTGATCTCGCTGCAGCCGCCTCATCTCCACACATGATATCCTTCAGCTGTATATCTCCTTGGGTCTGCTCTTCTGTCCGTAGTATCGGTCGCCCGACGATCGAGGGATATTGGTGATCGGGGAAGTTCTGCGCGTCGGAAGTCAGTCACTGACAATACCCGGGTAGCCATGGCGATTGCAATGACTGACCGTGCCTGCATATCCGGCTTTGAGGAAACCAGTACCTCCATCGAGGACTATGAGAGGCGCATTAGTACAATCCAAGGCGGATCAAGCTCTCGGGGCAACTGGGCATACCGATTGGAGTCTCTGCCATGATGTCGGTGTGGACTGATGTAAAGAGCAGAAGATTGCCTCAATGCGCGCACCAAAAGAGTGGAAAGGCCTTCAACGTATGCTGCAGCCTCCAAAGGTTGTCGCTCCTCTAGCCCGACTACGCAGCGTGCAGTGGAGGTGGGGTCCAGCTCGACTGATGTGGCGCCAAGAAAGTGCCGTCACGAACAAGAGCAGCGATCACAGTCCTACAGCACGAACAACGACTTCCATAAGTAAATACTTCCTAGTAGAATTCTCAATAGTCGAATAGACCCGGAGGGCTTTACTTGACTATATGATGTTGATCTGTTCATACGAAAGGCGATTGCCATTCACATTCGCAGCCGCGCAATGACGATCACGTGGCATTGCGGACTGTTGCACTAGCGCTGTTGACACTATTTAAACCATTCCAGACCTCCTACTCCAATCTTCCTCCCTCTAATCCCGTAAGTGCACACCTTAGCCAATCCATACGCTTTCAGCATCCAGCATACTGACTCATCATCGACAGAGTGCACGGGCATTACGCATATCAGTGAGGATTCGTCCGAGATTGCGTTTTTGCTAGTTGAAAACTATCAACTGACTGCTCCTGTTGGTCTTCGGATCGGCAGGGAATCTTTGGACTCTATCATATCATCACGTCCCACTTGTTGGGCGCCTTTCCTTCTCATCAACGTTCACTTGCTTCGAGCAAGAGCTTGGAGAAGAGGCCAACCGGAGGACGAGCCAGTGGTGCAGCGGGCATGATGAGTTCATGCAATGGCTGCATGGTATTGTGCTACATAGCTTTCAACTCAGTCGTCGCGGTGGTCGTTGAGACCAGTGGATCTCTAATCTGCTACAGTGTCGATACTACGGCTTCCGTGTTGCGAAAACTGACGTCCATTCCAGATAAGCTGAGGCTGGCTCTCAGCGTTGTGCACGACTCTGTGGTGGATACTCATGTGACAGTCTTATCCAATATGGCGATCGACCAGCCACACAACGACTATACGTCTTTTGGGGGGAGACGTTCTGCGAGTTGTTCGAACCGGACAGGACAAGCACATCGTGGCCCACTCGAGAGCAATGGGGTTCACGGCAACTGTAATGGTCTGACTATGAGCTGTGCGATCAGTGATCTGAATATACATGTACTTCTCGAGTTCAATTGCGGCGGTGGCACAATCTTTGGGGCTGATATCATCAACATCAACGGCCAGATAACATGTGGTTCGCATGGAAGATGCATTGAGAATCGAGGTCGACATGGGCGAACTCTCGAGACAGGGCATATCCTTGTGTCATGCAAAGCTTCAAGCGCAAGCCAAGGGTCATGATTCAGTGCAAAGCAAACATAATGCTCGATTCTTTCCTTGGTTTATTGGTGACTTTGACATATACGGATGTGCGAGCTAATTACCTTGGACTGTCGCGACCATGCTATTCCTCAACAGGGGTTTGCAAATCATGGTCATCATCGTGAGAGTCAGTGTACGTATCTAGACATGTGCTCATTGTGACTGCCGCTTCAATCGACCTAGATTGACTGGAAGGCTGAAACATAGTGGTGCCCAGTCGAAAAGTGCCGCTCCCCATGAGACTTCTCTGCAGTACATGTATGTTGTACTGTACCGCCAATTGCGTCCTGCATCATACGTGCTGCTCGAGCTGGAAGTGGTGGTCAGACACTTAAGGATGACAGAGGCTGATGTCTTGTTCAAACATTCACCGGAAGTGCTTGGCCCACCTTGCAGCTTTAACAATAGCCTTTGTGGTGGCGGTGGAAAGGTGGTGTGCCGCAACCTTGGGAGAGCACCTACGCCACAAATTGATCCTTAGGTACGTAGTGGCCACCGCTTTATCAGTGCCTTGTACCGTCCGTGGCTCAGGATGTCAAAGTATGCCATGGTCAGAGATGGTCATTCATATAAACTCATCAAATACCTTATGGAATCACATTGGTGTCTCAGAACATGAGGTACGTTATGTACAGTACTGTAGTCGTCCCCGGACAGCAACGGGACCAAGTGTTTCCCAACCACCAACATCATCATCATTACCACCAACCACATAACATCCTTCCGTCCTCTCGTCTATACTTCTTCGTGTCAGACGAACGATATCTTCTTCTCAATTGACATCAGAGTCGTCGGACAGACAATCCTGACTCGCCTCCAACTGCCTCCCACTCACTTGTCAGCCACACCGGCCGGTCCCAGCGGTCACTCTGCTTTACCGATCTCCGTCCAGCGCCCAGCCTTATTGGCTCCCTTGGACGCGTTACCAATCACCGTCCACCAACTTCACTTCCTCTGCTCTCTCCATCCACGCAGCGCACCAGCGACACAGTTCATACCTACCACACGTCCGTCATCGACGCCGCCTTCGCTGGCTACAGCCTCCAGCATCACCTCACTTGTCGCAACGTCACCGCCGTGGTCGTTTTGTCAGTCCCAGCGTTAATCGCGACACCCCTCTGTGACACCACCTCCGAGCCGGACACCGGTCGCCAACCACAACCTCTCACCGACGCCAATACAGAATACCGCAAGCAGTCTTACATCGAGTGTCTCATCCAAGACGTCTAGAGGGAGGCGAGCACTACATTTGCAGAGAAGGTACGTTCAATTTGTCTGGTTTGCGGCGGCGGCGGCGGTCGCAAAGGCGCGACCGTGGATTGGAGTTCAGACACGAGGTGCGGGGAATGTTGGAGCGACACTGAAAACAATGAGACGGTTGGCATTCTTGTACATTGCCGTGAAGACAAATATCTGGTGCATAGCGAGAGAACTCGCACAGGAGGCGACAGCGCTCACCGAGCCGGTTTGCATCGCCGCGTTGTCCTCTGTATTGCTTACCACCAATCGCATGATCTGATGACACTGATATCTTTCCCATTAGTCCTCTTTTGAGCGCCATCCGCGCGTTGTTACGAACCGTCTGGGACGCCGTGGATATCGCTGCCACGTACCGGAGCCTGTTTTGAGTCCGGTCGGCTCATCACCCACGCTACACATCAGTTTCTCTCACGCCTTACCGTCAGGATGGGTTGTGGTCAGAGTTCAGAGTCGAAGGAGGGGAAGCAGCGGAATGAGGAGATCGAGAACCAGTTGAAGAGGGATAAGATGAATTTGCGAAATGAGATCAAGATGCTGTTGCTGGGCGCTGGAGAATCCGGCAAATCGACGATCCTGAAACAAATGAAACTCATCCACGAGGGTGGCTACTCGAGAGACGAGCGCGAGAGCTTCAGAGAGGTATGCATTCTACCAAGGGCGTCACATGAAGGCGACTAATCTCTCGCGCAGATCATCTTCTCCAACACCGTACAATCGATGCGTGTCATCCTGGAAGCCATGGAGAGTCTGGAGCTTCCTCTCGACGACCAACGTGCTGAGTACCACGTCCAGACCATCTTCATGCAACCCGCACAAATCGAAGGCGATGTGCTTCCTCCAGAAGTTGGCCAGGCAATCAAGACATTGTGGGCAGATGCTGGTGTGCAAGCGGCATTCCAGAGGAGTCGCGAATACCAACTCAACGACAGCGCGAAGTACTACTTCGACTCGATCGACACCATCGCTTCACCTACCTATATCCCGTCTGACGCAGACGTGCTCCGATCGCGTGTGAAGACCACCGGTATCACGGAGACAACCTTTATCATTGGTGATCTCACATATCGTATGTTCGATGTCGGTGGACAACGTTCCGAGCGTAAGAAGTGGATTCACTGCTTCGAGAACGTGACTACCATTCTCTTCCTCGTTGCCATCTCCGAGTACGACCAATTGCTGTTTGAGGACGAGACAGTCAACCGCATGCAGGAGGCGCTCACCCTGTTCGACAGTATCTGCAACAGCCGATGGTTCACCAAGACCAGCATCATTCTCTTCCTGAACAAAATCGACAGATTCAAGGAGAAGTTGCCAGTATCACCGATGAAGAACTACTTCCCGGATTATGAGGGAGGGCAGGATTATGGTTCGGCATGTGACTACATCTTGAACCGTTTCGTCTCGTAAGTAACGGCCGCTGGACGAGGAAGATAACATCTTCTAGATGCTGACAGGCAATCCCAGGCTCAACCAGCACCCAACCAAGCAGATCTACACGCATTTCACGTGTGCTACCGACACGATGCAGATCCGCTTCGTCATGGCAGCAGTCAACGACATCATCATCCAGGAGAATTTGCGCATGTGCGGATTGATATGATCATCCGTCTCATTTAGCGAGTGCTCTTCTGCTGACGTTCGATATGCTTTCCTAGCTTCGGCATGGTGCTGTAAAATTATGCATCGAAACACCACACGAGACAAGTACACCTCGACTGTAGCTGGATTGAACCATTTCTTCTCTTCTTTCGATCCGGCAGACGTTTCAGTGCTGAGCATTCCGGTGCCCAACTCTGGGCCTTTCGATCATTCTCTGGCGTTCCATTTATCCGGCACATCCTTGACGACTGGCAGAGACTATGCACGAATTCTCTTGCCTCTTGGGGATGTCTTCCACGCGAATGCCACATCAACGTTCTGCACAAATTGTGGCTACCACCATCCATAACTCACCCACCAAAGTATCCCCACCGACCTCGACTTACGCGCTCACACCTGTCTCTCTACTTTTAGACCAGCATACCCCGACCACTTACGGCCTAGCGCTTCTTTCGTGCTTTTGGGGACGGCGTTCGGTTGTGCCGATTCTGTATTCATCGATCTGTGTTGCTAGAAAAATGGATGTGAGGGACGGAGGCAGGAGGAGGAAAGAGATGAGAAGGTTTCCAGTGGCAAAAGGTTTCGCATCGAGATCACTGGTGCATGAGGATTGCTACGAGACGGGAGTGAAAGTGATGCCGGACGGTCGTTTCTACTCGCTCTCGTCCACATTTCATCGCTCGATCTCAACGGAACCGCGCTACGATTTGCAAGTAGACTGGTGTTGCGTTGAAAAGAAAACCTCTCAAATCCATGACTTTCTGCCAAATACTTTTCTGTCCATTCAAGATTCATGCGCCGTGATTGTTCTCACGAGAAGCTTCGTGTCCCCTCTCCTCCGCCGCGTACAATATTGAGAAAGCTTTGGCTAAAGTGTGTACATTCAGCACATATTGAGCTTGTCGACTCCAGTCATCAATCTTGCCCGCCTGACATATCTACATTTGGTATATACACATAGTGAACTTCTTCAATCACCTCACGTCATCTACTCCGGTCTCTTTGAGAAGTCATCCCCCAGTAAACTCTTTTCTTGGTCGATACTGGAACTCAAGTCTCTTCCATGCGTCGTAGCTTGTGGTCCAGTTCGATGGACTTAGCCAGCATAGCCTAGTCTTGCTCATCTGCTGCGCCCATTCGCCGCCTCGAGTGCTGTAGGTATGACATGGTCAGGCATCATCTGAAGAACAGGCTTATAGACAGCCGTCGAGCATGTCGTCACGCACGGGAGACGTCCAGCCGGCAACTTTTCTCCGTCCTGAGGCTCCGAGAATGAACCTTGGTCGGCCTGGGGCGAGTGCTCATTCTCCTTGTCGGAACGATCACAAACCCATCCCCTCCATTCCAACTACCAGACTCGGCCCATCTCAACCATCAGTCCATTGGTCCTAATCAATCACCGCAGCCCATCCCTCGCATTCCGATCCATCCCCCTCAAGTCCACTCATCGAGCAATCCGCGTCACATTTGGCTGCGCATACTGCTCTAGCTGCCGGTTCCCCTTGCGCAGCAGAAACTCAATGGCGCTGAAGTCTTTCTTGTCCAGGTGCAGGTGGTGCTCGAACTCGCGGCGCGCAAAGCTTTGGAATTGCGGCCGGGTGTCGGTCGGTTTGGTGCGGGCGGCGCGCAGGCAGTGCCGGTAGAGGGAGAGGACGTCGCGTTGCAGGCCGGAGAGACGGGGTGGGGCCATTGGGTCTTGACCGGTGCAATTGAAGGGTTGGAGGTTGGGGTTGGATTGGATTTGAGATTGAGATTTGGATTTGAGATTCTCTAGAGTTGTAGACTAGGGCGAGTCGTGTATTGCCATGGCCATTAGATGCGGTCTTTTGCGTTCAGAATTGCTCATGACAACAGCAATACTTCGTCACATACAATATATGCATGGACATGTCAGGTAGCTAGCTCATGTATTGACCCCAGAATCAGGGCCCGCCCACGTATCGCTTCCACGCTAGATTTCACATTTCCCCTTGGAGCTACCTCGCGATTGACTACACTCCCCCACCTAAGACAACACACCCCTGTGTTCGCGCCGACCATCCTGTCTCTCCCTTGCACGTCAATCGGACGAGGTGTATATCGCCATCATCTTGCCTGGTTCTCATGCGTGGGCCGACTGTGAAGATCACATTATCTTGAGTTCGTACGAGCGGTCTGGACAGGTGAGGTCCAGGGTCCACTTCATGCTCCAATATTGGGAATGTCGATGCTAATAGGTGTTACTCCTTGCAGTTCTCCCGATCTTGCACATACCGGCAATCATGGCGTACAATGCCAACCAAGGACAAGGCAATTCCCAGGACCAACGTAATCCCACCCGCCTTCATCTGAACTTCGGCTTCAACAACAACCCGCAGCAGAACTTCGCGGCCGAGCAAGGACGTGCCTTTCCTACCACCCCGTCCACCTTTCCCCAACCGTTCCCAAACGCTGCCGGCCAGCAAGAGGTGTGGGGCACGCACCAGACCACCAGCGGCATCAACAGCCAAGGTTACTTCTACAATACCCCGGCGCCGAACACCTTCCAACAGCAGCAGCAACAACAGCAGCAGCAGCAAGGATATGGTCAGAATGCTTACCGCTCGCCCGGTGGCTTCAACGACGTGACAAACGGTCTGGCTCACCAGTTCCAGCACCAGAACCTTGGCGGCAACTCGCCCCGCTCTGCAAGTCCGTACCAGCGACAAGCGTCGCCAGCAAACGGCCGACCACGAACTGCTGGTCAGGACCGCCAGCAGCCGTATGGAGCCCATCTGAGCACTCCGGTGCCTGCACAGCCAGCCCAGCCAAGCGTGTACGATGACGAGCCGCCGCCCAAGAACCCGGAGAGATATTCGACCATCATTACCGAGCGGGTGAAGCTGCAGAAGATGCTTACCCAGGAGTTCTTCAAGGAGAACGTGGAGCGAGCTCGTGCTCGGAATGAACGGTATGTCTTTGTATCCAACGAGCAGGAATCTCATTCTACTCATCTGCCCGATCAAAGCCAAGATACGATGACTGACAGAACAACCTCACAGAGCGAAGGAGCTAGAGGCTGTGATGACTACCAAGGATCTCTCTGACTCTCGCAAAGAGCAAAAGAAGAACAGCATGCGCAAGTCCGAGGCTAACTTTCTCCGTTTCCTGCGCACTAGCGAGAAGCAGCAGAACTACAACACACTCAAGATCATCGGAAAGGGCGCCTTTGGTGAGGTCCGACTCGTGCAGAGGAAGCATGACGGCAAGGTCTATGCTTTGAAGTCGCTGATCAAGGCTGAAATGGTAAGTTGATATTAATTCTCTTGTCATGCCGTAGCTGCCAGGATCGTAATTGTGGCGGTTGATGCAACTAGCTGGTCTGGACGCAACATTCGAAGCAAGCAACGCATATGAGGAAAGACTTTCTTTCGGCTTGAGATTGCTAACAAGTCTTTCACAGCACAAAAAAGATCAGCTCGCCCACGTTCGTGCCGAGCGTGACATTCTTGCCAATGCCGACAGTCCATGGCTCGTGAAGCTGCACACCTCTTTCCAAGACTCCACCTTCCTATACATGTTGATGGAGTTCTTGCCTGGAGGTGATCTCATGACTATGCTCATCAAGTATGAAATCTTTAGTGAAGACATCACTCGGTTTTACATGGCCGAGATCACGCTTGCCATCGAAGCTGTACACAAGTTGGGATTTATCCACAGGTGAGTACTCCAATATTCAATATAGACTGCAACGTGCTGATCGTTTCTGCAGAGACATCAAACCCGACAACATCCTTCTCGATCGTGGTGGACACATCAAGCTAACCGATTTCGGTCTTTCTACTGGGTTCTCCAAGGAGCATTCTGCGTCTTACTATCAGCAACTCATGTCCCAGGGACGCTCAAAGGCCGCAGCCCAAAACCGCAACTCGGTCTCGATCGATCAAATCCAGCTCACAGTATCCAACCGTAACCAGATCAACACGTGGCGCAAATCAAGACGTCAGCTCGCCTACTCGACGGTCGGTACGCCCGACTACATTGCACCTGAGATTTTCAGCGGAAAAGGCTATGACTTTGGCTGCGATTGGTGGAGTGTAGGAACTATCATGTTTGAGTGCCTCGTCGGTTGGCCTCCATTCTGCGCAGAAGAGCCGCACGACACGTACCGCAAGATCGTAGACTGGCCCAGACATCTCGCCTTCCCCACCGACCAACAGCTCGGCAGAGAGGCGGAAGACTTCATTCGTCGACTGATCTGCGATCCCCAGGACCGCCTCGGTCGGGTACATGGTGCGCAAGACTTGAAGGCTCATCCTTTCTTCCATGGCGTGAGCTGGGACGGTCTACGACGGATCCGCGCTCCTTTCGAGCCCAAGCTCCAGAGCAACGTCGACACCCAGTATTTCCCCATCGACGAGATTCCGCAGGTGGACAACTCCGCCCAGCTTCGTGCACAGACGGAGGCACAGAACGACGACACGACCCTGAGCTTGCCCTTCATCGGGTACACTTACAAGCGCTTCGATGCCTTCCGTGGAAGCTGATGAGCTAGTCACTGAACGTTATACGCACAAGCTTTGGTCTCAGAAGGTTCGGCTTCGGTCAGATGAGGAAAGCTGTGGAGGCATATGAGCCCCATCTTACAAGTGTGCTTGATGTCCGGGGTTTCATGACAGATGAATGTGAAGTAAAGTCAACCCTAGCATTAAGACATCTCGCGGCAAGGAGCACCTCATATGGGTTGTGCTGGAAATGAAACAAATGATGATGAGCGATGCTGCATGCAGAAAGATATATATATAGCCATCGCAAATGAACCATATTATGACCAGAAAAGATTGTGGATCTGGGCTTGCTTGAGACTGTGCTTTACGCTCATTTTTGGTGGCTCATTGTAGTCTTCTCTGCGTTTTTGTTCATTCTTCCATCATCCCTCTATGGGTACCCGAAACGCCGTCATACGCCATGCTCGCCATGCTCCTGCATTTTGTCGTAGATGCAATTGATCCGCCAGTGTGCCTGTTACATCATTTACAACTGTCCAGGTCTGAACTGTCGACCCAAAATTCCTTCCTTGAAGTCTTTTCATCGCGCTTCGAACTGGATCATCCTGTAACACGAAATCCACGTCAGCCTATTATTCAGTGCACCAGAACACCACATATCCCTCTCGCACTCCAAGCGATCTTCCTCTCCCTCCACCATCCCTCCCCTTCTCCAACCCTCCACTCCAAATCCAAAACTCACCTATTCGTCCTCTCCTTGTACAGCACGCGATACCCACAATCCTGGCAGCGGATCGGATCCCCCCGCTTCAGCACGACTTTCGCATCGCAGTCGCCGCACAGGTAGTTGACGGGCTTCGACGTGTCCTCGAGCGCGTCGCCCGTCGTGCCCGTGATGTTGAAGCTGGCGTAGGTCACGGGCGCGCCGTTGGGCGCGTTGCCTTGCGCGGAGGCCGGGTTCGAGAGGTGCGAGGTGATGGCCGGCGGTTGGTATTGTTCGCGCGACATGGTGAAGAGAGTGCTGGAGGGTGGCGTTGAGTGGTGGATGAGGAGTTTGGATGTGTATGGTGGAATGCTGTAGAGTGGATGGCAAGGCGGTGAAGGCGAGATGTTTCTGCCGGGGTGGGTGAGGCTCGGAATTCGCTGCCTGAGGCGCGTACCTGCCCCACTACTCTACTTGGTACTACACTTTTCACGTGCAAAAAACGAAAGGCGGGACTTTCACAATGACGACGGCGACATCGGGTGTTGCTTGATGAGTAATGCGCAGATGATAAATAGATCGACTTTTGCTGTTTACATTCGCCCTGGCCAGAACGTCACACGAGCAATCACTAGATCTGTATTCTAGGTAGACAAATTCTAATTCCTGAGCCCATGTTTCTGTCTATCCACGCCCACCGTTCCCCATTGTCGCCATGTCCGCCATCCTCTCCGCCGACGATCTAAACGACTTCATCAACCCGGGCGTCGCCTGCATTAAACCTGTTGAAACGCTGCCGAAACAGCAGCCGCGCTCGGACGATGCCAACCCTTACGAAGTGACAACGGAGGAACAGGTGCACGCCGAATCGGCTCCGCCAGCTCAGATCTCGCTCACGGATTGCCTGGCCTGCTCCGGATGTGTGACGAGCGCGGAAGCGGTGCTGGTGAGCTTGCAGAGCCATAATGAAGTGCTGTCGACTCTTCACCGGAATGCGGAGTTGCGGGTGGACGGGCTGCGACAGGATGGTGTGGAAGAGCTGGAGGGGAAGATCTTTGTCGCGAGCATCTCTCCCCAAACGCGAGCGAGTCTGGCGGCGACATATCGTGTGTCAGAGCGCGAGGCGGGAAACATGATCGGTCAGCTATTGAGTGGACCGTATGGACTACGAAGTGGAGGAGAGAAGAAATCGGGCTTTGCTTGGGTCGTGGACACGAACGCGATGCGAGAGGCTTGCTTGGTGGCTGCAGCGGACGAAGCACAGTCGTCTCGCCACAGCCAGCTGAAGAAGCCAGTCTTGACTTCAGCTTGCCCTGGGTGGATCTGCTATGCTGAGAAGACACATCCACACATCCTGCCGCACTTGAGCCAGCTTAAATCGCCACAAGCGCTGACAGGGACTTTGTTGAAGTCCGTCATCTCGAGACAGCTTGGTGTGTCCCCAGACAGGATCTGGCATATGGCAGTGATGCCGTGCTTCGACAAGAAGTTGGAAGCATCACGTGCCGAACTCACCTCTCATACCTGGCACGGCCAAGAGGGCGACGCTGTCCGGGACGTAGACTGTGTTATTACTGCTCGGGAATTGCTGATGCTGGCCGAAAGTCGCAACATCAGCTTTCCTTGCCTGCCTCGGACGCCGCTATCTGGTCACTTTGCACCCGCCTTTCCCGATCCTTTGATCAACAGTGTTCTCTACCCCAAGCGTCAAAAGGCCAACAAACGTTCCGTGGACGAGACCAAGATCATCGGCACGAGTGGCGGCTACCTCTACCACGTCCTCAAGACCCAGCAGAGCCTCCACCCGGGCTCGAACATCCAGACTCATCGTGGCCGGAATGTCGACGTCTCTGATTACACTGTCGTGGCGACGGATGGCACAGTCGTGTTCCGTGCTGCCCGCTACTACGGGTTTCGCAACATTCAGAACCTCGTCCGCCGCCTCAAGCCCGCGCGCGCCTCACGCATGCCTGGTGCAACACGACGACCAGCCTCGCGAAAGCCAGGCGCAGCTCTTGCAACGAGCAACGCGGTCGGCGAAGGCGACTACGCCTATGTCGAAGTCATGGCTTGTCCAGGCGGCTGCACGAACGGAGGAGGCCAGATCAAAGTTGGCGATGTCGCGACCTTACGACAGGCTGGCAGCGAAACAGCGGTGACGGGAATCGTGAATGGTAGTCTCGAGCAGGAGGTCTTGCCGGCACAGCGCGAGTGGCTCGGAAAAGTGGACGAGGCATACTGGAGTGCTGACTCTGATCTGGATGATACTGACGGTGACGGCGATGTACGAATGGATGGTGAAGATGAGCACTCGAACGGGGAGAATAGAGACAAGGATGTACTGGACGGGATCGATCATGGCCGCGTTCGACGACTCTTCGAGCATTGGTCGCAGCTAACAGGCGTCGAATTGCAGAAGCTGGTCTATACCACGTATCGGGCAGTGGAGAGTGACGTGGGCAAAGATCAAGGGGTTGGAGGAGGGAGCAGTGAGATGGAGAAAGTCTCGGCGCTGGCCGTCGCTGCTGGTGGTGGATGGTGAGCAATCATGGTAGTGGTGGCATATTGTTGCTGCGAGGCCAAGGGGGATCTATACTGGTTTTATGAGTACACTTTTGTGGCGACTTTGTCTCCACCTCGATCGCCCATCATGTGTCTGCGCAATGCGTTTCATCATCTCATCTCCAATCCCATATACTTCGTTCCCGCCCTTCCGAGCCGTCTAATACATGCGTCCGCTACACCCTCCCTGCCCTCCCCGCCTGAATGATCTCCCCAGTATGCGGGTCATCCGCCCTCAACACCGGCCACCCTGTTCCATCCGCCTTGACGAGCGTCAGCTCCAGCTTCGTACCCATGATCTTGAACGCACTGGTCGCCGCGTCGATGGGCGCGAACAGTCGCATGCTCGTGTGGTACCGCTTGCGATCGCTCGTATGAAGATCCAGCTCCACGACACTCCCCCCACCCTCCGCCGCCTGCGCGAACTCCACCGTCGACCGGTCCTTGTCGATTTTCTTCAGGTATAGGCTCGCGATGACGGTGGTGGCGGTCTGGTAGAAGTCGTGCCGCACGCCGCTCAATTGCTCCTCCTCCGCCTCGTCGCGCTTGCGCCCCACGAACACGTGCTGTGGCTTCTGTGTGCAACCCTCGATCTTCATGAACTCGTCGAACTCGAGCACCCGCCGCTTGCAGCATGTCCAGCCCTTGCTGCCCTCGTGGAACAGCGCCTGGCCCGGGTGGTGCTGGCATTGCTCGGCGCTGCGCGGCTGGGAAGGGTCGTAGGTCGCGCCGCAGCCGCGGCGTTTGCAGGTGGCTCCGGCTGGGATGGGCGTGTCGGGGTCGTCGTCCTCGTCTTCTGGTGGAGCGGGGGCGGGGGTCGCGCGGGGAGCTTGTGTGGGCACGGGCGTGCGAGCGATGGCGGGACTGGATGTGTCTTGCTTTGCTTGCTGGGCTTGGATCTTGGCCTCGACGTCGCCGGCGTCGGGTTTGGGATCCGGCGCGGGAGTGTCGTCGACTGTGCTGTGTTTGCCTGTGGTGCAGGGTGGGATGGTCATGAACTCGTCAAAGGTCAGAACGCGCGGTTTGCAGCACTTCCAGCCTGGGAGAGATGGGTGTCAGCGTGGATGATGGGGGGGTTGAGGGCTGTCGTGGAGAGGCAGACCGACCTTTCTGGCCTTCATGAAAGACAGGCGGTCCGGCTGTGCGAGCATGGTCAGTGTTTCGTCTTTGGAGGAGCATTGGTGGGGCGATCGATACGGTGGTAAACGCATGGCTCTTCAGGATCGGTGAAGACCTTGCCGCAGCCTTTGTGAACGCACTTGGTAGCCATTGAAGCGGTGTGAGACAAATCGGAGTGAGTTTGACGGGAGTGAAAGAGTAGGATAATCAAGCAGAGTCACCATGTTGTTAAGGTAAGATATCGTGATTCTAGAAACATTTCCATGTGGGGACGAAGATCGTCACACGGAGCTTGGCCGAACACCACCAGTTTCTGTCGTCTACAACAACTCCCTGGTGCATGTGACTATCGGATCAAGTCCCATAACTTCCAATTACTACCTAGAAGTATCATCAAGCATGCGCGCAAGTACGCGCTTATGGCAGCAAAGCCTCCGTCTAACCCTCTTCACGCGGCAGAACTGTTCGCTCTGCGTCGACGCCAAATCCGTCCTCGCACGCGTCTGGGACAAGCGCGCGTTTGCATTTGACGAGGTCGATGTTATGCAAACCCAACATCAGAAGTGGAAAGATATGTATGAGTTTGATACGCCGGTGGTATGCAACATACTGCAGCTTGATGTGTCCAAATGGCATTGACAAAGTATATGCTGACCCCTGTTCCCCCTGGGATCACAGGTCCATATCGATCGCAATTTTCCCGATCCAGGCACTTCTGCTCAATCCAAGAAACTGATGCATCGTTTCTCCGAAGCGGATGTTGAGAAGATCATGGATCATGTTGAACATGGCTCGTGAAAGACATGTACTGTGGTACATTCTGCATAAAGGACAGGAGCTCAACTGCATGAACCACGATGAACACACGTCAGCGGGGCTTGAACATGCCCCGCCACATCAAGACATAAATCACAACATCAATGCTACAACCACGGAAAGCATTCACATCAACCTCATCTGATCTCAACTGCGGCCCATACCATCTTCAGACTCGTCATCATGCAATCCGCCAACCGCCTGCAAAAGGCCTTGAAAAGCGGCAAAACCTCCTTTGGAGCTTGGCAGGTACATCTCCTCACGCTCTATCCTACGCCACAGAGTACCGGGACCACCCCATACTGATACACATATCAAGATGCTCCCCGGATCTAACCTCTCACGCACACTCGCCCGCACCCCCAACCTCGACTGGATCTGCATCGACACGGAGCACGGCAACATCTCCGACGACGCTATGCATGAATCGGCCGCGGCCGTAGCAGCGTGTGGTGTATCACCCGTCGTGCGAGTTGCCGAAGGCCAGCATTGGATGATCAAGCGTGCTCTCGATGCCGGCGCACATGGCATCATCATCCCGCTGATGCGGACCGTCGATGAGGTCCGGGCAGTGGTGCGCGCGAGCAAGTTCCCGCCCGAGGGCACCCGCGGCCTGGGCTCGCCGTTCCCGATGGAGAAGTTCGTCGAGCAGGGCACGTTCGGCACGGGCGTCAAGCAGGTCAGCCAGCTGGAGTACGCGCGGCAGGCCAACGGCGCGACGCTGGTGATTGTCCAGATTGAAACGGCCGAGGCGCTGGCGGCGGTGCGCGAGATCGCCGCCGTGCCAGGGGTGGATGTCCTGCTCGTCGGGCCGTATGATCTCGGCAACTCAATCGGTCATCCCATCGCGAAGGCCGAGCTGGACGCTGAGTTGAAAACCGCCATCGCGACCGTGCAGAAGACAGCGAAGGAGGCAGGTAAGCACTCGTCCATCTTCGCGGTTGATGGCGTGCAGTCACGCGGCTACGCGGACCAGGGTTTCGACATGGTCAATATCCTGACCGACGTTGGGGCGCTGCAGAAGGGTTTGGCGGGGGAGATGGAGGCCGCACGCGGTGGTTACCTGCATGCTGGGGTCCAGGGCATCAAGACGGGTGTTGGTAAGATGACTGGGTCGTGATGTATATGTATATTGACACTATTGGAGACTAGCATACTATGAAAGTCGTCTCAACAAGGGCTAAAAGGCGCGGCTGTTTTTGGTGTAAGATCTGCTAGTGAAAAAAAGATGTAGCCGACTTTACTGCAGCCGGTATCTGTTTATGTGTAAATCGCTCGCTTCTTATATCCTGCTAGTAGCTAAGGAAGAAACGTGCCGAGCCTGTCATCGACATGAAATCTACAGCGTCACTCATCTACGCCTATCTCTTTCCTGCCCCTGCCGAACTCACTCCTCAGCCCACCGCCGCTCGCGCACCGTCCACTCCCTCCCTTCTCGCACGCGTGAGCCGTCCATCTCCGCCTTCCAGCCCCAATACTCGCCCAAGCGAAGGTCGGCATAGCTCGCATAGTCGAAGTCGATCTGGCTGATGGACGCCTGGATGAGCGCCCAGACGCCCCAGTAGAAGCCCGGGACGCCACGGAAGGTGTCGACCTGGTCGTACAAGGTGTCGAGGTCGGTCTGCAGGTCACTCGCCTCCTCGCCGCGGGGACTGCTATGGTCGCGGAACGAAGCGACGTAATGCTTGAGGAATTCGCGGCGTTGCGAGCGCGTCGGCACGCTGCTGTGGTCGCAGTCGTAGCCCGCCCACTCCGCGAAGTGGTTGGCGATGTCGAAGGCAGCGGGCGCGGGCGTGGCGTACTCGTAGTCGATGAAGCTGACGGGGCGCTCGTTGTCGACCGAGGCGCTGGTGCCGGACGGCCGTTGCACGATCACGTTGCCGCAGAGCAGATCGCAGTGCCCGAAGATGTAGTCTTTGCCATTGAGGCCCGGCGTGGAGCTGAGTTTCTCCGCCAGCCAGGCGCATTCTTGCCGAAGCTGGTCGTTTCGTTGCTGTTCTTTCTCGGTGTTGCTGGGTAGGACGTCTATCCAGTTTTGCATGACCGTCCATGTGTTGGGTGTAGGGCGCGATTGATCTCCATTGACCAGGCTGTGGTGTGCGTGTACGGAGGTTTGCTTGAGGTTGGGCGTTGATGTGATCGCTGAGATGGGCAGGCTACCGTGCCACTGTCCCAGCCGCTTTGCCACCGCACGATAGACGTGTGGTTTGCTGAGATCTTCATATTTACAGACATCACCCTGGATAAATCGATACATGAGGCCATTGTCAAAGCTGGCTAATAGTGCTGGGGCCAGCCCTAGATCTGCGAGTAGATTGTGCGCGCGAACTTCTCTCCCACGGTCGATGATCGCATCCGTACCCTCACCGTACGCTCTGATCAAGACCGCATCGTCGTCAGTTTCCGAGTCGGATTGGCCAGATCGTCGCTTGGTCGCCTTGGTGAGGGTGTTGGTAATGCCATTGGTAAAGCGGACAAACTCCAAAGGACCTTCAACCTCCTCCCATTCGGGAAGCAGCGTCTTCACCAGATAAGCCGCCGACTTCTCGAGCTCGTTGTTGTCGAAGGTGTATGCAATGTGGCGTAGCTGCAGGGGACTGTCCATTTGCTGCTGGTGGTCGGTATGTGAGCTCATTGCGAGAGGATGGGTTGTGGTGCTGGAGTTGCAATGTCGTTAACATGTTATTCTAGCGTCGACCAGGTCCGCGCACGTCAGAGTGTGGGGGAAGAGGCGAAGAAGTGAGGGGCAAATTTGGGGGCAGAGTAAAGAGAGCGGTCCAAGCACCTCTAGGCATGAAGGAGGATATTAGAGAAACAGAGCATGTTTTAAAACAAATGGCTCAGACTGGTCGTCGGGTGAAGTCGCCTAGGCTGGGCACGGCAGACTCGCCGCGGACCTGGCTAGAAAATTGGGAATGTGTGCTTCAGAGCGTACCTGGCCGTGCGTGACGATGGAGGGGAAGCTTTGCGTTGTCAATAATCGTCACTTGAGGCGACTTACCGAACTTCACGTGACAATCCTCGTCGTTCCTCAGACGCGGTAGATCAATGGACCGGGTTCAGCTTTGGCGGCTCGGGATGACAGGGAGAGCTCAGGATTTCTGAATGAGGCTGGATATGGCTCGTTTGCGGGAGGGTCGAAATGAGCACGTATCAGCGGGACGAGGGGGTAAAGATATCGGGAATTCGGTGGCTTTGAGGCGCGAGTTGCAGCAATTCGAACAATAATGTAAAGGAAAGACCAGAGTAGTGTTGACCAGTATGGTGATTGCTTGGGCACTTCAGGCAATGTCTCGCGTGACCCTATTTCTGAATGTGCGATGTTGGACTAGCACGATATGTATTCTGCAAACTTAGCAATCTAGTCGTCAGGGGCTTCCTCGCCATTTATCGTGTGAAGCTCAACGTATTGAATGGGCTCTTGACGAACAAAGAGTAGGGAGTCTAGCTAACACTTCCGTACCGATGCTGACTATTCTCTGATGGTTTGTGGATCTTCGCGATCATACATTATTTGCTTGTCTGCTCTCAATCATTGGACATGGAGTTCGGGTCACGACTTCTGACAACTGATGGGACATACGCTAATCAAATTGGGGGACTCGAAGACAAAACGGTCTAGAACGCTATCAGGGTGGCTCTCACTTGACTTCACCTCAGCAACAAACATGATTGTCATGGCCCTGCAGCACTATAATGCCAGATGGCAACGCCCTCGATACACTTCAGCCTCCTCGCCGATCGATGTGCAGACTCACGTGGGACTGGAACTGGGCTCTCACGCTTCTGATTCGCCCTGAGTTCAACGGCTGCGACCTTATCAGTGTTGGCCTGATAAGACGCAAGAGGCACATACATGGCTTGGGTCAGACTCTAGACCTCCCAGCCGTGAGCTGACCATATCGTGGTTGGCGTAGATTGTTGACGTCGTACAAGCTCCTCTTTCTTCTCCATGTGCTCTACTTCTCAGACGTGATATTGCCATTCTCCTTGCTTGTCGGCGAAGAGATATTCATCCAAGTGTCGACTTTCAATTATGTGGTGACGCTGGATAACGACAGTGTCAAGGCGGATAAGTTTCCCAAGCGTTGCAGTGGCAGAGCCATACCCATCAGACACACCGGATCAGCAGCACTAGCATTGGCCATCTAGCTAACTGCCTTGTATCTCAACATGGCATCTCAAGAAGAACAGAACGAGCACACACCACTTCTGCAGGTCATCAACCGGCGACTCAGCAGGTTTACGGGATTTGATGACCAGGCCAGCAGCATCATCGAAAGTCATGTCACCATTGATGAGCATAAAATGGCGGATAGCTCCGTTGGCGAGAGACTTCCTTACAATGATTACACCACCATAGATTGGCTTCATGATCTGGTAGGCCATTCCTCTTGATGCTTCGTGTAGTCTCCAGCTTACGACCACAGGTGAAAGACTCATATCGTCTTCGATTCATTCACAGCCGGAAAGGATTGAGATATAAGATCGCAAACCTCCTGGACGAGGCTTCTGGTTGGATCGCCGTGGCCATCATCGGTACCCTCACTGCTTGTGTTGCTTTCGTAGTCGACGTCGCGGAAGCAACAGTCTCGGATTGGAAATTTGGGTACTGCAGACGAAATCCTTTCTTGGATCGCGAAGCATGTTGCCTCGACAAGACGCCGCTGTTGGGTAATGTGCATCTCTCTGAACAGACCGGTACAGATTGCAAGGAATTTCGAGAGTGGTCTCAGGATTATGCGTCCCAATTCGCCATTTACGTGGCCTTTGCTTTGGCTTTTGGTATCATCAGCTGCAGTGCCACCATGTTGACGAAAAGATCTTTGCCATCAGTGGGACCAGAGACCAGCGACAAGGCCCAAAATGGTTCCACGCCGCAACCTGTGACAAGTGGCAAAAGCATGTATATGGCTGCAGGTTCCGGTATCCCTGAAGTATGTTCAGACGGCTACAGATTAAATTGATGTATGCTGACTTGCGACAGATCAAAACAATCCTTTCCGGCTTTGTTATACCAAACTTCCTCGACTTCAAAGTTCTGTTTGTCAAGGGCTTTGGCGCTACATTCGCTGTAGCGACAGGTATGTGTCTTGGTAAGGAGGGACCATTCGTCCATATCTCGACCTGTGTTGGCTATCTCGTGGCAAAGCACTTCCCCAAATACCGTGACAATGGGCGCAAAATGCGTGACATCCTCTCCGCAGCATGCGCGTCTGGACTCAGCGTCGCCTTCGGTGCACCCATAGGTGGCGTGCTGTTCAGCTATGAAGAGATCAGCACCTACTTCCCCCGGAAAGTGCTGTGGCGCGCGTTTTTGTGTTCGCTCTTCGCGGCAATGGTGCTCAAGGCTCTCAACCCGACAGGCACTGGAAAGCTCGTGCTATTCGAGACCCACTATGGAACAGCATATGAAGCAATACACTATCTGGTGTTTGTCTTTTTGGGAGTTGCGGGCGGCATATTCGGTGGGCTGTTCTGCAAGCTCAACTTCCTCTGGTCGAAATGGTTCCGCAGCTTCCCGATCATCAAGAATCATCCAGTCTTTGAGGTCTTTCTTGTAGTGCTGGCCACAACTTTACTGCAATTTCCGAATCCCATCACTCGTGAACCTGGCGACGTGATCATCAAGAATCTCCTGGTTGATTGCCGTGGGCCTGAATCACAAAACACCTGGGTGTGCCAGCATGAAATGGGAGACGCCGACGGGTTCGAGTACACTGGCTATCTCATCTACGGTACCATCAGCAAACTAGTCCTCACCATCATCACCTTCGGTATCAAAGTGCCGTCTGGCGTGATCATTCCTGCTCTCGATGCTGGAGCTCTATTCGGCCGTCTGGTCGGACAATGGATCCCCGACATATCGCCCGGCATCTTCGCCATGGTCGGCGCCGCCGCCTTCCTCGCCGGCGTCAGCCGCATGACCCTCTCGCTATGCGTGATCATGTTCGAGCTCACGGGCGAACTGGACTACATCCTGCCACACATGATGGCCATCCTCGTAGCGAAGTGGGTGGCCGACAGCCTCGGCAAGGAGAGCGTCTACGACCTCGCGCAGAACGTGCTCGGCCACCCCTTCCTCGATCTCGACCACAGCATGCAGCGCGTGCAGAAGCAGAACGCCCTCGCCGACGTCCTCATCCCCCCGCAACAAACCATGGACGAAATCACCCTCGTCGTCCCGCCCTCGAACAAAGTGCCCCGCGCCCTGCTCCGCGAGAAACTCGCCCTCATCCACGCGCGCGGCCTCATGGACGCCGGCCTCGTCCTCGTGCAGAACGACGGCATGCTGCAGGGCTATCTCGCGCAGGGCGAGCTGGAGTTCGGCCTCAGCACGCTCGGCGAGATCTACGCCGACGACGCCGAGGTGCGTGTGCTCGGCGTCGCGGTCGAGGAGGGTGAGTTCGACCTCTCGCATTTCGTCGACCGCACGCCGTTGACGTTGTGTACCGCCGCGCCGCTCGAGTATGCCGCGGAGATGTTCGGCAAGCTCGGGCTGCGCTATCTGATTCTGACCGAGGAGGGGACGGGGCAGGTGCGTGGCGTGGTGATTAAGAAGCGCCTGGTCGCGTATTTGGAGACTATCGGGCACGCTTAGATGTTCAGAGAGGAGAAGCGTGGTGGAGAAAAAGGGCGGGCCATATGTGGAGTCTCAAACGAGTCATGTTAATACGTCGTTGGCAGGATGTGGTGAGACATTAGGATGAACTGAGCATTGCAAATGGATGAGGTGAATCTTGTCACGAATATCTTGATCATACAATACCAGTATCACCGTATCACCACATCTTCATCCTATCAACGCGCTACTAATATGAACATCATGCCTTTGTGAGCAACTACGACGGCGCAGTCTGAACAGGCCCGACCTTCGCCTCGACGAGATCTCGATAAATGCGCTTCATCTCGCTGACATCGCCGCGCAGATCCTGCACCTGCTCCTCGCGCTCGCCGAGCATCTCGAGACTGGCGTCGTAGCGCTGGCGCAGGTCCTGGAGCTCCTGCTGCAGCGCCCGCACGCTCTCCTTGCTCTCGGCCTCGCGCATCAGCGCGACGAGTTCGTTGCGCGCCTCGTCGCGCTGGCCCGAGAGGCGGGCCAGCTCGTCGCGGAACGTGGCCTTTTCGCTCTCGAGACGGCGGACGGCGAGGGACAGGCGCTCGACGAGCTGGACCGAGGGCCCGGCGCCGGCGGTCGAGGTCGAGACGAGGTCGTTGATGGTGCGTTGCGGCGAGTCGGGCGGGTGCTCGAAGTCCGGGTCGAGATCGATTGACGGGGTCGGCGGCGGGTCGAAGGAGGACGTGCTTTCTTGCCGCGAGAGGGAGGGCGAGTTGTCGGAGGATCGCTCCACGAGCGGCGGACGTGGGGAGTGGTGGCTGTTGGGCGTCGGCATGCCCGAGGTACGGCGTGAGAATGTTCGCTCGGGGTAGTTGTGATGTGTAGACACGTCGTAGGATGTGAGCCGGGTGGCAGGTCGTCGGCTGGGGAGGACCGATGACAGATCTGTCGCGGACGGCTTGCGGCGGGCGTTCATGTTCGAACCGTTGCGCAGTGACGGGCTGGGTAGACCTCGTTGCCAGCGGAGCTTCTCCTCCTCGACTCGTTGTGTAGTTTCAGCCTCCCAGCCTTTTCGCTGCCGCTCGAAGTCTGTCTTGGCGTCATTCAGAGTAACTCCGGCTTGATCCAGTTTCTGGCGTAGAGAGGTGGTCTGTTCAAGCAAAGTCTGGCGTTCCGACGTGACAGACCTGACTTGCTCCGTCGTGGACTCCAGCTCTTCCTCGAGCTTACGATTCTTGACTCCAAACTCTCTCGCCTTCTTCCTAATTTCTGCTTCACGCCTTGCCATCTCGTCTCGCTCTTTCTCAAGGACTGAAACTCTCGAGTTCAAAGACGCCTCAATCGTAGTCCAATTCTCTTTCGCCAAGGCGTATTGATTCTGCAATGTCTCGACCTGACGCATCAGCTTGACGGTGCTGCCCTCGCCTGTAGTGCTGTCTGAGCTCGCCTCCTCTGCTCTCGATCGCACCGCCTCGAGCTTTGATTCCAGCCCCGAGATCTCGCTCTTCAGCTCCAGCTCAGTGACGCCAAATCGCTGCTTTTGTCTGTCGGCTTCGTCCCGCACTTTGATGAGTTCTGCCGTAGCACGATCGACCGCGAGCTTCTTCTCAATCTGTGCATCTTCCAAATCATTCTGCAAGGCAGCGATTTTTCCCTTGTCGTTCTCCGCCGCGCGCGCGGCAGCTTCCTTGTCCGCTCGATCTGCCCTGTCTCGCGTTTCTTTCAATTGTGTAGTCAGTGACCGAACGAGCTCCGCAGCATTCTCTCGATCGACTCGAAGCTCCTCGACTTCTTTTTCAATCACCGCAATCTGCCGAGCCTTGTCGTTTGCTAGTCGTTCTGCAGCTTCGACCCTTCTCAGCTTCTGCTTCAAGTCCAACTCCGCCCGTTGCGACATCTCCAACTTCCGTTGTACTTCCTTGGCCGCCTTTTCTTCCTCGCTCGTCTTCGATCTGAGCTTCTTGATAGTCTGCAGGTGTTTCAATTCCGCTTTACTCAGCTTCTCGCCCTCTTGCATCAGTAGCGCAATCTGCTCATCCTTCTCCGCAAGCTGGCCTTCTTCGCTCCCTGCAGACGCAGATGCGTTGGCTTCCTTCGCTGCAGCCAACGTCTCCTTCGCCAGGTATGACAGTTTGGCCTGTAACGCGTCGATCTTCTCCATGTAGGTGTGCATTTCTTCCTGCCGCTGTTTCTCCGCCTGCTCGTAGTCCTCGCGCATCTGTGCCATCTCCGTCTCGAGCTCGGCTGTGCTCTTGGGATACGTCACGGCGCCATTGGGAATCTCGACTGACGTCCTGGTCGAGGAGATCGTCTCGGAAGGGACCTCCATCGACGGCCGTGCGGAACTGTCGATAGACACCCGAGCTGGGTTGATGGGTAGTCCAGACGTCAGCAGCGTGCCTTTGTCCTCCCCGTTGCTCTGAACAACCAAAGCGGGGGCTGTCGTCTCCTCCCCAGTCCCAGTCGGTTGCAGTGACCTCGCAGCATCATCCGCGCTCCTCGTCGAGTCCAGACTCGTCCTCAGACTCGTTGCATCGTTGATCGGCGTGCCCACGCGCGAGGGCACCTGACCGCCTACCGGCTTCTGCGCCGTCGCCTTCGCCAGCCGCTCAGCCAACCGATCCGTCGCTCGGCTTCGTGAAGCATCGCGCGAGCTCCGCGTCGTGATCGTAGGCGGCGCCGCTAAGCTGCCCGACCCCGAGCGTGCTTCGCCGTTCGCCGTCTCCTTCGCTTCCTTGGCCGCCTTCTCCGCGGCTCGTTCACGCGCCGAGGCGTCGGGCTCGTCGGCGAGGATCGTGTCCAGGCGCGACTCGAGGTTGGCGACGGCGCCGGAGAGCAGCGAGCCCCATCCGCCGCCGCCGGTCTTTTTCTGGCTCATGGTGTGGTTCGTCGAGGGGTGGAGTGGTTATTGGCGAGCATGGGGATGGATTTGACGGTGATGACGAGGCATTGCATGTCAGGACATTGCAACGCTGTCAAGTAGTCGAATCAGTTGTGAAAGGATTGCTCGGCGGCATGTGTGGTCGTTGTGGCCGCGTGTTGTGAAAGCTGGTGGTCGGAAAGCTCAGGCACCACGCCAGCGATGAGAGACGGAATCTATATGTGCACTGCAGTAACTACAGCCTAATGCAGTCAATGAACCTCCTGGGCGGCAACACCACAGCACATCGATCCTCAGGGACCAACATCTGAAACAAACATCTGTCTCGCCCGTCGACTGCACATATCGACGAATTCAAAAAATCACAAAGAAAGAATCTCCAGATCTCATCGCCAACATGTCCTACACACCCGCTGTCTACTACTCCTCCACGCCACCAGCTCCGCCGCCCAAACCACCAACATCCGCGAACCCTCCAGCGTCAGGCCCCCCCTTACCTGCCACGCCCCTCCAGCGCGCCGAGCCTCAGGAACTCGACAGCAACCCAGACCTCCCCTACCGCTACTCCTCCTCCTCCACTCACCAACCACAACCCCACCCCGCACCCTCCACCATCTCCCCCATCGACCCTAACTGGCTCCCCCCTCACCTCAAAGACCTGCCCACCCCCGACCTGCACGCCCTTCTCTCCTCGCCCGACCTCCAATCCGCCCTGCTAACCAACCCGCACACCACGCACCCCTCCCTCCCGGCCTCCCAATCCCTCCTCCAAACCCACCTCACCACCAACATCCGCCTCGCCACTTCCGTCCTCGCCCTCGAGACGCGCCTCACGCAGCTGCGCGCCCACACGCAGTCGCGCCTGCTGGCGCTCCGCGCCCTCGAGCAGCAGCACCGCGCGCAGCTCGCCGAGACCGAGACGGCGCTGGCGGCATTTGCGCCGCGCGCGCTGTACGCGCGGCTGAACGCGGGCGTGCTCGAGCAGGAGCAGGTCGTGCGCGGGCTGGAGCAGAGTTGGCTGGAGGAGGAGGAGGGGGGTAGCAGGGGTGGTGGTGGGAAGGAGGGCGTGGCGAGCGAGCGCGAGGTGGCGGAGTTTGTGCGCCGGGTTAAGGAGGCGGCGAAGATGGCGTATTTGCGGCGGGAGCGCAGGGAGAGGTGGGATGAGGGGAGGGTTGGGGGGTGGCGGTGAGGGAGGTGGGGAGGGTGTGGGCTGGTGTCGAATTCAGTCTACAGGCTTGACGCGACCATGGGTGGACTGTGCTAAGATCTCGAAGCCTGAGGGACCAGTCTACCTTCCTCGAGACGCGAATGTATACCGCCAGTAAGGTAGAGGAAACGACCCGGTCAAAGTGTGACATCTGCACGCTAGGCGACAGAGTGCTCCAAGGCCATCTTCTAGTAGTGAAGGCACAAATTCACGCATCGCGGATGGTACAGAGCTACAAGTGGCGAGCAAAGCTCCGAGCAGCCAATGCGTTGAGGCAATATCACGGACGAAGCACGAAAACGTGAAGGATCTATCAAGAACAAAAAGCCTCACCCATCACTCGTCAATACGAAAAACGATTCGCTAGCTCTAGAATCTATATGCAGTATGTGAAGTAGGCATGCAGCTTCTTTCTCAGCGGACGGGCCGCAACTGAACGCAAAGAGCAGAGACGATTCATGGTATCTTGCGCGAAGAAAAACCCCAACTTCCGCTTGTGTAAAGCGCGGGCGTAACAACGAAACGAAGAAATCTTTAAGCATGGTCGGGTCATGTAGAGCTGGGTCTTGCATGGGTGAGTCTGGCTTTGCCGACTGAGACTGCCAAATCTCGCACCTTGAGGCAACGACTTAATCCAATTCCGCTGCATCGACTAGCCAATAACACCCCGCGGTCATGATTTCTGCAAGGTCCATCCTCTGAGCGCCATCCCGCAGATGCGCTGGATGACCTGCGTTAAGCCGCGCTGGTCCTCGTTCTGCACGTGCGTGAGAGCGATCTTGAGCTTGTTGACGTTATCGGCCGGATCATTACTGGTCGATGGAAGGTGGCGCAAGGGATGGAAGTCTGACATGCGGCCGCCCAAGTGCCGGACGATGGCAATGGAGTAGAGAACATCGCGATTCTCCATCATGCCGAGGTAGCTGCGCATGCGGGCCAGCGCATGGTCGATTTCTTGTAGGCCGGTAGGGTTGGAGCCATCGTCGCGCGCAGCGGTGAACCGGGCGAGGTCGTGCCAGTACTGCTGCTCGTATTGCCGCTCGTTGCTGGATGCTTGGGGCGGCGGGACGGCTGCAATCTGCGGGTCGACGAAGCCGCCGGTGAGCAGATTCTCGACAATGTCCAGGCGTTGAAGTATTGATGTCGGTATCGACGGGTCGAGGGCCTTTCGGGGCATGCATGCTAGATGCCAGACCAGACGGGCCTCGAGTGATGGGATCGGTTTACTGGCATTTGGATCGTCATTCCGTACTTTGAATCTCTCCACACACTGCACCACAAAGTCTTGTAATGACGGATCGTGGTTCATGTATGCGAGGCCGTTGGTGCTGTACCAGTCAGTCTCTAGTAAGCGATCCAGGCCGGCAGCATAGTGGAGGGAGTAGAAATCGTCAATTTCCTGTTGGACCGCGGGCGCCAGATGTGTTGACGGGGTCCGGTGTTGGAATTGAGGTTGGATGTCGTTGATGACGAAGAGGTCATCCATGGTCAGCTGCTTCACTTGTTATTGTCAGTCCTGTAGTGTGGTAGATGACGGACATGAAGCGATCGAAAGACATGAAGGTTAATGCAAGCATGCAACACGAACGCCACCCTTGTAGATGGAGACAACTATGCTTACCCGTGCGAGTGGCCTGCAGTGACGACGGCTTAGGTTGCGCCATATGGAGGTGATGACTGCCAGACAGTGCTGGGTCGAGCGAAGGCGGCTGCCCGTAAAGAAGATGATTGTCAGCGGGGCCCAGAGGCGGGTATGAGAGCGGTGGTGGCGGCGGCGGCGGCGGGACAGAAAAGTGAGTGGGAGGTGAAACAAGATATGAATGGGATGGCAGCGTGGGCGTGGCAAGATGGTCGGACAGCGGCGTGGAGCTGCTGCTGCTGGGGGCGGGCTGGATATGAGCCTGGCCGGGCGTTTCTTTGAAGGTGGGATCGTAGCCCAGACACGAGCGTTTGCTCTTCTCGCAATTTTTGCACAGCGGCTTGGTCTCGTCGCACTACATGCAACGACGGGCAGAGGTGGTCAGCGACAGACGTTCATCACATGGAGCAGCAGTAGACATAAGGTATGCAGATCAACCTCGCCGGCTGCATCATGACGGCAGTGGTTGCATGCAGACGGCATGGTCAGGGAACTTGGGGTGCGGCGGGCGTCGAGGTGCTGGCTGCGTGGGTCGTGAGTTTCGCCTTGTGCACAGTAGCTCTCGCTTGTCGGGCGCGCCTCGTCCACCCTTCTTTTAAGCGAACCAGCTTTCTCTCGACGTCGCCGCACCCCGTGGAGGGACGCAACTCACCTTGATGCGCCGTTTGCGACACGTCAGACAGCCCGTCTTGGTGCGCTTCTTGATCTCCCTCTTGTGTCGCCCGCTGCTGAGGTGTTGCGCGCTCAGCGGAGCCTGCGGGATGGGGTAGCGCATTCCCGGGCCTGCGCCGAGCCCGATGGACGGCGGCGGCGGCGGATGTGACTGCTGGGGGAGATGATGCATGGCGACACCATTTCCGTAGGCGAACGAGGGCGGAGAGCCGGCGAAGGTGGGTGGAGGGTATGGCGGGCCAACGGGGTGTTGCGACTGCATGGCGACATGTGGGAAGGAGGGTTGGATGGGCGGCAGCAGCGGCGGACGCTGGTGATATTGATGGTGATGATGCTGCTGCGGCGGCGGGGACGGCGAGGGTGGGCCTGGCATCATTGGACCCGCGTACGAGGCTCCACGGCACCCGAGCGTGACAAGAATCTGGTCGGGGGCATGTGCATGAAGAAGGTCGGGGGATCGGTATAGGACGGTAAACCAGGCGAGGGGAGGAAAAGTTGGTCGGTATGGTAGAAGCACAGCCTAGTCCGCGACAGTTACGCGCGGTGGTGAAGCAGTATACATGACACCGTGAGAAGAGGTAGAGACAGATGCGAGATATCTTGGTTTGTCAGATTATCATCAGCAGCAGCAGAACCAGTATCAGCATCGTTCAGCTCCGCCAGCTGACCGGGTGACAGTAGTAATAAATACGAGCTAACTACTGTGCTGTGCTCTGGACCCGACAGCCAGTGAGTCGGAATCCAAGGCGCCCATCACTTTTGACGCGACTACCTACCTAGCTGCAGCCTGCGCGTGATGGATTTTATATGTAGGTGGGTTTAGCTGGGGTCCTGCTAAGCGAACGCCGCTGTTCATAGTCGTTCTTGTTCTTCACGCAAGCGAGCGTCTCATCTTCACGTGTCTTTTGTCGCCGTCAATACTAAGGGCATTGTCTGGCATACTGCCGACAGCATATGAAACACACCTTCATCTACGTTGTCCATCCCACTAGCTATACCTCTACCTGCCTATGCATTGTAATCAGAATACCTGCATGACATGCGTCCGTCAGACCATGACGTCCACTTCCTCTCGTCCCCTTTCAGCTCGGCTGCGTGCATCAAGTTTATTGCCGTGAAACGCCCTTGTCTGCATTATTGCTGGCCGACCTTCTCCGTGATGTGCGACGTTGGGCACGCCTACATCTACATAAAGTACATTGCATTGTCCTGTGGTAGGGATGTCACCTTGCATGCCTTTTACACTATATGTCTGTAGAGCATCTGTTCCCAAGCCTGGTCACCGAGCAGTCATGTGTTCCTGGCAGCTGCTACTTGTACTTGATGACACCCCGGCAGCATGCAAGGATGTACACCTCATGCACCCGGTCAGGACTCGCAACAACTTCGCACCGCTACTTCGATATGATGCACACATGAAGGCTATGTATTCTTCGACAGGCGACCAATACTCCTGGACGAGTCGCTAACGTGTATGCGCGGAGGAGGACTTTTCATTCATCAGGAAACACATATCCACATTGGACCATGCTAGACCATACTGCATCTAATGTCGCTGAGGTCGTCACCTCCAACCAGAAGTGCGCCATGCGTCAGCCTCAACCATCGCAGGCATATTGCTATTACTCCTCGATCGTCTTGACACACTCCCACCCACCTCGCAACTTCTCCTTCCACAGACTGACCCGGTTGTCCCCACCCGACACCGCCAGCACGTTCCCAGCCATGCTCCAGCTCACCCGCCAGACCACCACTTCAAAGTCCAACGTCTCGCTCTTCCATGCCGACGCATCACTGATCTCCGCCCCAGCAGGCAACGTCCATATCCGGACAGTGTGGTCTTGTGATGCGCTGGCGATGTATGATTTCGACAACGGCGTAGGCGACCACGCCACATCACGCACCCAATCCGTGTGCCCTTGTAATGTCGTGATGTTCTCATATGTTGCGGTGGTGGAGTTGAAGCTCCACAGCTTGACCTGGTTGTCGCTTCCTCCCGTCGCAAATCGTCGTACGGGCGCAGGTTGTTGACCCGGCGCTTGTGCACTGGTCAGCTGTCCGGGCAGTATGGCGGGCGCCCATGAGACTGCGTTGACGCCGAGACCGTGTGCTGGGAAGATGGAATGGCTGAAAGTGTTGTTGTCAAACGTCAACACGCTGACGTTCCCATCGCTGCTCGCTGCCGCCAAGTGGCATCCCGTTTCCGCTGGGCTCCATGCAATCAGGTTCACGCTGGCGGTGTGCAGGGTGAATTCATAGATCCGCTGCCACTGGGAATTCTGCTCGCGCCAGATCAAGATGCGGCCGTCGTAGGAGGAGCTGGCGAGGATCGTGCCGTATTTCGGATGCGCCCACGACACACACCACACCGCGCCCTCGTGTCCTTTGAGTGTCTCGCTCAATCGATGCTGCTCGCCCTCGATCTCGAAGATCTTGATGGTCTTGTCGGAGCTACACGTTGCTAATCGGCGGCCGTAGTAGTCGAGCACGGCATCGTGGATCATGTCATCGTGTCCGGAGTTGGAGATGACTTGCGCCATGGTCAGCGGAGTGTGTGGTATGTGTGTGCTGATTAGTCCGCAATGGTCGCGATCTGTTCAAGTGTCCTTCTGAACACACTACAGTACTACTGTCACATGCTTGAGAGCTTGCCCCAGAAAGTCACCTGGCCGTTTCAAGCGTCGGGGGCTTGGCATCTTCGAACACCGACGACGCGTTATGACCGAGCCGAGGCCATCAAGAGCTGCGCATCCGATGATGAAAGCATATACCTTTCCTGCCTCTTCTCTCCTTGCACAATCTCTTTTCTTCTCCTTTGCCCTTCATCTCCATTTCTCTTGTATCATCATCTCCTCGCAGCTCTCGAACAGCCGACAAGATGGCCGACGCAATGTGTGGGCCGTCCAACGCCCTCCAACAGTTCGGCAAACAGTCGAGCCGTGATCGCACTTTGCAGCAAGACCGTCTGACCTTACGCCACTCTCAGTCGCAAGGCTTTCGATCGGCAGACCGCAATGCTGGTATGCTCGATCCCCAGTTCGAAGCGTTCCAAGGAGGCCTTCCCCCGTCCGAGTTGACCCAGTTCAACCCCGCACCGTTCCACCCACAACCGACCTTCGCGGGTTCCTCTCAAGCGCCGTCATGGGCCAACGACTTCCAACGTCTCGAGATCTCGCCTCCATCGCAGATCCAGCACCAGGGGTTCGCCCAAGGTAGCCCCGTCTCGTCCGGCTGGGCCCAGGGGTTTCAACAGCATATCTCTCAGATGGCCCCACGAGCGCAATCCTCGTCCCCCTCACCGTTGGCGTTTCAGCAAAGAGCACGATATGGCTTGGGGAGCTTTCAAAGCAACTTCTCGCAGCCTGCGTATGCCCCGAGCGTACAATCGTCGAATGGGAAAGAAGCTGTATACGACGACTTCGATCAAGCCGCTTTTGCTCGAGCCTTTGACGAGGCTCAACATGAGATCATGACGGAGAGCGAGCAGCAAGACACTTCGATGTACGAGACGCACGACGAGACGATGCATGAAGATCTGGGTGCCGCAGTGAGGGGAGTACCGCAGCACGAGCTTTTCCAAGGCCATTCAGTCGAGCCAACCTCACTCGCTCAGCAAGAGCCGGTCTCGAATGACTTCAGCACCGACATCTTGACCGAACAGCCGATGCAAGAGGTTGCACAGGACATTGCACAAGATGGGATTGACATTCAAGAAGACGACGATGCGCTAGCTGCGACCGCTCACGAGCTTCTGGAGAAAGTGGAACACAATCAAACGGACAAGTTCAAGAACAGCCAGTTCCTCGGACTCATGCGAAAACTACGGGATCGGGAAGTCAAAGTGGAGGGCGACAAAATGGTTGATATTGTCAGTCCCTCAACCCTTTCATCCTCACCTCCAGATTCCACCTACGCGTCCGGCACTACCAGTCCGGTGCCCATGACCGCCGAGGCATCGTATCTTCACACCCTTGCTTTAGCATCCGCGTCGATCCCTCGTCCGGACTCGGGGATCGACGTGGTCGATGAAGAGCATGCCTGGGATCATTGGGAGTCGCCGTATCGCTGATCAGTGCGAGCTGACTATGTGAGTAGGCTTCCGCCTCTTCTACCAGCGACCCACTGAACGCCGATCCTAGCTTGCCAAGATTCGACAATAGCGAACAGCGACCGTTCCCTTTAGCCACTCCCGCTGGCCTGCAGGCTGGTATTGTCGATACCCAGCCGCATGATCATGGCATCCCGGCACACGAGCAAGACGTGGACGCCGGTCGAGTGCAGCCCAGCCAGCGGACGGACGGTCAGGATGTGGTCGAACTGCTGGATGCGTCGGGTCCACTCGCCGACGAGATAGGTACGTCGGCTTCTCCTTTTCAACTCCGTCCCGGCGTCCCACCCTTCTACGCCGATATCCGGCCCACCGGGAGTACCGGCGGGCTGGCCGAGATGCTGTACGGCGCGACTGGTACGCTCTCGCGGCCCAACACGCTGCCACGATGAGTGAGCTGCGCTGAAACCACGAACCGCACAGCATCTGACCCTGTCCGGGACTCGATCGAGACTCCTTCTCCTCCTGCTTCACCACCGTTTGAAGGGTTCGGCAAATTCCATAACATCATGTTCTGACGAGTGGGGTTCGCGCAAGCAGATCCGGAGTTTATGATGACCTCGCCCTTCTACGACCCGTGAAGAAACACCACAAGCATCATGTTCGTTGTCTGACTTGTTTTCTGTTGTCGGGCAGACCCTTGGGGCGAACTACGGACGCCGGAATACACGCGCTGGTCGACGGAGGCATGGCCGGAGGTCACGACGAAGCATGCTGCTGGGTGCCTGGCGCCTGATGCACAGGTGGAGGCGGAGTGGGTGAAGTGAGTGAAGGGGGATGTAAATCGGGGAGGGATGAATGTACGAAGACGAAGAGAGGATCTAGATGTTGTCGCATACATGGAACATCATGCAGTACCATGAATCGACTCCTTCTTCCCAACATGTCTTGCACTACTGTCTACAGAAATTGATCACCAGTCTCTGCCGTACTGTGACATCGACTGCATGTTCAAATCGTGTCGTGTCATTCTGCATCGCCCAAAGTGCCATGACAGATGTTCTCGTAGACATTTCGATATATATTGCGGTCTCATAGACCTCAGCAGAGTGAGCACGTGCCCGCGTCTTCTGATAGAACGGCCGTACATGCACCACACCACATACACAGTATCTCAACCACCATCCTGTTCTCTAACGTACGACGCAAAATCTTACCTCTAAGCAATGCGGTTACTACTGGAACAAGACCAGATGTGGTGTGGAGGGGTGAAATGATAGCCATCAACAGTAAAACAGCGAAGAAGTGCGTGGTTCAAGCCCACGTGCCCACCTTCGACTCTGGTCGCCCGATGAAGTGGACGTGTGCACAGCAATGCACGTCATTGGCTCGCCCAGGGACCTATCGCCGCCACGCCTGGAGTCGCGTGCTCTCCAGCACTCGTCCGCACTGGCAGTCGACGCAGCGAGATCCGGTACTGCAACTCAATCGACGGCCCTCCAGCTCCCACCGCACACCACACTACTCCCCCCCAGCAGCCAGCAGCAGCATGCCACTCCGCCGCCTGGCCCCTCGACCTTGCCCTCCGACTAACTCTCCCTCCTCTCTCCGCTCCCCCCGCCTCGCTCGCCCACGCTGGCTTCCTACGCCGAGCACATCTTCTATGCTCGCCGTCCCGTCCCTGAGGCCTCCTGCAAGCTGATCGCCATGCCTCGTCCGCATCCCCCGCCTACGCCCGGCTCCTCCAGCGATATCCGTGGTCGCGAGGGCACTTTCGCTGGCCCGACGGTCAACCTGCCCCCAGCTGCGTACCAGGAGCTGGATCGTGCCAGCAGCTCCTCCACCCCGTCCGCCAATGGCTCCGACTCCTCCTACCGTCCAGTCTCGCCCACCTCGCCGGCTGACCTGGCGCGGAAACGCCCCGCGAACCACGCCGGAGGGGTCATCACCAAGGACGACTTCGCCCTGCCCCCGCCGCCGACCAGGTCTCGCAAGATCATCCAGATGAAGCCGCGAGAGAACGACGCGCAGGACTCGTACCCCGCGTCCGTCACTGCCTCGCCGCAGGTCGCGGGCAAGTCGCAGAACGCTGCGCAGCCGGCGGGGAAGCGGAAACAAGCCAACTCTGGCACCACGGCCGCGGGTCGGAAGATCGCTCGCAAGACCGCACACAGTTTGATCGAGCGGCGGAGACGGTCGAAGATGAACGAGGAGTTTGGCGTGCTGAAGGAGATGATCCCCGCGTGTAAAGGGCAGGAGATGCACAAGCTGGCGATCTTGCAGGTGAGTGGTTGGGTGGATGAGATGCTGGCCTTGCAGAGCTAACAGATGTGTAGGCGAGCATAGAGTACCTGCGATACCTGGAGCAGTGCGTGTCGGACCTGCAGGCTCAGAACAACTCCCCGCGGTCGCAGCCCCTGCCTGCTGCTCCGTCTCGGGTGACGCAGGAGGAAGAGGACGAGGATGAAGACGAAGAGATGGAGGACGACAACAACAACAACGCCGATGCTGGAGCGTCAACTCCCGCCACTGCTGCGCTCGAGCACTCCAACTCACGCGTCTCGCTTCCCTCCCTCTCACAAATCACCACCGCCAGCACGACCAACAACTCGCCCTCGGTCTTCTCCGCCGGCGCCGGACGTCACTACTCCATCTCCTCTACCTCCCAAGCCAGCTACTCCCCCTACTTCCACTCCAACCAGACCTCCCCGGCCTTCGGTCCGCAGCTCACCCACGTCTCCAGCGCCCAACCCTTCGGCAACTTCGGCCTCGGCAGCCCCGCCCTCAAACCCGTCGACTCGGCCCATCACCTGCGTCAGATCGCCGAGGGCGCCACCGAGCTATCGGAGAAGCAACGCCACTCGCTGAAAGCCATTGCCAATCGCAGCGAGAAGGATCTGGATCATGAGGCGACCGCCGCCCTGTTGATGCTGAACAACGACCGCCGGAATTGGCATGCGGGACAGGATGCAGAGCCGGCGACGCGCTCCTCGACGGGCATGAGCGTCCGCGATCTGCTGAGTGGATGAGGTGATGTTGGAGGATGGGAGGTACAGTTGATTATGACTTATTACACGATGTTCACGTTTATTCTCCCCTGAATTTATACATACATCCGGACTTGAATCCAGACCTTTGAGTTTTGAATAGGTACCTGGATGTATCATTTTTCTTACTGCAAGAATGGAGCTGTGGTTATTAGGATCGATTGATTCACCAGGAGGGAGATGCTGCTACAGCTACATAGCTCTCCCTAGGCTTAGAACGATCTTTTTGAACAGACAGGATTACCTGTGCATCTACCTAAGTATATCTGCCTCGCCTAGAGGGTTCGTAAACGTCAAAGTAGGTTTAAGGCAGTTTTTTCAGAGCATAGTGAACTCTGCAGGCTGATACGCCGGAAGAAAAGGATATCAGCCCAAAAATGGGGATCCAATCATCAACATCCCATCTGGTTACTTTTACATAAAACCTCATCCCTTCCATCCCACAATCGTCAACCTCTACACCGCCGCATCCTTCTTCGCGAACGCCCGGCCCAGCGCATCGATGCTGTCCGCGATGCGCTTGAAGTCGTCCTTCTGCTCGCCCGCGAGCTCCTGCACGTTCTCCGTCGACGAGTCGTCGTCACAGTTGGCGTACTGGATCTCGAACGTGTTGAACTCGAGCTTGGTGTCGAGGCCGAAGATGTCGGACGTGCTGTGGGACGGGAAGCCGCGGAGGGTGGCGACGAGGGTGAGGAGTTCGTTGACGTCGTCGCTGGGAGGGGGCGTTAATCGTGTTCGCGAGTGGGAGGGAGAGGGGAGGGACGGGGAGGTTGAAGGAGACTTACGATGGCACGTCGCCGGTCTTCTCGGTCGATTTGGTGCTGTTGCTGTATTGGGTGACCTTGACGGAGGCGGAGCGGTTGGGCTCGCCGATGACCTCGACGGTGTGGGTCGGTGGGCCAGAGAATGGTTTGATCAGTCGCACTTCGAACTCGCCGCTCGGTGGTGGTGCTACTGCGCGAGGCATTTTGAAGTCTGGGCTGTGTTCTTGAGGATGAGGTGAAGTAGGTTAGGGGATTGGAAGGTATATCGAGAGAGAAAAGCAATTGAGAAGATGAAAGGTATGGCAATGACAAGAAAAGAGAAAGGAAATGTGTTTTGATCGTGTGCATGAGCCTTTTCGAGTACGTGATTCCAATGCGTATATGATGCGGTCATGATGTCAGATGTTGTTCGACAGCACGAGATCGGAATCAAACCACACCTTACCTTCTGCCGGCGGCGGCATTCGTGGGTAAGTCGTTGATAGTGGATTCATATACTGATTCGGTGGTGTCTATGTTGTGTTGTGCTGGTTTCTAGTGTGTCTTACCTAGATATTGTACTCGCCGTCCGACCTGGGTGATCAACCGGGACGTATTAGTACTGGAACATTGACTGGCAACACTACACCACGACGGCATCGATGCACTACGGATCCGACCAAAGAGTCCGCAGGTGCAAAGACGATCTAGCTTCAAGCATAGTTGCAGGTGCAGTGGTCTTCACTGAAGGAGGCCTCTGGCTCACTCTATGGTTTCGTCGATTGAGGTGAAGTTCGCCACTTTCTATGATCTGAGGTGGTCGAGGTAAATGAAATTCCAATGAATAGGATTTGCGTCTGTGTCAGACACCGCAATATCGGTTCCCGCGTACTGTCGTATCGTTTGTGTTTGGGTGACGCATTCGTTGTCTGTTTAGCAGGCGAAAGTAGTAGAACCGATGTCGTCGAATCCACCCAGTCTGTCCGCAGGATGGTAGTTGATTACGTTAGCCTCGGGAGCAATCAGCTTCCTCGTCGATGAAAATACTCTGGCAGTGTCCTCTCGTCTTAACACTAAGCAGTCGTACGGTCAAGCAGAGTATGGTAGCAATGATTGGAGTGAAGTCGTCAATACTGTCAATAGTTGTGAAGAACAACACCTTGCGCACGGACGTGATCGCGAACATGGAACATCGGGCCGCGCCCAGCTAGGACTTGACCTTGACTCTCGCGTTTCCTGCGTCACAATTCCAGTCGCAACACACTTGTTTCGGTCGATATACACCATTCCTCTGACAACAGCTTCGCAGGTCTTAACATGGCAGATTCGCCTGCATCATCAGATCTTTCGGATCCGCCATCGGTCGAATCCGACACCGAACGACAAAGCACCGCAGACACCCCTTCGCACATCGGCATTGACGACATCGACCAGCATGCACGTCCTTCCAAGCGTCGCAAGACACAGCCGTCAGCATTGGCGTTTGATCGGGCCCCATCATCACTGCCAGACGAGGAGGAAGATAACATCAGCATCTCCTCTGATGGCTGGAGCAGTGCGCCAGGATCGCCTACGCACAACGAATACGCCTTACGTGACGAGGCTCAAACGCTGTGCTTATGGCTGGACTGCGATATTGGTGAGGCATTGAACAATGACGAGCTGGTCAAGCACGTCCAGACCATACACTGCCCAACGGGTGGACCTAAGAAATCCAAATACGTCTGCCTCTGGGGTGAATGTCAACGGAAGACGAGCAACCATCCGAGCGGATATGCTCTCAAAGCACACATGAGGAGTCACACCAAAGAGAAGCCATACTTTTGCGCGCTGCCAGGTGGGTGATGCATTGCTCGCGGCGATGTGCTCGGCGCTAATGTGTTATAGAATGCGACAAGTCGTTCACTCGATCGGATGCCTTGGCCAAACATATGCGAACCGTACATGAGCCGGAACAGATCAAGACAGGACCATCAACAGCGGCAGACTCGCCCGCTCCGACGGGCAAGAAAGGCAAAGCCAAACAAGCCAATGGCTCGTCGAAGACATCTGTTCTGCCCGTGGAGGATCCGGCCTCGATCGGACCGATGTATGATGAAGACGGCAACCCCGTCGAGCCCTCCCCTCCCAATGATAACATTTCCTACCTTCCCGCACACCACCCTATCACTGGGCAGCCCGGATTTATGATCCACTACCCTCCTGACATCCACTTCACCTCCTATGAGAGCTCCATCAATGCGGATCACTTGATGCGAGTCTTGCGGAGACAATTGCATTGGGCGCGCAAAGAGGCCGAGGACATGAAGCACGACATTGCAGAGCTGGAGCAACAACGCCGCGAAGAATGGACGTTGAAAGAAATCCTCCTCGAGGGTGTGATGGAGTCGGAGTTGGCCCGTGGCCTCAGCGACGAGCGTCTACGAGAGACGATAAGTGCCCATGTAAGCGAACGCATGGAGCAGGATGTCGCTCCGAGCAAACGGCTGATGTGGTCAGGCGGCGAGCCGGATTGGCGACGTGGACTACGAACGCTGGCGGCAGCTGACGTCCTCATGAGAGATCGCAACATGGACGACGCCACCCCTTCCGCGTCGAAGCGGACGCCATCTCCACCTGGAAGTGGCCGTAGTGGCGGTTTCGATGGCGACCAGGACCCTTACGATAACTATCTCAACGGAATGATGGCACGGTACGAGGCGAGAGAGCAGCAACGCAGTGTGCAGAACACCCCGATACAGCAAGATGGTGCTTCGCAGCGAGAAGAAGATGCTGCAGGCGCGTTGATGGGATTGAGTAATGGGCCTGGTGCGTAAAGGATTGGACATTTTCACTTCGGTAATGCTGTGCTGTCTCGACGAACCATTCTTTCACCGAGTATACTACATTAAATGATGTCTTCTAGCTGCTCGGCATCACTTCGCCTCCCTGTCTTCAGCTCAAGCCCTTCCAGTTGCCCCTTCTCGCGCCAATCCCGGATGATCTGCATGAAAGCCAGCGCTCCACCGCCATACGACGCCGTGCGTGCGGACTGCATCGTCGCCTTGCCCTCGTTGTTATAGTAGCCCGGCGTGCACTCGGCGCTGAACGCCTTGCGCCGCTTGCCCGCCTCCAAGATGGTCGTCACCCACGCCTCCTCCGCCGCCTTGGTCGCCTCGAGGGTGCGCACGTTGCGCTCCTGGCACGTCTGGATCATGTACGCGACATGCGTCGCCTGCTCGGCCGTGATGTGCAGGAAATTCGGCGACAGCGCTGCCTGCTGGTTGCCGACGAAGAAGCAGTTGGGGAAGCCGGACGTGCTGTGGCCGTGCAGCGTGCTCAGCCCGTCTTGCCATCGCTCCGTCAGCGTCAGCCCGTCGCGGCCGTACACCTCGATACCCGTGCGCTGCGACCAGGCCGTCGACAGCTCGAAGCCTGTCGCATAGATGAGGCAGTCGAGCTCGTATTCCTGGCCATTGGCCACGACGCCGCGCGGCGAGATCGAGTCGACGCCCTTGCCGTGCGTGTCCACCAGCGTGACGTTGGGCCGGTTGAACGTCTGCAGGTATTCATCGTGGAAGCACGGCCGTTTGCAGAACTGATTGTAGTATGGTTTGAGGCTTTCGGCGGTTGCCGGGTCCTGGACGATGCTGTCGACGCGCGCGCGGATCTGGTTCATCTTCTTGAAGTCCAACAGTTGGCGCGCTTCCATCATCTTGGCGGGGTTCATCTTAGCGGAATCTTCGTCTGTCTTGCGCCCAGCGTTCAGCATCATGCGGAAAATGTCGGTCCAGCCGTCGGAGACCAGGTCCTCGTCTTGCTTGCCCCCGTTGACGATGATGTTGAAGTTGTCCATCCGCTTCGTCTGCCACTGCTCTCCGAGCGATGCCACCCACTCTGGGTCCGTTGGCTTGTTTCCACGGACGTCGATGGACGATGGGGTCCGTTGGAAGACGTACAATTGCTCCGCCGTGGCGCCCAAATGAGGGACGATTTGGACGGCCGTCGCACCCGTTCCGATCACGCCCACACGCTTGCCGGCAAGTTTACTCAGGGCACCAGACCCATCGCCGCCGGTGTACTCATAATCCCATCTGCTCGTGTGGAAAGCATGGCCCTTGAACGTCTCCAATCCGGTCAGGCCTGGCAACTTCGGACGATGCAGCGGACCTGCGGCTGAGACGACAAAGCGTGCGGAGATCTTGTCGCCACGGTTTGTCGTTGCGTCCCAGTGCGCGGTCGACTCGTTCCATCGCAGAGTCTTGACCTCTGTCTGGAACATTGCCTTTTCATACAGGCCGTACTTGGTACCGATCCGCCGAGCATGCTCGAGAAGCTCGGCACCACCGGCATACTTTTGAGTCGGAACATACTGCGTCTCGTCGAGTAATGGCATGTAGACATACGACTCAATATCACATTGAGCTCCCGGGTAGCGGTTCTGAGATGTGTCAGCGGGAGGTTTGCAGTTAAACACAGATCGATAACGATCTCACCCAATACCACGTCCCGCCGAAATCGCCTCCCTTTTCGATCATCTTGATATTCTCGATGCCTGCCTCAAGAAGTCGAACAGCAATGAGCTGAGAGCCATAGCCTCCTCCAATGATGAGCGTCTCGCAGGACTCCTGAACAGGTTCTCGTGCCGGGCTCTCAGCGCAATAAGGATCATTGACGAAATGTGACAAGTTACCATCGACCGTACGGTATTCTTCCACCCCAAGGGGCTTGTACAGTAGTCGTTTCTCTCGTTCCTCTTTGTATCTTCGTGTCAGACCTTCAATATCGAGGTTAGTCGCCACAGAAGCGTTTGTGTCCACCGCGGACAGCGTGGTGGTTTCTGGCTGCGGCATGAGCTGATCCGGCAGAGTTGCTGGTGCAGCAGTAGCCATGGTTGTCGCCATGATCAATGTCTTTGGAAGGGATCTGTCTGCTTCGATTGTTAATGTCAGCAATGCGGATGAATAGTGCTTATTATATGTACGGACTTTCGGTCTCGGATCCGGCTCGATTTAGTGACCTCGGCAGCATAAGGCGTCCCTATGGTGGAACGGCAGCCGCACATGGAGACACGCGACACCCCTCGTGTCATCGCTAGTATGCTTACTGCAGCATTCGTCACTAATGTAGCTACAAATAATCCAGCCTGACGTGGGATCGCAGACCTGCTCGTTAGTTGCGGAAGATCGGGGCGTGCGGTCTCCGCTGCTACAGTAGGCTAAAGGATGCAGTGGAGTACTTAATAGTCTTACCTCTTCCCCGCAGATATGTTGTAGTCCGGCCTCTTCAGTCTGCACATTGCTGCCGGGTTTACCGCTTGCACGGATCTCCGTGTTTTCCTAGAGTGTACTAATATCTCTAGGCAACCGCCACTTCTTCAGTTCTGTCACGGAAAGACAGACAGTGGTACAACAAGCCAGCGGACTAAACGAATGACGTTGCTGACCTGTCTTTAGCAGTATACAATACATGAGGTAAGTAGATATCGATGGACACTCATAAGGAGCTGATGTCTCACTCGACTGCAGCTGAAATGCAGCATGGAGCAAGTTCTATATAACGTTAGAATCTGCGGCTGATTCTCTGTTGTGTTCATCTTCTCGATGGACGATGAGCCACTTAACGCACCCGCTGGCAACGAATCACTGAGTGTTCCAAGCATGGTAAGCAGAAGATCAGCGGTGTGAGATGATAGACAGAGGTGTCATCCCTCATGTAAGTGTCTCCCTTCTCAATGGTCGAAAGTCCATATCTTTTGAAGCTGTCCTGTAAGCCATGCGGGTCCAAGAAAACACCTTTTTGGTATGGTCGGCAGAATGCCCTGTCAAAAGCGTAGATCCTGTTTCTCCGGGGTGAAGGCCTTGTCGCTTGGTCATCAATCTAGAGTATACAGCCTCGAAGTGGAGCTTTCGCCATTGGTGAGAGGTCATCGGAGCAATCCAACACAGCTCTGTACAATACCGAGGGCCGGTGATTGCTGTGGGCTCTCTCCTCAATGGAAGGACTTCGATGTGCGTGAACCTCGTTCGAAGCACGGCTCCTGGCGGTCATCTGCCGGTTGCTGCTACTCTACGACACCGCAGCATAAAGCTGGAGGTATGCCCAGCCGAAGATCGCGGTGGGGTAAAGTGTTGACATCCCCTTTAGTCCTGAAATGAGGTTGAGTGCTGTATATCGATGATCCAAAATCTGGCATGAGGACGACAGAGAAGTGGCTGCAGCTCACCCTCGACCATAAACGTCGCGCCAGCACTGATTCATATTTGGACAACTGCAGAAAAGATTAGCCTGGACTCCCTTTGATGAACGCGGGAGACGCACTACACCGGGTCCTGTCCAAAGATGATGTGCCACATATACTCGAAAACACGTCCGCTGGTGTCATCGTCAAGCGTCGTCTCCATGAGCCACTTGTGATACAGCTGATAATCCTTCAGCGGCCGTTTCAAAACCTGATCTCGCGATACAGCAAACTGCGCACAGCAGGGCGTTGCAACGACTTTCGGCACATCTGTGTTGAAGAAGTACTGCCATGCCTCAGGGAAAGCCCATTCTGTTGTGCGGTTTTCAGCATCAGGTTCACGGAACGGCTGGACCTCGTCTGGGCAGCCAGGAGTCCAGATGCAGCGGAGGTTAGCATAGCCGTTGCTCTGCACGAAATTGATATTCAGGGCTCTCAGTGAGTTGACGTTGTCGTAGTTAAGAGCATCAGTGTGCCAGCCTCCTGGGTAGCCATCACGATGGCTGTGGACGAACGCCATAGTTGCGGGCAGTCTGTGGTAATTGCTGATGATATACAGTAGGTAAGGATTCGCCTCGCGGCCCTTGTTCACGTCCGCATGCAATTCGGCACTGGTGTTATCAACTGTGTAGATTGCATTCTCCCAGCTATAATGCGTGATTAGCGAGCCTTCACACGAAACTCGATACCTCACATACTCTGGCAAGAACTCTGCAACCCAAGACGTGTCTTCTTTCTGTAGCTTGCCCATGATGATGGCCTTACTATCTGCGTCCAGTAGTGGAGCGTCCGGCTTTGAACTTTGCGGTTCGTCCGGCGGCGCATCATCACTGTGTGTGCTGAGGGCATCGTGTAATATGTGATATCGCTCCTTTATTGGTGCCCATCCTCGAGTAATGAGAAGCAGAAGAACAAGAACAATGCATACGACCACGCTGATACGTGGGAGGAAGCGAGCTGGCATACTGACTTCGGAGACGCTCGCTATATGCTCATCTAGGCTGATCAACGAACTGGACGAGGTAAAGAAGATGTTTCTTCCCACGAGTGACAAAAGAAAGCTGTCTCGACTAGTGGAGAAGCTAAAGTAGTGAAAGAACCCTTTGTACGCGCGGTATCGTGTCGCGCCATAGGCCTGGATGCGCTAAACCTTATGTAAGCATACTCTATCGCCGGGTCCCGCTTAGTGAACCAATGGAAAGCTGTACGGATAGTGATTCACAAAGCACAGAAAGCTTCGATCGGTACGAAGCTGTGCCAAGATACCTGCCAAGTCCTCAAACGCTGTAAAGTGACGCCCGGGATCATTAAGGTAAGTCCAAGGATGCCGCTTCGTTCTCGCCTCACGAGTCGCGACATGCGGCGAATTCGAAAGGCCAGCCTTGCATGCACAAGCTCCAATACACCTTCATTGCTCGATTGTGGGAATGAGCCTTCATTCGCCAGGTTCGTCTGTCGGGCGGTCGTCCCGTATCCAGCCCCCGAATACCAAGGCCAATGTACAGCATGCCGCAAGGCTGGCAAGGATCGCATACCAAACAAGTGCTAGATGTTACAATGCATGCCTCGATCACGCCTATGCCAGCACACATTTCAGGGATCATTGATCGTCTGTGGCTTACATGGTGGTGTGGCCGCTGATGTGACTCGAGCGTGGCCGTGGTGCAAATCCACGCAGAGCCCGTTGTAGCAGTACGCGACGTTCCCTCATCTGGCCGAGTGTGCCATGAAGAACAGACAACGGCAGGGGTCTATGATGGGGCTGTACTACGACAGTGTTGACAGTCCGGCCTTTTGTTATCATCCTCGACAATGCTTCTCTGACTCTGTTGTGACATTCATGGTCATCACCACGTCCGAACTGTTATTTGCCGTACGAACCACCTCAAGGGAAATCATTCGTCTGCCAACGCAATCAAATGGCCTGCGCACCCCATCCAGTAGCCGCACCTGTGGCGAACGTAACGCTAGCAAATGGAAATACCATGCGTGGTATCGAGTTGGGTGTCGGCACGCCAGCGCAGAGCTTTGCTTTCATGCCAAAGTTGTGAGTACTGGACCGCACGTATGCACCACGCGTAAGGGCTAAAGTCAAGAGGCAGTGTGAACAACTCCTACGTATACGATAGCAACGGCCTCTGCGTGGACGCAACGCCGGACCACTGTACCACATATCGAGGCGGGGAGTACCTCAGCTCAGCATCCAGTACCAGCAAGTCCGAAGTCTCTCTGCTCGTGGCAGGAGGGTCGCCTGGTGACAGTAGCTTCAACAATCCATACGACTTATGGGTCACCGACGACTTCATCCTGAGCAGCAATGTGACGGAGACGGCCTTCCCTTTAGGCATTCGTCGCTTCGATGCCGACGGGCGAGGTAGGTCGCAAATGGTTTTGGGCCTGGGCGCGAACTCGACCATACTGAATGCGCTCAAGTCTGCCGGTACGATCGCATCGAGGTCGTGGTCAATGTTCTGGGGAGAGACCGGCGCCACTCCAGCCAATCAAGCCAACGGCACTTTTGTATTCGGCGGTTTCGATGCGGCGAAAGTCAGTGGTGCGAACTATACACAACCTTTCAGTACAACCGGGACATGCGCCTCCGGCATGTTCGTCACAATAACCGACATCAGACTGTCGTACCCTAACGGCACCGAGCCAAGTCTGTTCGATAATAGCTTGTCCGAAGCCATAAATGCCTGCATCTCCCCGATGATGCCAACGCTAATGACGCTGCCCCTCTATTATTACCAGAACTTCGAGGACATATGTCAGTGTAGCGACGTTGGACGCTCGTTCGGGATCAACTTTTATGGCATGCTCTACGACCCGACGGAACCAAGGTTGGTACACTGTGAGCGCTCCAAATCAGTGCGTATGGCTAATCGTTTTCGGTAGCATTGATGGCGATCTCGTCCTTGAGATTGATTATTCTCTAACAATCACTATCCCGAACAACCAGCTCTTGATTCCGGATCTCTCGATTCTGCCGAGCGGTGCACTCGCGGCGAACCAGTCCATGAACGAGCTCATCATCAATGTCAATCAACAAATCAACCTAAACGACCTACCCGTGCTCGGCCGAAAGTTCCTGTCCGCCGCTATGCTTATGGCCAACTTCGACACGAACACATTCACTATCTGGCAGGCCCACACCAGCGGCGAACAGCAGCTCGTGGCTGTCGATGAGTCTGGTAAACTCATTACTGAGGTCTGCAGTAGCAGCGTCAATTCTTCGCAGACGAACGGAACGTCCGAAACTATAATCCCATCAGCTTCATCGTCTCTTGCAGCCTATAAAACATCCGTCTCTAGTGGCGCAACTGCAGGTATCGCCGTCGCTGGGGCAGTTCTTGCCATTGGCGCAGCAGTCGCCGCGCTTTTATTGTGGCGTCGACGAAGAAGGTCGCAGGCGTGCTTACAACAACCACAACAAAGCGACCAGAAGCCAGTACCATACGCAGCCTACGCGGCGAAGGTAACGACCACACAGGCGCCACATGATGTGCCAGATCGCAAATATGGGATCGTGGGACAAGCGATCTCCAAGCTCGCCCGCGGACATGGCGACCCGATAGAGCTAGATGGCAGCCCACAGCTGCGAGAAATGCATGCACATCGGTCCTGAGTTGCAGCACGAAGCGCTCACGATTTGGCGCTCGTGGAAGAGCAGAGTTGAGCTGGCAGCCAGATGTTGTTCCATAGTTGTAGCCCGAGATTCCATGTTTATAGATAATTGTGTTTGGACAGACCGGTTGACACTCCATCATGTCTTCGAGGCTATCTCTGGACTCGCCTTTGCGCACCCAAAGCGCACTTAGGTCTAATAACCATAGGCACATAAGAAATTGCTAGAGACCGTATTTCATTCATCAAACAGAGCGCAGTTCGACACTGCAGATGTCGCGAGAGCGGACGTGAAGGCTTGCGGCCCGACACGTCCCAAGATCTAGCAGCGGATACTATCAATGAGGTTACAAAATGCGCACGCCGAACAGGCCACCGCAGATATGATCACAACCAAGCAGATGATAGGACCCTTCGTATCGAGAAATCATCTCAGCGGTGACAAGAGATGTCAACATCCACGTCACGCAATCGGGACTGCGCTACAGAGAACGCAATACAGCACTGCAAATACGGTCAGAATACAGGTAGGTAGCGAGCAAGCACTCCCTTACTCATCAATACTATCGCCCTATGGGCTTAGGCATCCATCACCTTATGGTACTCTGCCGCCACAACACTGCACTAAGAGATCACTGCTTCGATACAACGTAAGCTTAAAAGCACGACGGCTACCACAGACGACAGTTTGTTCGTTTCAAAGCTGAACTTGACGACATGTGCATTTTTCTTATTGAGAGCGTGTGGTACATGCGTGAAGGGGCACACCAAAACAGCTTTCGTGGAGTGAAGCCTCGTGTGAGCCACTAGTGGACTTGTATGAATGGTAGGAATGCATTTTGCACTGTTTCGGTCGCGGTCGTCCTCTACTCTACAATCCCTATTTCAGCAAAGCGAGCATTGGAAAGTCCATTCCGACTTTGCCGCAACGTTCTTGGTCGATGAAATCTGACCCGGTCATGAGTGCCAGAAGAAAGGGAGGGGTGGCAAATGAGTGCACATGCATCATAGAATTCCTTTCATGAATACCGCCGTATCATCAGCGCTGTACTATGGTAATACACACACATCTTATTCCTGAACTCCAGATTTCCTCGTTTCCTCACACGTGGGGGAGCTTTGCGAAGCAAGGTGGAAACAAAAGCTGCGATAGATTTTGGTGGAGAAGAATGCATTTCGTGTTTCGAGATTTTCGAGAACAATGTGATTATCAAAAATCAACAATGCCGATGTCGAACCCCACGCTCAAGCCTGGGTTGGTCACGACCTCGGACGGGAACGCACGGCAAATCATGATTTGCTCATAATGCGAAAGCGATAAGTGCGACGGCGGCGATGCTGCCTAGCCCGGCGAGCCCTATTCGGTGGGTGCCGGCTGCGCCGACGACTGTCGTGCCGTTCGCGAGACAAGTAATATTCGAGTGAGAACCTCCTAGGGATGTAGTGGCATTTGGTTGAAAGGCGTTGATGCCGTTTTGGAGCGCCACGGTGATCGGAGTTGAGAATTCGAGCGCGGTTGGTCTGAAGAAGTCCGGGATGTTCGCGAGCAAGGCAGTGGAGAAGGCATCGGAGTTGTTGTAGAGCATTTGGAGCTGGAGCTCCACGGAACTGGTAAGGCCGAGGAACGCGAAAGTGCACTTCCGGTTGATGGTGTTCTTGACGGATTCCTGGACGTCGTGGATGAGGTCGTTGATGGGCACGATGAGACCGGCGGCAGCGGTGGCGCTTATATCACCAAGGGCCTTTGCGTCCGCGGTGCCTTTTTCGACGGCGGTGTTGACATTGCCAGAGGCGTTGAGGAGATTGGTGACATCGCTGACAGTCCTGAAGTCGAGAACCGCCTGGTTGAGGGCTACAGTGGCATTCTGGATGGCATAGAGATCATCGGTAATCGCATTGAGGTCGCGCTTCCCCAGCCACGCGGCGGCAACGAACAGCGGTGTGAGCTTCATGCTGATGAAGATGATTCCTGGCAGGCGAGACGCACGCTTTTGTCGACGCGACCAGCTGGTGATAAGCAGCAGAAGGGTACACCAGATGTGCGACGCAGAAAGGTGGCAGAAACGGCGGCAACGTCTGCGCGGAATTGCAGCGGAGCCAGCCTGGTGGCAGCGATGGCATGACGGCCACCCTCGGCAAGTGCAGCTTCACATGACAGCTCACGAACCTTAAACCTTCTGACACAGCGGCCTGTTGGACCAACAAACCGCTGCGCCGCGCAAAGGATTTTTCGCACCGTTGGAAGCTGGAGTAGACGGCTTCCGATTGCCGATGGACTGCTCGTTCAAGGCCACCAGATTCCTCCATCCGGTCTAGTCCCCCGATGGCCAAGCAATTTCACGACCATGGACTTGCTGCTTTCGGCAAAGCGGGCACATATTGGCGACACGTGTGTACACATACATTGTGCCATCCGCCTGTATAAGATCCCGCATATACGTCGATGTGCATGTCCATGTACCAGGTAGTTGTTGCTCAACCGTCCCATCTTCACATCTCCATGTACTTCCAGGCAAAAATGTGCATTCGATCCTCACAACAATCAGGAACGAGAGACTGATGATCTTAAAACGGCGCACCAATGGTCGAGGCCAATGATATCTAAGCGAACAGTACGAGGCGTCTGCATCAAACCAAACGGCCGTAGGCAAAATGAGGACAACATGGCTGTGTTTCAGTACATGTCTTTGTCAGCTCTCCCCGCTTGAGCTGCTATTCACGACTGCAGACTTGGCGGCTCTTCCAGCCACTCCGAGTCGCCAGAATAAGGACTCTGGTACTGTACCGCCATTCATGCCTGCAGTGATAACCATATCGCCAAGTCCAAGCTGGGCGCCCAGGGCCGCGGCGGCTATGCTATGGCCGAATTGGAGAACGCGAATGCTGAAGCCAGCGAGCGGACGTCATCCACTGAGTGCTGCAGCCTGCGGTGGTGAAGGTGCAGATACGGCGATGGATGCCGCATCGCAAACAAGAGCTGTTTCCGCCAGCTGCTACGACTTGGCATCTTACCAGTCCGTGCATTGAATGACGGCGCCGAGTCTGCATAGACGATCTCACCTCCCGACAGACAGCGTTGTGCAACTTGTGCATGTCAAGATACGAGTGAAGACGCAATCGCGTTGCTTCTTCGTTCCCGAGCGTTAGTAGAGCAAGGCTCTCCACCTAACAATAATGTGCACTTTTGTCAGCAGACCCAAAGAGCATGTCCGCTGGTGCACATAGTAGGGTAGGTACTCATGGTATGCCTACACTGTAGCTTTTGAAATGCAACGACAAGGCTTCGACTCACCATGTCTATCGCGACTGCTTCTCGGCTCGAAGCATTTCACTGTCCACCAGGCCAAGATCGAAGATGTCACACTTGCTCTGGAACGAAGAAGCAGACCCCGTGGGGGCCCACATCTACCATAGCGGCCGTGTGGCTACGACGGGAGGGACGGATCTGGACATGGCGTATCTTTAACTTAATTCATCGGTAATGACTGACTACATGCTATAGTCTCGTACACTTTCTCTCAAGAACGCCCAGACCAAAGCACATCTCCGTTCTGAAGCCGACTGAAACAATGATTCTGTGCATCTCGGCTCGCATGGTTGTTGCGAACTGCTGCATCTGTCCGACCCGATGCTGAGTCTAGCAGCTAGTTGTGGCCCAGGAAAAGGTCACGGCTCCGTCGAGGCCTTGGTTGAGCTGATATGCCTGGCCCCCAAGGTTGACGTTCTCGAACTGCTGTCTACCATCGCCAGCGCCAGGGCAGGTGGTCGACGTGAATGCAGACAGGCAGTAAGGACCGTCCGCGGTTGAGTCGCCGCCAGATTGAGAGAAGCTGACTTCTGCTGCTCCGGCACTCAGCGTGAAGCATCCGCCGTTACCAATATCGTAATTGGTGCTTCCGATCTCAGCTCCTTCGGAGTTGAGGAACATAGAGAATACGTCCGCACCCAGGGCGGTAGAGGAGAGGACGCCAAAAAGCGCGATGACTTGGTTGGTGAACTGCATGGTTGCGTTTGCTGCTGAGAGGTAAGACTATGGTCGCACTGTCTGCAATCAAACTTTGCTTGACTAGCTGGGATCTCCGAACAACACTCACCTTACGGTACTTTACGAAAGATTGAGTGCGTGAATTGAGAGGTTGGTAGTTCTTGGAAGTGGTTGATCGATGTCTGGAGGTTATGTCCTGGAAAACCTTGGAAGAAGAGCCTCCTTTTATACCATACCTGCACATCGACAGGTCAAAGACTTTCGTCATCGGGAATTGCAGCGAGTCTGCTACAACCAACGTCACCGGAAATCCTCGAGGACAGCACGCAAGAGTAAGATGACCAGTAATCCTCGCCAACGACCAAATGACCCACAAACAAAGCTGAAATGCAGGATCTGTCTACATGGATCACATCGAGCCGCGTCTCGGCCGATCATTGAGCGGAGAGAGATGATATACAGATCCATTTCGAGAAACGATTGCGCAAATCCCCGCGGAATGTGGCAGAAGACATCATCGAGCCATGTCTTCAGCTCGATGTCGAGCGGGCGAGGGTGGCACACGAATCCTTCTTCGACAACCAATACCACGCAAACAAGGGTGGTGTGCATGGTACTTCTGCATGGACAACGCAGAATCACGTCCTTCAAGTCGCAGGCTACGAGGTGCAGGGTCTCTGCGTCCATCGTCGAGAAGAACGTTACACGAGCAAGCGGAGGGTACAGAGTCGATCGACGAAGGCAACAACGAGCGGCGTCTACAAGGTACCGTATGGGAGATCCAGTGGTATTCGAGTCCTCCGCGGTGACCAACATCGAGCTACGAAGGTGACACGCTGATGCTTCCTCACGATCAGCATTGAGCCGCGTTCCTAGGCGGACATACATCGGGCGACAGTGGTATACTCATCTCTGCTCGATGGCCAAGCTTGCGTAAAACAGGGCGGCATACAGGGTGCCTGTACATAGACTACAGCGAACCAAAGCTTCGGGCGACAACACGCGAGATCAGCAGACACCCCAGAGAGAAGCAAACAAGTTTCGCCTTCTTCATGGTCAGCGTAGCATCAGCGAGCGGAGACTGCAGGAGGTTGCTAACACGCCGACAATAGGCCACGATCATTGGCCACGGAGTGCGAAACGAAAGAAAGCGGATCCATCTCCGACCCCAATATCAGGCTGTAAATGTAGCATACCATTGCTTTCACACGGTCAACGTCGCATGAATAAGCTGGAGTTCACAGAACACATCTCTCTGAAAAGCATAACGCCACATCCTTTGGTCATAGTGCATGGGAGTGAGGGGGGAAGGGTTTGTGCCAAACTCTCGATCCTTCAGCATTCACCGTGCCGAATTTGCTTGGTCGTAGAATTTACGCCTACGTTGTATGCATGACCGTCGATCATACAGTCCGTTGGTGTGTCCAGCGCAAGAACCCCCTTGAGAGCCTATTTATGTTTACCCAACCCACGTCAGCCCCATGGGTACCGGTGAACATTACTGGGTTACTCTACTTATACTGCCGATCACAAGGCTGAGACTGTGGTACGACGGCATTCAGATGATGATAAGGCCAGTGAACGAGACACTGGTGAGGTGGTATAAATCCTTCGATGTGCAGAGCGACAAGATACATGTTTCTCTCGCTCGTGTCACCAGTTGACGATCTGCAGATCTACCTATGTTGCTGGAGAGACAGCGAGTGCGGTTAGCTCTGTCGAGAAGGCTTTCTGTGCCACCTCCCCGCACCCGATACTTGTCCCTAACTACCTACACTTCTCTGGGACCTCAAGCCGGACATCGCACCCAAAAACGGTGAAGGAGCAAATCATTGCGACCTGTAGTGACCCTGAAGTACGTTTGCTGTGCATCTATTGTTACTCATAGCTTACCCCATCTACCGAGATAGTCAAATGCAGTGTCGGGTAAGCGGCACAACTCCTGTCATTCAGCTATGTTATCGCAAAAAGCATGGGATCGCAGCCTCAACTGAGTCACGAACGAAAGGTCAGGATCACAGACCATCGATCGTTGCTTGATGCGGCGGGGCTGAATACGCCCGACATCCTGTAGGCATGTATCATCGTGTAGTGCAACGGCTGGCGTAACTACTGCAGCGAGGGTTCTTAAGGCGAACTGCAATTCGCCGCAAAGTGGTACTTGACTGATGCTACTTCTGGAGGAGGAGAGCTCATCAAGAAGCAGCAGTGTGAGCATTGAGGGATGTCATATGAGGTGAGTTGCGAGTCTACGTAAGTCGTCCTGGATTCGATACATCTCCACGTATCTACCTCTCCCACAAGACCACTTACGATGCATCTCACTGCTCGATTTGCCCTTAGTGTCATCACACTTGCTAGACTTGCTCTGGCCGCGCCTGTATCGCCAAATGGAACCACCGTGACTCGTCGGGACACGATTGAATGCGACTAATCTGTCGACGATTATTGCTACTACGGAGCCACGCTCACTCTGGATGACTACACGGCCTACCTCAAGCAGTACTATCCGAAAACAGATCATTATTTGTTGTACAGTGGCAATTCAGTGAACCAAGTTAAGAACTTCCAGGATGCTGGCAATACTGGCTACCACTACTACAACGACTTCTTCAATTCTGACATCAGTGCACACTACCTGACGCAATGGCCTGCGATGACGAATACCGCGGATGGACGTACTTGTTACCGTCCGGACGATGCTGAAGCATCTTCGGTGGCTGTGTCAATGGTTGCTAGCGGCACGATTCTGGTCTTTGGTGCGGTCGAGTATCAGACCAAAGGACAAAACTCATTCTTTGCCACCGAAGAGGTCGAGAATCTTAGAAACAGCATCAATGGCGGAACCCTAGGCAAGATCACCCACATGATCATGGGCGCAACCTCGCCGTCGGATGTACTTGCCACGGAAGATGCCAACGAGAACATCACCTATGCCGAAGGCCAGACAGAGGGCACGAGGAATGCGTCGGGGAGCTATGGGGATTGCAGCACGACGGAAGCCGCACCGACCTGCGACATTCCCAGCCAGAATGGAGACATTTATGATGAGTAACAGCCTGGTCTTCTGCCTAAGGTTGGAGTGAGAAGTAAGCAGACATAACAACATGGTCTGTAGCCTGCGCAAAGTCGGTAGTTTCGTGATATTGGAAACCAGGATTAGAGCTAGGGCGCATAAGGGCTCTGACAAGAACAGCTACATGTACCACACTCCTTTATGACGAAGTTATACGTAGCTTAAACATCTTATCCCTTGTGGAACCAAGACATACAATCGTTTGCATGTAACAACACTAGGTAGGTACGTATATTCCTTCGACTCTACCTTGTTGTAACGTCATCCGAGTGACAGCAGGACCTATCTTCCACGAAAGTATATGTATGCTCTGCACCCACGTTGATAATCACGCCAGACCGGCCAACACATTTGCTACAAACTTCATACGATCTCCATCGCTGATTACTCTTAGCAAATATGGCAGAAGTGGATCCAGCAGACTTGCGCTCGGTCCCATGGCGGTATCAATCATCGAGAGCACTGTCTGACGTTCTCATCGGTACCGACATCGCCCCTCCTCTGTTTGAAGCATGCTCTACGGGAGATATCACAGCGCTTCGAAAAATACTTGACGAGTCTCCCGAAATTGCGCTCGCATCGCCCCATCGTATCTACGACGAAGAACGTCCAGCTACAGATAGAGACGATATGCGAACGGTGCGAGCCATGGAATGGTCGAACATAGACCGGGCTATGCTACGAGCAGCCAAGCACGGCCATGTCGAAGTGATCTCAATACTGCTTGATTTCGCTTTGCAACATGGCATCAAAGCGTCGTCTGTCATTGACCGGGAGACCATCAAGGTCGCACTGCTTAACAAACACCCTGCCGTGTTAGACGTGCTGGCCGCCGCATGGCCACATGTTGCCGACCATGCTGATGTCCATCCCATGGATAAACCATTGGACTTCGCCCTCAGGTCTAACAGTCTCGAACTTGTCAAAGTGATTCTTAAACATACAAAGGGTCGGGAGGCTGCGTACTCCCAGCGCACTGGACGAAGCTTCGCACCCCGAGGAGGTTCTCGCCTTTGCGAGGCTGCCAGCAAGAACAAAGAGATAACAAAACTCTTGATCAAAAATGGTTATCCTATCGAAGGATCGGGCGCATTACAGATGGCCGCGCAACGCGGAAAACTCGACATCGTACGCTTCTTGGTAGATGAGCACGGAGCAGACGTGAATGAGCTCCTCTCTGCCAAGGCCCTCCCACCCTTCCCACCGACAGACAACGCTCTGTATGCAAGCTGGACACCATTACACTTTGCAGCAAGCCGTGCCGGGGAGGAGGCCATGCAGCTGCTGGAGAGCTATGGGGCGAAGGCTGACGTGATAGACGTAGAAGGGAGGACACCTCTACAGTTGATGCAGGAGATGAAAAAAGAACGGCAGAGGGCACTCGAAAGAGCTCGTTTAGGTAGAACTGCTACCTAGGTCAATTCGGGTTTTTTGATCGAGTGAGTACCCAGTCAGTATTCATACTATAGCAGAGCAAGTCTAGCTAAATTGAAATTTTTGACGGCATCAACTCAATTACTACCACCTGACGTACATCCTGCGATGCACCGCCCAGGCTGAAACACTTTCCTTTTGATGTTTGCAATTCAGAAGCAGTGCAACACTATGCGGCGGAGACGGCAAATCTGCTATGAGTGCTCTCAGCCGCTACTCAGTCACACAACTATCAGATCCGCAGAGTACAGCCGCGTTATTGCTGTAGAAGTCTGCGGCTTGCGCGACTGAGACGTGAGTCCCATTGCAGGTAATACCAAATCTGGGTCGAGAAGTCAGGTCAAGTTGTACTCCGGAACGTACACAGGTTCGCCACCGAGATTTAAGGCGTGGCGATGATTGTTTGGGCGACGTCTCCTCACAAGCTTTGTGGTGCACTTCATGTCTGCGCGTTGTCGAAGAATTGCATCCGGTTCGCTTGGAAACAATTCCAGGTGCAGCGCAGGGAGCAAAGGACAGTGAGGCGCGGCGATTCCTGCATTCTCCATGCCACCCCGCGAGTCCGGTACATAGATGTGCATGTATAGCTTCGTAGCATCAAGTGTTGGTATTGCTTTAAGGTCGAGAGGCGATTCCAGTCTATTTTAAGCGGTTGCGGCCCGTCCAAACCTTCACTCGGAAGAAACCGAAAGTGTTTCCATCTTCAACTCGAGTTCAGAGGCACGTGGCGCGGCCAAAGGCACTTATAGGCGATCATCAAATGTCACATCTTGACGATGCGTTCGTCCGTGTTGCCAATCAGTGATCCATGATCAGCGCTGACCCTCATGTAGATCCAGGAGGCGATGCTGCTCCTATACTACTGGGCGTCCCCACAGCATCAATGTCTCGTGGTACCCTGGAGCGTCTCGCCCACGGATGGTGATCGCACTGTTACGATCGATCGTTTGATCACAGCATGGTGAACATCAACAGCAAAGCGCGGAGATATGTCAAGATCTGCTTGTTTGTATTCGTGAGTCTGCTGCTCGTCCATCTGGGCTTCCGGCTTAAGGACTTCGTCCATATATTTTTCGCCCACGCTGGCATTGCGTTGACCCAGGATGAAGTCTTGCAAGCCTACAAAGCATCTGTCCATGAGGTGAGCCAGCGACCAGTGGTGCCTCGCATAACTCACCAGATCTTCCATAATTGGACTCACCCTGCAGAGGAGGTCTTACCGTTGGATTGGCAGGCGTCGCGGCAGACGTGTTTGGATGCGAACGAAGGGTGGGAGCATGTGGTAAGATTGAAGCCAGTGAGGACTGTAGATACAACGGAGCGAAAAGCTAAGTCCCGCTTTTTATAGTTATGGACAACCAAAACATCAAGAGAGTTCATTGAGCTGGAGTTTCCGTGGTTTCTTCCGACCTACGACAATTTCCAATTTCCCGTCCAACGGATCGACGCGCTTCGATACTTTCTCATGCGGTCCTATGGAGGCATATACATCGATCTAGATAATGTAGGCACCACGATCTGTGAGTATCAAGGAGTTCCAAGCTAACATGCTACGCAGGGCTGCAAAGAGAGCCTCGAGCCATTGCGCTTCTATGCTACGTGGACGACAGATGGTGGGCACGGGGCACTCAGCAACAATATACTCGGCGCGGAGCCTAACCATCCGTTCTGGATCATGCTAACAGACAACCTCATGTCGCACGCCTGGAACTATCCTCTGCCGTACCTCACCATTAGTTATGCGACTGGCCAGTGGTTCTTGACGAAGATATGGGAGGAGTATCATCAGCAGCTTTCTCCATCGACGCCAGTGCTTACCCGGATGATGATGGATGGACGACCGGAAGGAGCTCCATGGGTGTTCTTCAATCACTCAAGGGGCGGAACGTGGGATAACTGGGACAACCGGATGTTCGGCTGGATCGGAGAGAACTTGATGATGTTTACCCTGCTGCTGACTGCTACGATCGCGGCCTCGACGACGGCGACGTTGACGCTCTGGCGGATAGCTCGGCGTTCACTTCACGGACGTAAATGATGAGTGCCTTGGGAGTCATCATGTGAAGCGAAAGACTTGGCATGACCTGCACTGTTGGCATTTCGGTGTATGTGACATGATGTCGTCAAGTCAGCGATCGATACAATGATCATTGCTTATCTTGGTTCTGCATGTATACTCATCTCGACTCTTGCATAGTCACGAAGAGGTCTTCGCGTAAACACCGATTCGTGGTGTATAGGAACAGAAACCGCCCCTCGAATACAAGGTCTTGAGGGGGATCTCGGGGGTTTCGTGATCGTCATCAACATCGGGCAGAAGTTCGGCAGACCTGGATTCTTTACAGCTGATCGTAGTCTCATCCAATGTACATGTCGACAACCAGGTACTATCCATTGCTCAGAATGATGTCAAAGGTTGTCACATGCTCACCAGATACATGTAGAAGTGAGGGCTATATGCTGTCATCGATGCTACCATAAATTCTTGCGACACCCGGTCACTATGTATATTTTGTCCGGTCCTTCTCACTGGTAGCTGGGCATCGTCAAAGCAGATGGTGGGCCATTGCGTAAGCTTCGTAGTGGAAGGCAATATGTTGATGAGATACATATTCGACGGTTGACATACACTCAGAACATGCCATCCCACGTCCCGCAGATCATGACTAACTGCCTGTATGACACGAAACACGGCATGCATGGGCGCTTCAATCTGAAACTGGGTTGCACATGTGCATATTTGCGGCTTGTCATGGCTCTAGAGATAGCCGCCGAGATGCAGTGTGATGGCGTTGCAGGGATTCGGAGGAGCATGTGCTCCATCAACATGACTATCTCCCCAGCAGTCACTGTGCCAAATACATATAGGTTGGCAGCAGTGAGTTTCAACGCCGTGATTGCATTACATCGCCCGCTTGTACTCATATCCAATACTAAGTTGTACAGTCTTTCGGAGTGTTTGCGTACACATCTACTCATGTCTACATCACCGCAACTTCGCGGTATTGCAGCCCTTAGCCTCCTAGTTACCGTCGTACTATATGTTGCCTATAATCACTCAAGCCCAAATCCCATGCTTCCCTTGGCATCTCAGGCGTCGCATTCCACTTTACTCGACGATACTTCGAATTCGACTCTTGGGGTGAGAACACTATCCGTGTCAATTGTTTTGAAAATTTCACCTAACCTCACTCCAGTTTCAGAGGATCTTCGTTATAAATCTGCCGTCTAGGACGGATCACAGAGATCCAACATCTCTTGCAGCTGCTTTGACTGGATTGCAGATTGAGTATGTGGATGGAGTCACCGAAGTCGACACAAAGACTCTTCCTCCTGGCTGGCAAGATGTCGGACTTTCCTCAGGGTTTCTAGGCAGTATGCGAGCGCACCTTAATGTTGCACGAATGTAAGTGCTTTCATTGGGCTTTGCCTCGCTTTTCGCACCGGGACCTTTGCGGATATGAAGACTGACATGGTCATAGGATAATCGAACAAAATATTACGTCGGCCTTGATCCTCGAGGACGATGCAGATTGGGATATTCGCATTAGATCGCAGATGCGCAACTTTGCGAAGGCGTCGAGGCTGCTGGTACAGCCTCTGCCAGGGACGACAGATGAGTTCCTTGACCCTACCTGCTCACCCCACGGCGGCAACGGAGGTCAAGAACCCATGAATTTCCATGTCGAAACAGACTCAACAAGCGAACCGACTTCATCTCCGTATGGCGACGTCAATCAATGGGACCTCTTTTGGCTTGGCCATTGCGGTACAATCTTCCCAGGAAACGACGATAAGGATATTCCTATCGGTCGTGCTGTCATCTCAAACGACGAGACTGTGCCAGAGCGTCAGCATATTGGTATGCAATTTGGAGACAATGACAGATTTCGCAACGAGTACCCGGACCATACCCGTGTTGTCAGCCGAGCACGATACTCTACCTGCATCCTTGGGTACGGCATCTCCCAGCCAGGTGCGCGCAAGTTGCTTTATGAGCTGGGTCTACACAAGATGACTGGCCCCTTCGACCTCGCCTTGCGCCAACTGTGTGATGGCGACGACCGTGACAGGATGACTTGTCTCTCAGTGCAACCCGAAATCTTCAATCATCATCGCCCGGTTGGTCACAAATCCAGTTTCAGCGACATAGCAGAGCACCCAGATGAGTACAACGATGTTGCGTTCTCAAGGAACATAAGATGGGCCACGAAGTTGAATATACCCAGGCTTGTGAGGGGTAGGACAGATTACATCGATCTGTATAGGGATGGCGAGGATGGGACCACGCTCGGTTACTGATGTATCTTTATTGACCCAGAAATGAACATGTTGCTGTCCTTCTCAAGCTTTGTCTGCGTGTAGATGTATTGTGATACACATCACGATGCGGCAAGCCTAATCGCAACGAGATAAAAGCGAGAGCAAATATCAGACTTTGGTGTCCATACCGGTATCTCCGGCGGTCATCAGGCTCGAGCGTGATGCTCAATGCACAGTGGACTTTTCTCGTTCCAATCGAAGGTGAAGATTTGAAGTATACGTGATGTCGATGGTTATACAACGTCAAGAAGATGGAAGAAGTAAGGAGTAGCGGCCTCCAGCCACTTTTGGCGGGATACGACGAAAGAAGCAATTACTAATCACCATGCTTGAACGACTTCATTGAGAATCTGAGTTAAAACTTCATCTAACTCCGTGCTTACCTGATTGCGTGTAGATCTATGATATGCTTAGCAATCGCAAGACAATGGAGTAGTACGAGAGACTACTATCTATAAAGATGTCGCTAGGCTCATGAGCGCGAGCTGCTCTAGCAGTAGGTACCACAACATCGACCGTCGACCAGTCTGTGACTCCGGCATCATCGCGCAGCATCGCTCGCCATCGACAGCTTCAACAGACCTCCGAGATGCGTTCCCTCCCACTGCTTCAGCTACTCGCGGTAGCGCCTAGCTTTGTGTCGACCTCGCCAGTCCAGGTAGGTAATGCCGATACAAAAGTGAGAACGATTTATGAGTTCCCGAATGGTACATGGATCGAAAATGTTGCTGTGCGACCTAATGGGAAGCTTTTGGTCACTCTGATCAACGGACCTGCGCTTTGGGAGATTGATCCCTTCACAGGCGGCGCAGAACTCGTCTACAGCTTCCCCAATGCCACAGCAGCGAGTGGTATCGCGGAGATAGGGGAAGATGTCTTTGCGATCAACGTTGGGCAGGTCTCAGTCCCCCAGGGTGTACTGGGCAGCTGGCATATCTGGACCGTCGACTATAACACTGCAAGGCACTCGGGTGATGACCATCGTCAAAGCTCCATCACACCCAAGGTGGAAAGACTCACCTCTGTACCGGCTGCTATGTTCCTGAATGGCCTTACCGCACTGTCCGACGAGTCCGACGTTCTACTTTCTGGCGACTCTACTCTTGGTGTCGTTTTCGCGATCAACTCTCGTACCGGAGCACATCACATCGCGCTCGACGACCCAGCATTGAAGCCGAACTCCTCAGCAGCATTCCACTTCGGCGTTAATGGCATGCAAACGCGTAACTCAACCTTATATTTCATCAACAGCACCAAATCTCCGCTTCTGGGACGGATCCCGCTGAAGCCTGACGGTAGCGCTGATGGTCATGTCGAAACCATTGCCTCCAGAGCAACCTTCGGAGTCAATGATGGCTTCTGGGGTGATGACTTCACAATTGACAAAGAAGGCCGGAATGCATGGATTGCCACGAATCCGTCGAACTCTGTGGTGAAGATTGATCTGGTCTCTGGTGGAGCCCAAAGGGTTGTTGTCGGCGGTGTGACTGACCCTGTTGTTGCAGGATGTACTGCAACTGCATTCGGGCGAACAAAGCATGATCAGAGCACTTTGTATATTGTGACGGACGGAGGTTTGGCAGATCCGTCGAATGCTGGTCAGAGAGGAGGAGCTGTTCTAGCGCTAGACACCCGAGGTCTTTACACGGCTCCACACTCAGGGCATTGGTAGATATGCGGGCAGGCACTCAAGGGAGGTTCTGACGTGAATGAAACTTCGTGAGTATCGCATGCCAACCGTGTAGAAAGATAGTTCAAAGTGCTTTCTACGCCGGCATGTGATCGCTCGACGCATCATTCTTTTGCCTGGTATACCCGAATCTCTTATTGCCACAGATGAGAGCTACTTTCCGTGCCCTAGAGATCTCAGCTGTTTGCTGGTGGCGTCGACCGTCAGAACTCTTCCAGTCTGTATACCTCGTATGCTGGTGTTTCATATGGATGTGTGCTATTGACGAATCAGCCTTGCTTCCCAGTAGATCAAATCCGCGTCGAGCTGTGTTATCTTTTTCCGAGTATTTGTTGAAGGAATGAGGTGATACATACGCCTTCAACGCTCCAACCACTTTCCGCATGACTTCTTCGCCAACACATATCATCTCCACTCGATACTCCTCGACTTCCTCCAACACCCCAACTTTGCCGATATGTGGGTTTGCCGTGCTTCCTGGCCGAAACTGCCCCGTGCCGAGTGTCGTCCATGCACATTCGGTGTACTCTCCAGCACCGGGATATCTACCTGCACCTGCGGCAAACACGGCGGCTTTGACGGCTTGCAGAGCGTCTGGCGGCACGAAGAAGACGAGCTTGAAAAACACGCGGTTTGCTGTGGATGCCATCGTTTGACGACACAAGCTTCGTTTTAGTCTTTGTGAGGTATTGGAACTTGACGAGAGCGCCTGATATGATAGGAAACGGATGGGCTTGGTGGGGTTGGTTAAGCCTATCGTGAGTATGAGAGGAAAGGTCGAAGCTTACCGGAGAGGGTCAGTGAAATCGTCTGGTGCCGCAAATCGGTCTACATTAACTACCTTATAGAGAACCTCAAGATCCATTACTGATGTCGCATTTGCAACGGCGATGTTTGTACATGAAATACTACTGCATTTTTGATCTTGGGCACCCAAATCTACTGCATCACGCGTTTTCATCCGACTTCTCGGCTCATCGAAAGGGGCAACGCCGTGAAGATTCCGCTGGGCAGCGTGTACAGAGTGTCATTTTGTTTGTGAAACGATTGCATAAGCTCACGGATTATGTGTACGTCTTGAAATGCCTTATATCCTCGTCATATCGTAACGCCTAGCGATTTCTCATCGGTCAATATCTACGGACATTCTCAGAACCACGGGAGTCGGGCAGGGCTATTCCAGTCAATATTTTCTGGTATGGTTTCATATCTTTCATGACAAGTGCCAAACAGACGATCCCATAGAAGAGTTTGCTTGCCATAGTTATGACTCGACTTCCAGCCCTTCCGGTGGTGCAGGTCGTGGTCTTCGGTGGTGAGCTCGGCATTGAAGAACTTCAACAACGGGGTGGCCGTCGTTGCTGGTGTGGCATACAGGCGCAAGCCACTGTGGCCCCACAGCTCAGTGAAGGCGACGTACGTGTGGCAGATCCACCATTCGTAGAACCCCAACGGGAAGCCCATCATTTTCATAGTACCATATGTTAGGAGCGGGATGACGATAAGGTCAAAGACTTCTTGTTCCAAATCGGCATGACCTGCTAGCATTGGGTTCGGATGTTTGGTAAGGTGGTGCGTTTGGTGGAACTTCCACAGTGAGTCGATATCGTGCATGCAGCGATGGTACACGTAGAACCAAAGGTCGAGAATAATGCAGTAGAGTCCAATCTCGACCGGAAGCCACCAACTCATCGTGGCAGGTGTCTGGTCTCTGCGGTACGCCAGCATGACACTCATCAGGGGCCGGCTGACGGCGATCATGAAAGTCCGCCAGGGAGGCCGAGGCTTGTGGTCTGAAAGCTCGTCTCGCCGATGCTTGTCGCCATCAAGATAGCCGTATTGATACCCCAGATTCCGAAGCACAACGATCACGCGAATGGTGTTGAACATAAAGGAAACGTTGTAGAAGATGAAAGCGGCGAGCGGATGGAAGTTCTTGCCGGTGTACCAGACGTAGAGTTGATTGACCAACATCGGCAACAATGAATGGCTCAGAATCCATTGGTGTCCTTGCCAGTGTGACAGATAGGACATTTTGTCCGTTTTGGCGTGGACGGGCACCTCTTGCGGCTTGACATCGCGTGCAAGCCATTTCCTGAGGCGTTCGCGGAAGTCAACCGGTTGCTTGGAAGAGCGCTGCGGCCCCGTAGGCTCGTGCTCGACTGCTACCATCTTTGTGGAATTTCTGATGTGCGTCTGCGGCGACTTGTACCTTGTTGGTGGCCTAGTCGTAGTAAGTGAATAGGGCGGTTCAACAAGGACTACTTATACGGGTGAAGGCTCTTCAAAAATGTAGCCACCTGTTTGATCCATGAAGCTGAAATCATGGCTGCCTTGGACCGCACACCTCGGCATTACCACGCCTGGGATACATCCATACCGTCCCGTGTTCCCACAATCTGACCCACTGCGCGGGACGCGGATGTGCTTCTAGTCTACATACGCAGATGACGGGAAGATTGTTGAGACGAAGCACTTGTTTTGTGATAGCGTGTTGATGTTTGACAAACACATGCAGTGCTTACGTCGATGTAAGGTAAAGTACCTACCTACGCACCTAGCTTGCAGTTGGACTGGGCAATTGTTGTGGCCTAAGGCAACAACGACTTTGAATGTTACCTTCAGGTAGGCACATGTAACTAATTGGCCCTGGGTATAGGTGTGAGCGGCTGTAAGCATGTTACCATAGCGGACGAGCATTGCGCCGATTCCATATCCCGGTCAGCATCAGCGTCGAAAAGTGCTGGCTCGCACATCTGTCTAGAAGAAGCACTGTTGTTCAAGAGACAACGGCTGTGAACGGCCACTTATGGCGCTTGACTTTATCCAGTACTTTGAGCTTGATGTCAAGCAGGATACGCCTTTGGATATCTAATACAAGCTAAGAGAAGGAAGAAGTAAACGGACTCTATACGAACCCTCAGCTTTCCCCGTCGTCATCATAAAGGTCAATGTAATCCGTCTGCCCGTTCAGCAGCTTTAGAAAATTCACCCTCGTCGCCCACCGAATGTTCGTCGATTCTTGGACGTCGTTGTACCCTGTATCCTCATCCTCTGAGATGTCGGTCCACGACGACTTGGGACCGGCGGGTCGATGGTGGTTGAAGAGCGCCGGCTGCGGAGACAAACAAGTCATCAACTCCCTACCGTCCACGCCGTCACACACCGAGCGGAACATCATGTCCGTTGTTCCGGAGATCTTGTGCACACCGAGCTCATATAACAGCCGTTGAGCGCCCGGCTGAGAGATACCGTACCCTAGAGTACAGGTGTTCACACGCGAGCGAGCGACCACGCGTGTGTAGTCCGGGTAGTCGGTGATGAGCTGTGTATCGCCGAACTCGATGTTGATCTTCTGTCGCGAAGGGACGGTTTCATCATTCGCAATCACAGCTCGTCCCAGAGGGACGTTCTTATCCGCGGACCAGGGAAAGCGGCAGCCGCAATGACCCACCCACAGCATGCCCCAGCGATCAAGGTCGCCGTAAGGAGATGTGGTGGGCTCACTGGTAACGGCTTCGTCGATGTTGAAGCTAGTTGGAGCCATGTGTTCAGCATCTGGTTGCGGATACGTTGGGTCGAGAAATCTATCAGTCGTGCCTGGTAGTGGTTGAACGAGCAGTCTGCTGGCTTTGGCAAAGTCACGCATTTGAGATTTGATCCGGATGTCCCAGTCAGCGTCATCCTCAAGGATGAGCGCCGACGAAATGTTCTGCTCCACTATCCTGTATCAGAAGTTAGCAAGCGCCTTCGAGATACAGCCACTTCCCACGCAAGTTGAACAGAATGCTGTAGCACGTTATCTTGAACAATGGACCCCGCGCAAGTCGTCATGCAAGCGACAGATCAATGGAAGACAGTTTCGAACATGGATACCTACCTGTTGAGAGCGTCCATGTGAGACCGCCAGTTGCCAGCACCGCCAGGGTTGAGATTGACCTCCTTTGCCCCAGGTGGCCAAGCCTTCGTATCGATCTTGGTGGCAGCATCGATATATTCGACTTCCAATCCAGTAAGTCGCGCAGCTAATGACGCAGCATCTCTGCGATCTGTCCTTGAAGCCAGGTTCAGGATAAAGATTTTCTGAAACTGTTACAGGGGTTAGATGATGGCAGTCATGATGTGTCAACAGCAGTCACTCACTCCAAGCGTGGCATTCGATACATCGTCCAGAAGATCGTGTGGTTGTGAGTTGAGGGGACTTAATGTTCTTCTGCCTGGCGAGTACTGAAGATTTGCCCAGCCAAGATAGACAACGGCGAGGATCACAAGGCCGGTGCCGAGGGTTATGATCTTACGCGGCTGCATATGAAATGCCGGCATTGGGAACGGCAATGCCTAGCACAGAGCTGGCGCATGAAGTTCCGTGCTTGCCAGCGAACGGCAGAGAGGGGTAGTTGTATGATGCGAAAGTTCTCAGATATGGAAGTGGCCACGCTGACCTCAAGGTATCAGGAGATTGAGGCTCAGTTTCCTATACAGGCGTTATGCGGGCTAGACTGCACGTCTGATACATTACTACCGCGCGCTAACAGACATGTGGCTGCCGCCAACCCTCATCTCACCCCGTGCATGAGAAATGCCGACCGTCACGCTGCACAATGGTAATGGATCAATGAAATTGAGAGCTTTCGCACTGTCTCGGGTCGGTCGAAGCATGTGTCACGATCGTGTGGTGGAAGTCCTGTGATGTGATGTACATGACTGTAACTTCCAGAGAACCAACCTGCTTCGCCTGCACAGCCCCTGCATCCAGGATGTGCTTTCGATGCGGCGCTGAAGATCACTGCTGACTACGTCCTCGAACAGAGCCAAGGGATTGTATCAGTTGCTGAAGAGGAAATCAGTCCTCCCACCAAGACTTTGTGGTGCCAAACAGCCAAGCCAATTCGTATGACCTCGTTCCACTGGTCTCCCGGACGTACACATGATCACTGAGCCTGAAATTTGAAGAGCACAAAGGTGAAGAGGTAAGTATGCTTGGATGGATCATGTCACAAAACCGCCCAACGTGTGGGCGTGTATGCAAGGTCCAACATTATGTGCATTGTGTGTATTTCGATGAGATGCAGCACTCCAATCATGGCGTGCATTCAGTCAGCTCGATTTATGTTCTCCAGACAGCACTCATCTCATCTTGTACTTTAAGGTCAAGCATATATGACATAGCCTGAGGCGAAAGTTCACTCGATATTCTGCTGCCTCGTGGATGATGTGGCGCGTGTGGCTGAAGAGCCACGTTCTCGAAGAAGGGTCTAAGCTTCCCCAGGAGGTCTTGCCTAGACCTCAACAATAGATGCATACTTGAGCAACGCAACCAGATTTACGACAAGCCCAGACGATACAATCAGACACGAGTTCTTTCCATCGCGAACCTCTCATCTACCATCGAACACCAGAAGACCGCCCTTACCACCCGACCATCAGCCCCCATCATGGACTTCTCGGACATCTTGTTAGTTTACTCGCGATCGCCTATGGAGGCTGCCTGGAATCTGAACTAACATCAACACCAACAGCCGCATTGTGAACCTCGCTGTGGGCGTGTTCATGGTGCTCGGTGGAGTCGCACAATTCTTCCCTGTTGGCATGTAAGTGCTGCCGGCGCACTAATGATGGTTGCGCGTGTCGCAAACAGGAATGCTTCGATTGACCAGGGATGTGAACCAGAAAAACCTCCATTGTCGGTGTCTATGTGATGATATTTGGCCTTGGTATGCGACCTCAACTCTTTATGCTTTCCGCCGTTCGTGGAAGAGTCTTGTGGCTGACATTTCTGTGCGCGTAGCAACTGGCTTCCTTGGTTCGTCGCCATAACCCGTCCACTGACCATCGACCATGTTCTCACAACCTCCTCCAGAGTTCCAAATCCCGCCACAAGTGTCCCGCTATGCCTCATTCATGTTCTCGTTCATCGGCCGTGGTATCTGTAAGTGGATCATGAAAGAGCATGGATTCGTGTCGTCGAGGGCAATGGATACTGATTAGAAGGATAGTCTATATCTTCATTGGAATGATCATCGTGGACAGCAACTGGTACAAGTGGATTCCCGGTGGACTCGTTGCGCTTGTGGGCATTGGATATGTGGTTCTCGAGTACATTCCCAGCATTGAGCCGCCGGCCAATATGAGGTATGTTGCACGAGTGCGCAGGGTTGACAAGGAGCTAACCCACTTGTTAGGGATGCCGACAACGGCTGGGGCGCCGAGCAGGTGTAGGGGTCTAACGTGTTGAGCTCAGATGTGGAGTGAGAAGTAATACCTTGCCAGCATTACTTGAGCACGAAGCCCTGGCTACAGGCTGCAGAGTTGCACGGCCGACGACCTGTGCGTGCCACATGTTGTATAAGTCATCATTTTGGCTGAGTGCATGTATGTTGGCCCATGGCCTGGCAAATGACCCAATTATGCAGATGAACGTCTGCGCAGGAAGGCAGAGAAGAGGGACTTGTGGTGGCGGACTCTTGTACAAAATATCTTAATGAGCTTGTTCACCAGTGCATGGGATCACGATATTCCAACAGAAATATCCTTGATTTCTCTAAGCATGATTCTCACAACTCACTATCGGTTATATGGATATCTTTATGGGGACCGATAAGTCTTCACGTTTCCACTCGATAGCGCCTGCAGGAGAGACTACAGTACCGAGTCGGGGGGAAGCACCGGACCGCAGATCTCTCTGCCGAGTCCGTCGCCTTCGACAGCGAATCGAATTCCTGCTTACCGAAAGCTTGATTGAGCGCACCAATCACAGCGCTCATCGACTTGCTGACCCGTCACGTGGCTGCCGACGTCGTCTGTTCCGTGAGCCAGCGGCGTTGTAGCAATGACATACAGTCAGAAACGTGCAGCCAAACCGAACATTCGCCAGAAGATCCTCCCATCTTCCTACCTCGTAACTCTTGTCCTGGGACGCCTTTGACTACTGCCACTCCTTACCATCTTCTCCATCCCGCAGTCTTGTGATTGCTGACCAGTGGCGATTGCCCAAGCCACCGTGCGCCTTCGACCCAGACTGCCGCCACTACTATACTTGTGGGGTTGTAATCAGATCGACGTGCATAATCACAGATCCTCCGCCACTCTTCGGACTTCGTAGGCGGTGTCTTGCGATTCGCACTCGCCTCGGACGCCTGAATGTCATCTCTTGCTTCGCTTCAACGCCTGTAGCCAACATGCCGCATCTTTTTGTGGTCCAGGAGCCTGAAGCCACACAGGAGGAGGCGTCGCGGCATCCGTCACAGCAAGAACTCGAAGCAGCTCAGCATTTGCTCGATCATTCTCAAGGTGAGATAAGACCATCTCTGGCGCGGGTGGCCCCTACTGATACAGGAGGCCTAGCACACTCAAGCTCGGCCCTGCAAGGCGGTGACCAGCAGACACAATCAGATGTTCTTGGCGATAGTCTGAAACAGTTCAATCGAGATCATTCGACGTCGCCTTCAGCACGGCATGTGGATGAGCAGAGCAGGACACCTGTGCCCGGGACCCCTCCGGCAGGTCAGGTATGCAGGTAAGTCAGCACTCAACCGAGCTCTCGCATGAAGTGTTGCTGAATGGATACAGTAACTGTGGAACCACGAAAACGCCACTCTGGAGAAGATCACCTGCAGGCGCGGTAATCTGTAATGCCTGTGGACTGTACTACAAAGCACGAAACCAAATGAGACCGGTGGGTTTGAAGAGAGGTGCGACTGTCTCCTCGCAGCCCCCAACAGGTCCTCGAAATGATCGAAGCTCGTCACCCACCTCGATGCAAGGTGGAGCAACATACGTATCTGCGGACCAGAGCACAAATGGAACCTGTCCCGGCGGAGGTCGATGCAATGGCACCGGAGGCCATCAAGGCTGTAATGGATGCCCGGCGTACAACAATCGCATCTCGAAGACCGCGCAGATCGCGCTCCAGCAGACCAACACCCCAGCAAGCGAACCCAACTCGAACCCGGCCCATGTCAGCAACCTGGTCAACAACTACCACTCCACCGGCCCGACCAGTGTGGTGATAGCATGTCAAAATTGCGGCACGACCATCACTCCTCTCTGGCGGCGCGACGAAGCCGGACACACCATCTGCAACGCATGTGGCCTCTACCACAAACTCCACGGTTCACACCGACCGGTCCAAATGAAGAAAGCGGAGATCAAGCGTCGAAAACGTGTCGTGCCGGTCGACAATCCCCCACAAAATCACGCCAGCTCCAACCCAGTCGATGATGATGCAGCAGTCCCTGACGCCCAACCACAATTTAATGGCCTTCCCCAGCCCCCAACCCGCAACCACTCAGGCCCGATCCCCGTCGACTTCACCGACCACTTCCGCCGGAACTACACCCTCCTACACCGACCAGCGGGCAACGATCGCAACGGAAACCACGACCATCTCGACGACGGCGACGGCGAGCGGTCGCGCAAGCGCTCCATCTCCGAGGTCGTGCGTGGCGAAGACTCATATTCGCACGACATGCAGCATACCGATACAACCAAGGACGACAACATCGACCCGTCGCTACCGCCCGCGCCCGCGCCCGACTCAGTGACGAAGACGCCCGGCTCGACGTCGGCGAAGCATGCGCGGCGGGCGGAACTGCAGCGTGAGGCGGAGCGCATGCGGCAGATGTTGTTGGTCAAGGAACTGGAGCTGGCGGAGCTGGACGCGGAAGATGGAGAGGATATGGATGGTATTGCTGGGGTAGGGAGATGACAGCAGTGGAAGGTTGTGATGGAGCATGACTTAATGGCGAAGAATGAAAGGGGAACGACCGCGGCAGCAAATTGTGTAAAATGAGCACCAGCACTAAATGCTGAAACGGGTGACTCTTTATTTCGGGACAGTCGAGATGACTTTACGTAGTGTTATCGTCGTGGTTAGATCTACATGATCTTTGGTCGATCCGTGCCTATATCGCCTCTCGTGTTCTCTCGTCCCGTGTAAGTGACAACACCCTACCGCCAGGCTACCACGCCACCTTCTCCCAAGCAATGCATACCCCCTCATTGAAATCACAGTCCCTGACCACCTGTCCCACGCATATCCCCCACGAACCGACCCTAATAACTCCTGCCAAACATGACCCACATCTTGGCCTCCTGACCACACTTGGGGTTGATACACTTGGTACCCGCTGCGATCTCCTCCGGCTGCTCCGCCGGAATACACAGCGACTTGGCGCCCATGGACGGAGCGCGGACGTCGACCTCCTGGCCCTCGACCTGGCCGGAGGAGTCCTTCTTGATCTCGTCCTCACACGCGCCACCGGTGCAGTGCGGGACGAGGATGACGTTCTTGGCGTTGAGCGTGGGGACGAAGTCGGCCCAGTCGCGCACGATCTTGCGGTGGGCGGCGTATTCGGCCGAGGCGCGCTGGAACATGTCGTTTTGGATGGTTTCGAGGAGGGCGGGGACGCGGGTACCGATGTCAGCGACGGGGATGGTGTCTTTGCCTTCTTGGTCGCGGCGCGAAGTGGTGACCACGCCGTTGGCGCTGTCCTTCGGTCCGAACTCGATGCGCAATGGCACGCCCTTCATCTCCCAGTCGTTGAACTTGTAGCCAGGAGAGTAGCCTTCGCGGTAGTCGCATTCGACGCGGACGTCGACATCTTCGAGCGTACGGCGGAGTTGGTCGACTTCGTTGTAGAGCTTCTCGCGGTCGGCATCAGAGGTCTTCGCCGTAACGCCAACAGGGACGATCACAACCTGGATCTCCGCAACACGCGGTGGGGTGACGAGACCCTTGTCGTCGCCGTGAATGAGCACCATGACACCGATGGATCGTGTGGTGAAGCCCCAGCTGTTTTGCCAGACATGCAGCTTGTTGCGCTTCTCCCCCTCCTTCATTTCTTGATTCGGATCCTCAACGGTGATATCGAACATCTTAGCGAAATGCTGGCCCAGGCAGTGTGAGGTCGCGGCTTGTATGCCTCGTCCCACAGCTGGGATAAAACCTTCGATCGTCATCGTGTAGTGTGCACCGGGGAACTGCTCGTTGACGGTCTTCCTTCCTTTTACCACGGGAACCGCAAGCAATTCCTCGTAGATGGCTGCGTAGTGATCGAGAATCTGCAATACTTCAACGCCCGCTTCCGCTTCGGTCAAATGTGCAGTGTGGCCCTCTTGCCAAAGGAACTCGCGTGACCGCAAGAACGGCATGGGATGCTTAAACTCCCATCGTACGACATTGTTCCACTGGTTGAGTTTCAGAGGCAAGTCGCGATGCGATCGGATCTTCTTGCTGTAAAAGCTGTACATGGCCGTCTCACTCGTCGGCCGTACCGCCAATCTCTTTTCCAACTTATTCCTGCCGCCCTCGGTCACCCACGCCACTTCGGCCGCGAAACCCTCAATGTGATCCTTCTCTCTTTGCAGGTTGGCCTCGGTGATGAAGAGCGGGAAGTAGCAGTTCTTGACCTTCATTTTCCGTATCCGATCGTTGAAGAAGGCTTGAATGAACTCCCATATCCGGTACGATGCAGGCTGGTAGATGTAGCAACCGGGGATATCTGTGAAGTCAAGCATATCTCCCTTGAGGATAACTTGCTGGTACCATTCCGACAAGTCTTCCGCCTTCGGGCAAGTAATGCCAATGAGCTCGGGCTCACCGGCCTTCTTCTTCGACGGCATCTGCTTGGGCTTGTCCGGTTTGGCGGCTTTCTCTCCTTTGTTCTTGGACTTCTGGTCTTTTCGCTCCTTATCCTGCTTCTTAGGCTTCTCGGTCGGCGCGCCTGAAGGTGCCGTTGCCGTGGCCGCGTCGCCGTCGGTCAATTTGAGCCCTTCCATCTGTGACTCAGTCCCTTGGGCAGCCATATCACGGCGAATATGTGAGTCAGGGTCGCAATGGGTCCTAAGTGATGAGGAGGTAAGTCGGATCTGCCGGGCAAAGTGCTATTGGTGAGCTTAACGTCGTTCTGGCAATCGTGTTCGGAATTGTCCAAGTGTCATGTGTCTGTTGTAATAATATGGGAACGTGAGCTCGAATATCGTTATGGACAACGCTAATGGTGGGTAGAGTGACTGGACCGACATTGAGACCCCGCCATGGATGCCTCAGGCTGCAGAAGTAGGATTAGATGCACGTATAGACGAGATGCATTCTATATCTGCTAGAAACACCGCATCAGTGCACTATCTTACTTGAGATACATAGCAGATAACCTATTCGCCTCGTTTGCGAGTAGAGTTTTAACCGCAAGTTCAAGGGACTAATGCCAGATCGATACGCCCAGCAGCAACCATCCCCGTGAACGCCATGCTTTTCCCTCATGTACCCATAAACTCGTGATGCCTCGAGGCCTTGACCCAACTAATGGCGGAGCTCTTCTACCAATCATACCCGCAGCACGTAGCTTCGACTCGCAACACCATCAAACATGCATGTGTTGTCCACCGGAATGTACTGCTTCGTGATGACTTTGATGATCTCCTGAGAGACCAGACCACCAGTGAGGGAAGCGATATTGTGCAATTCCCCTCCACCAGCTCGGACGAGCTCTAGACAGATATTGCCAACCGTCTCTTTGAGCTCGGTATATTCTGGATCTTCGAGGACAGTCCCAGCTTCGTTGATCAGAGAGTCGATGATCTTGTGTGCAATGCCGGTCAATTTCTCGGTGTCAGACCCGACTTCGCTGTCAAGCGATCCAGGGACTTTGACTGCCTCGCCGCCTGCTTGACTGCTGGATGTGGTGTGCGTGGCGACGTATTGATCCCACGCTAGAAATGCGATGTAGAGTGAAATCAATGACTCGGGATTAGAAAGCTCCTGTACCATGGACTTCGCTCGATCACCGAACCGAATGGCTTCACCAGCCTGTGCCACGTGGAACGGACGACCGCGAACTAGATGAATGTGAGAGGCTCCTTTGCAGAAGTTCTCTACCTCCTTCTCATCGACTACAAGCTGCGGTGACCGTCCTGCTTTCTTCTCGAGTGACCGCACAGTTGCCAAAACCTCGGCACAATCCTGTCTCGCTTTCGATTTGTAGATATTCTGAAGCTGGATATAGTCTGCCGATCGCGCCTTCATGTCTGGTACTGCGCCTGGAAGTGGAAGCTGGCCATGCGCCTGGTAAAAGACCTGGACAGCTCTTGCGATGAACCAGAACGAGTTCGACGTCGCCGTCAGATCTTGGGTCTCTGGGGCTGCAAATATTTCCCGGACAATCGAGGGCACGGCCGGATCGTTGAGAGACTTGAGCACGTTCGCGCATGCTTCGTCAAAGTTCTCCTCGTGTGGATCTCCTTCACGCACGAGGCTTCGAAACGCCGTCTTCTCTTTGTACGCGTCGGGTAACTTCCCGCCATTCTGACTCTTCCACACGTCGAGGTAGTGTAGCAACAAAGCTATCCACGGTATGTGTCCCTTATCATGCTGGCTTATGTCTTGCGTGCCGAGTCCTTTGCTTATCCGCTGCGCATACTCTTCTAATGCTGGCCATGGTGATAGCAACCTCAAGTCTGGTATTGCAGTCTGGTCAGGATGTGTATCGACGATGGGCAATGCCGGTGGGAGGAAGATGGAGAAGGTCGAGTAGAAGCCTACGCAATGCAGGTAAAACAGCGGTATTTGCGATTGTTTGGCATGGGTCTGTATTGAGGACAGAATCGCAGGATCGATCGGGGCAGCCACCAGGATTAGGCTATACCTCTGGAGGACTTTTTCCTTGGTGATGAATGTCTCGAGCGGCTGTCACCTCGTTGTCAGTGACCATATTTCCCCCAAAATCATGCTCAAACTCACCTCAGTAACAGCATGGCCCTGCACTCCCGGGTTCAGCTCCTCCAGGAACTTGACCGTTTCAGGTGCACGAAACTTGCTTAACGAAGAATCATCCAGAAAGAAATTGACACCCAGATCCGCCTCGGTGACTATGGCCGAATCGACGATGGTAAAGTGTCCCAGTCCCGGCAGCACGAGGTTCTTCAATGTCTCGACGCCCGTGACACCAGGGCCGTTGTTGATGAGCAGGATGTGCGATTCCTCCAGCGCTTCTTGACCACTGGCGCCCCATAGCCGCAGCTGGCGATCATACTTCTTCTGTTTGGCGGTGGGTATGTCCTGTAGTGGAGGTGGAAGTGTCGCAGGATCTGTCAGAGCTGTAGTCATCTTCCCAGAAGAAAGACCAGGTCGGAGAACTGTGAGGCGGTCGACTAGCCCGGAAAGGGGGGCAGGTGAAACGTCGGATGTCGTATTGGTTGTATGTACAGATCGTGGTGTTACGTGCCTGTTGTAGTATGCATGTGCCTGAGGCCGAGAATAGAAATAGCTTCGAGCACATGGAGCTCCAGTCAGAAATGGCGGGGTATGACGGAATGGCGGGGCATCTCCGGCATCATCAGATTGGCATTTATCATTGAACCTTCTCCCATACGAGCCCTGGTGCTCCTATCTCCCGCCATACGAGCTTGTATTGCTCTTAACCCACATACACTCCTTTCGGAACAACATAAGAACAGTCTATGCTCCACCTGACGATCGCCAGAACTTCTAGCAAAATAGCCAAAGCGACCGCCGCCAGATTCACCTCCTTTCCCTCCCAACACCGCCGTAGCTACACCTCCACCATGGCAGCGACCACCACCACCACCGCCCCAACCATGTCCGCCGCCGAGCTCGAGCTCATCGAGTCCGCCAAGCGTAAAGCCGCCTTCGCCGCCGTGGCCGACCACTTCGACTCCTCGATGCGCTTCGTCGGCATCGGCTCCGGCAGCACGATTGTGTACGGCGTAGAAGCAATAGTAGCCCACCTCGCCGCCAACCCGCCCCCGTCAGACCACATGAACTGGTTCGTGCCGACGGGCTGGGCGAGCCGGAAGGTGATTGAGAAAGCCGGGCTGACGCCGATCGCGTTCGACTCGCTGCCGGCGGGCGCGACGCTGGACGTGGCGTTCGACGGCGCCGACGAGGTTGACGACGAGCTCAACTGCATCAAGGGCGGCGGCGCGTGTCTGTTCCAGGAGAAGCTGGTCGCCAACCGCAGCCGCAAATTCGTGTGCATCGCCGACTACCGCAAGCGCCAGGCGCGCCTGCTGACCGCCTGGCCCGCCATCCCGATCGAGGTCGCGCCCATCGCGCATGCCTCGGTGCTGAAGGAGCTGGTCACGCTCGGGTCCGTGAATCCAATGCTACGTGAGCAGCCGCTGGCTAAAACCGGGCCGATCTCCACGGACCAGAACTTCTACATTATCGACGCGCCGTTCAAGCAGCTGTTGACGGCGGCGGACGTGCGGAGTGGGAAGGACGGGAGCGGAAAGGATGGCGTGTGGGATGTGGATACGCTGGCGAGCAGGATCAAGTCGATCAATGGCGTGCTGGAGGTTGGGTTGTTTCACGGGATCAATGGGATCCAGGCTCAAGCACAGGGCCTGCAAGGAGGGCAAAAACCGGTCGCGGTGTACTTTGGTCTAGCGGATGGGCAGACAGAGGTACGGCTGTGCGATGAGTTGGCACCGGAAGGGACTACGAAAAAGGAGGAAGAGGCAGCGGCTATCATCCAGGATTCAGTTGTGCATTAAAGAACACGATAGAACTTACACGGCGAATAGATCGATCCAGATTGTATGGATGCATAGATGGCACGAAGAGTAGAGGAGAGGACGTGGTTGTGCGTTTTCAGTTCTGCATTATGCGTGTCTACCTAGCCGAGCCTGAATGGTTTACCCTTCGGCTCATCCACACCAGCTGCGAGTGTGCTACCAGTCCACATAGCATCTCGTGAATATTCAAAGGTTGCAGAGATCGACGTGACGGCATCGGCTTGAGAGTGCCTGAGCACTTCACAGCACCTCATGCCAAGACCATGCAACATTCACACTAGTTGATAGCCGTCTATGTGAGGAAACCCCACCGCGGTCGAAGGATTCCACTCCCCAAACTCCTGTGATATGCCTGCGCCGTCGCTATGCCAAAGTTCAATGCCGAAAGGGGAGAAAAGACTCGCCTCCGTTCCGACCAGCGCCACGCTATGCTGTGCTAATTCAATCATGTTTGAAAAGTCGATGGAAGAAAAGGTGCGCGATCCTTGGAATGGTTGTGCGAATCGCCCATCTGGACGAAACTGCACTTCATATGAACAGGGTTCGTAGCGTCTCGACCGGAGGCGTGTCTGTTATGGTCTTTTGCCGCAGCGTGATGCTGACGGGGGGAGGAGGATTTACGCCAGCATTACCGCTGCGAGACACCAGCTGATGCCGCTCTTTCCTGGCAGCTTTCTGAGCCTGCTTCTTCATGTCCTTCTTCTCCCGAGCTGTGATGCGTGGGCCTTGCGGCTTTTGCTGAGACTTGCCGACCCTTTGTGCTGCCTCGGGTGGCTTTGGTCCGTGCAGCTTCAGCCGTACCTTGGGCTGACTAGGTAAGGCTGTATTGCGAGCAAGTGTGATATTATCCTGGCTCTCGCTCTTGATTGCAGGCCCTGCGTCCTCAATCTCCGTTGTCTCTGTACTTTGCTGGGAGCCGTCGGGGACACTTGACGCATCCGACTCGAAACTGCTGAACGACTCTTGGCTACCCTCAAAGACGGCGAACTGAGCGAGTGCATGCTTGGTGGCTATAGACCTTGGTTTGATAGCTCGTGACGCTCGACTCATTCGTCTATCCTGCTTCTTGCTTGGACCATCGTGCATATCATCATCACTGTCTTGATCCCGTTCGACACTCGAGCTCTCCTGCTGTGACGAAGTGCTACCGTACTCTTCAACGTCTAGCAACCTCGAAACCGCGAGGTTCATGTCTCCCCTAGCATCTTCCAACGCACGTTTGATTGTTTGCTTGTCTGCTAGCCATGGTAGAGACTTCCCGACCACATCGATCTGCCATGGTAGGACGTGGGGTGTTTGTGCCAGCTTCTCTTTCTGTCTTGCTTCCTCCTCTTCACTGAGCACGGTAGCTTGTACCTCGGGAGAGCCACTATGTGGTCCACCAAGGTTTCGTATCGATGAGTAGTGCTCCCATTGATGGTATGCAATGTGTGCCACCGGTCTGCTACCTTGCTCGCTACCTCCTGTGACCATGTATGCAAAGTCTCGCTGGTAGATTTTCACGTCCACATCGAAGGCTGAGGAGAAAGCCGAGATCTCCATGTTGTCACCATACACACCTCCCTTGGCCATGGTCTGTAGGTGACTCTCGAAGACGCGATCGATATCGGCAGGTGAGGGTGGTTCGAAGAGAGCTGGCGAGGAGAAGGCTCCGGCGTTCTTCCGCTTGGGGTTGCGTCGTATGCCACCCCCCGGGTTGACATCGATGAACTGTTTGTAGTATGCGGCATGTTCACGCATGTACTCGATCACGCGAGCACGGATGGCGGCGTGCTGGTGTTGGTCACCATAGATCTGATCGGAGAGGGCATTGAAGAGGCAGTTTCCTGTGGGTGCAAATGCAAGCTGATCAGAATTCGTGTGCATGTATGTGGTGAGTTGGTTGTATGTTGAGTGGACCTTGATGGCTCCACCTACACCACGAGGAGAATACACCAACAAGCCAACCACTTACCGTCACCTCTGATGTCTGCAGCATAGAGTCCCAGTGCTGACAGCAATGGAAATTCATCTGCAGACGAGCCGCCCATGACCTCGTCCCTTCACGGACAGCCTAGACGCACGACTCGTTTCTGGGCCAGTGTCAGCGGTCTGCTGGAGCATTATTCTTCCACACGCCTTTCGGCTGGGTAGGATGTGGAGGAAGAGGTGTGTTGAGTGGACGTGCAAGAAGAGGTATGGTAATGGGGAAGCAAGAAGCAGATGAAGAGGTGGGAGGACGACGATCTAGCGGAGACATGCAAACGACATGTGATGTGGTCGTTTGGCCGCCTGGTGGAAAAGAAGCAGATGAATGACCGCGTGAGTGAGGGTTCAAGCTGGAGGTGGCAGACACGCTAGACGACGCCCCGGGCTGCAGCTCCGTGTCATGCTGCTATAGATAATAATGTACCTCTGCAGTGCTCTCCGGGGGCCAGGTAGGGAACAGCAATTAGATGGCGGGTCGGGGGGCGTACCTACGTGTTGTCCCAGCTGTCGTCTTTCCCCTGTGTCCCCTTCGTCTGCAGTTGATCCTCGTTGATTAGGAGTATCTTTCGAAGGGCCGGAACTATGATATTCCACCGCCGTTTGCCTCCTTTTTCTGACGGCGGAGTCGTGCAGCTTGGTACGTGCAAATCCCTTCCTTTACCGGCGTTTGCCCAAACCTCGGTGGAGATGTGCAAAGAAAAAAAGAGAGCTGGTTCGGTGCGAGCCTAAGTCAGGATGGCAGGTGATTCTATGAAATCATTAAACGCGCATTGCAAGATGACGAGGACAGTCAAGTCAGTTGAAAATTTCCTTGTAACGGTGCAGTTGTTGGTTCAGATGCTGCTGATTGTGGCCGGGTGAAGACGGATACGTGTATTGCAGGTTCGACGTGCAAACGAAGTCATCTGCATTGAAGCTTTGCTATTACAGTAAATTGACAGTAGTTGGACGATGTCCTGCAGGAATAGTGACGGCGGAGTGTTTGATATCTATATACATGTATATGTCCTCCTGCATCGAGGCACACATCTTGTCTTCATGTCCTCTGTAGGTCCCGAGCTCCAAACCGCGTTCATATTGGTGATTGACACCACGTCCACATATCCAACGATGCCTCACTTTGAAGTGCCTTACATCATGAGTCCTTACATCATGAGTCCTTACATCATGAGTCCTTACATGGGAAGCAGGATAGCGATGTGACCCCATCTTGGTGTAGTCTTGCAAGGCACCATTCAGCTCGGGAGCCTTACCGCTGCCCATGTAGCCCAACTAGCAGTGTCCGTGTTGGTCACGCAAGAGTTTGCAGCAGTAGGGTGTTCGTTCGGCAACACCATTTGATGACATATGTGCTTTCAGTTGTATTTGTGACTACTATTTTTGCTTAGCGACCTTGATATCAATCCAGCGAAGTGCTTAGAGAGTGTAGAGCTTAAATCTTCTCCCCAAAGCGACCGTATGTCTATACATGTAATGTACCTACCTACCTAGATAAGGTAGCTGTGAACACGCCCTACAACGATTCTCGCAAATCTGTTGCATCGGTTCTGCAGCTACTTGTCCTGCTTTTCCACAACACATTCTTATCATAGGACTAGCAGATTGCTACCTTCGTAACGATCATGCCAGCCAATATCGTTGTGCTCGGGTGAGTATGTTCGATTTGGGCAATTATGTCGGCATGAACGTCAACTGATACGGCCATGCATCAGAGCTGGAGTGACAGGCCTCACGACTGCGCTTTTGCTGGCTCGCGAAGGTAAACATCGCATCACAGTCGTTGCCAAATTCATGCCTGGCGACTATGACATCGAGTATGCAAGTCCTTGGGCTGGCGCCAACTATATGCCGTAAGTCGGCACTTAGTCGAGATATATCGATGATGGCGGTTGGAATCATCGATGACGATCATCACAAGAACATGGTCTGATGGAGCAGATAGATTCGGCACACTCGACTCTCTCGCAGGCGGCTTCGAGCGGGATACCTGGCCGGACCTGGAACATCTTGCTAGGAACGTGCCTGAAGCGGGTATTCACTTTCAAGGTCAAACAATTCGATGTGGTCTCAACGCGGGTACCAAATACTAAAGGTAAACAGACGCACACATATATCGACGAACCCAGGACGAAGACTCCGATCCTGATCCATGGTTCGCTGAGCTCCTGCGAGAAGACGCTTGGTTCAAAGACGTGGTCCCTAGCGTGAGTCCTTTTACCGCTTTCCCAACCTCAAACGCCCTGGCATGTTAAGCAACCTCAAAGTTCCGCGTGCTCGAGAAGGATCAGCTCCCACCCGGTATGGCAGGTGGAACCGTCTTCACATCTGTCTGCATCAACACTTCTCTCTACCTTCCCTGGCTCGTGGGACAATGTGTCAAGCACAACGTTGTCGTTCAGAGAGGTATCGCCACGCATATCGTTGATGCTGCCGCGTTTCATCACACTGGTAACTGCGCCGACCTTGTGATCAACTGCACAGGCCTATCGTCCCTTCACCTGCGAGGTGTCGAGGACAAAACGCTCTATCCCGCACGTGGCCAGATAGTCGTTGTCCGAAATGATCCTGGCTTCATGGCCACAGTATCTGGTACAGACGACGGAATTGGCGAGGCTTGCTACGTTATGAACCGTGCCGCTGGTGGCGGATGTGTGCTTGGTGGCTGTCTGCAGAAAGACAATTGGGAAAGCCAACCCGATCCGAACCTAGCCATCCGGATCATGAAGCGTGCTGTTGCACTCATACCGGGACTAGTACCTGAAGGGAAAGGCATTGAGGCTCTGAGCGTCGTACGCCATGGTGTGGGACTACGACCCGGCCGCGAGGGCGGGATTAGGGTGGAAGCAGAGGTCATAGATGGTGTTCGTGTTGTACATAATTACGGTCATGGTGGTTATGGCTACCAGACCTCGTATGCTGCAGCGAGGATGGCCGCAAGACTGGTGGAAGAAGTGTTGAATACAGTATCGAACAGCTAGATGCCCGTACAGTGCCGATGTGGAAGTCAGACTGATAGGAAGCTAAGAACACAAGAAGCCATCCTGTCATGTTCAGAATCTTCATCTTATCCTTACCGGTGCGCCAACGCTCGAAACGGAATCCCGACAGATGTATCATCATGAGCAGCGCCATTACTCGGCGAGGGAGACAACCTTCACGTCCTTGAAGTCTAGCTCCCCAACTTCAAGTTTCTCCAGCTCCGCCTTCGTCTTCTCCCATGGCACCCTAAACAGTCCAGAGTTGATCTTACACATCCTGACTTCCGCCACCTTCTGCTCCGGATTACGCTCATTCCATCGTCTCACCTGTGCCATCAGATCTCTCATCGCAGGGCCAGTCGCTTGAAGAATCTTCGCTGGCGTATCTGCTTTTTTGCCTTTGGAGCGAGACGTGAAAAGACACCCAACGAAATGCTGCTTAGTCTCCGTGGCGTCAGGTTCTGGCTCGATCAAGAATGCTCGACCCACTAATTCGTGCCGTTGCGTGGCACAGTGCTTGGCATACTTGGTAAAGCTTTGCGGGTATCTTTGCCGGAATGCCAGCGCGATACCGGCGCCCCAGGAGCCTTCACAATTACAAGCATGGATTAAGAGAGTGTGTGGTGGCGCCGAGAAGATATCACCTGTCTCTTCGCTGACCACCAGTCTTGGCGGTCCCGATTGCAGCTGGTCGGCGTGAAGCTTTGCATCCTTTCTTTCGCTAGGTGTAGTTCTGCATATGGTGTTCTTGTCATCAACGTGAGAAACTTTGGTTGCGCGTTGAGCCTTTGCGCGTTTAGCAGGCGGTGATGTGATCTCATCAAGGCTTTCATCGACCTCCCTAAACTTGCGTGTTGACGAGCGAGTTGGCCTAGACATCATGCTGTTGAAACATGAAATCCGTGATTTGACACCTAGTGATGTTGTTGCTTGGAGCTCATGACGAAGTGAAGTCGGAACTGTAGTAAGGTGCAACTCCTGATTGGTCAACGGGAAAGCCGTTTGCTTTCGGTCACCCTTCAACTCCATCGACTCCCAGCAATTTCCTCGCTGCCATTGAGCTTCACCACCCCGTCAGCATCGCCAATCCCACATCCGCCATGTCCCTCTCCTCCAAGGCCGCCACGTCGCTGGTCCGCAATGCTGCGCGGCAGCAGGTGCCGGCCGTCCGCTCCTCCGCCGCCGTGGTGCAGAAGCGCAACAGGGCAGACGCCAGCTACGATGCTTCCACCTCGCACGCGCCATTCACCTCGCCGTTCACCCGTGGCACCAAGGACTCCCAGGACACCACCCACATCCCGTCCTTCAAGAAATACCGAGCTGGCTCAGAATCTGGCAACAAGATGTTCCAGTACTTCATGGTCGGCACCTTCGGTGGTCTCTCGGCTATGGGAGCAAAGGATACCGTGCAGAGTACGTCTTCTGGCATCATGATTGCGCGGATAGCATAATGCGTGGCTTCCATTGTATAGCTGCTGACCTGCGTTTGAATTGCAGACTTCCTCGTAAACATGGCCGCCTCCGCTGACGTGCTCGCCCAAGCCAAGGTCGAAGTCGACCTTGCCACCATCCCCGAAGGCAAGAACGTCATCATCAAATGGCGCGGCAAGCCCGTCTTTATCCGCCACCGCACCGCGGACGAGATCAAGGAGGCCGAGGACACGAAATGGGAAAGCCTTCGTGACCCGCAAAAGGACGAGGACCGTGTCAAGAAGCCCGAATGGCTGATCATGCTGGGCGTGTGCACGCACTTGGGTTGTGTGCCAATTGGCGAGGCCGGAGACTTTGGTGGCTGGTTCTGCCCATGCCACGGTTCGCACTACGATATCTCAGGACGAATCAGGAAGGGCCCGGCACCGCTCAACCTGGAAGTGCCGGAGTACGACTTCCCGGATGAGTCGAACTTGGTCATTGGTTAGAAGACGTATGATGCTGTAGTGGTATAGATGGAATATGATGCGCAGGAGAAGCAGTGGGAGATAGAGGAGCAGCTCGGAGAGTGTACTCGATGGAAGCAACCTAAGCTATCCACCGTGGTGCATGGTCTTGTACAGTTACATTTCACAGCGTCCAAAACCAATCAATCTGCTCATGTACTGTTAAAGCTGCTCGAGAAAGCCACATATCACGTGCTTTTGTGCTTATGGCCATATTCATTGATCTACAGCGACATGTCATAATCTCGTAGCAGCTCAAGGCGCGCTCAAATACTCGCTGACAGCTTTCACTCCGCTTTCAAACCCAGCCTTGTCCATCAAGACTAGATGACCCTGCTTTTTGATGCCCGCCTCCTGGAATGCTCGCATCGAATCCGCCGCGCCATCATCAGCCTTGATCTCATACTCAAAGCTCCGGACGCCAAGGGCATGCTCCTGCCACACCTCGTCCTCAGGATGGTAGTAAGACAGTTCTGACGAAGCTGCTCCTCCCTTCAACTTCTTCTCCGGTCGATCAGCATGTGCATCTAGCTCGGACGCCACCTCCCTGAACGTCTTGGAAATGACGAGGTAATGGGTGAACTGGTAGGGCTCCTTTTCCTCGAGAGCCCACGTCATCTCCTCCAGCAACATGTTGTACATGGGTGGCACAACTTGTGCTGGCATGTTGATAACCCGTTCCTGTAGGAGGAGACCAACCTGTGCCGTTGACGACGGCGCGAGTAATTCCGGAAGCAGAGACAGCGGATTCTCCGGACCTGTAGATTGCCGTTGTAGATACGCGCAGAGCTGTTGGATAGCGGTGTGTTCCCGGTGTTGATGGAGATTCAGCACGGTCAGGAAAGCGTAAGGGTCGGATTCGTTGCCGTCCACTTTGACGGTCGAGCCCAGTAACGGTTGTGAGAGGACCAGATCTGCGAGTGCCGAGAGGTCGAAGAGTTGGTTGTCGATGTCGAAGAGTTGTCGCAATAGCGTCTTGAGACCGTGAAAGTCCACTGCGGGTTGCGGGTCGAACCATTCGAAATCGACGTTGAAGAGCTCGGGCATATCCTGCAAAGGAGAGTCAGTGGATATTGAACCGTCATGGGTTTCACGGTTCGCACATCATCGCTACCACTGTCATCCATGGGGTCGATCTTCTTGACCACGTCCCCATCTTGTGCCTTTCTTTTGCTCATTGTGGCGTACACCAATCACAATAAAAGTGTCGGAATATCTCGCAACAGTCTGGGCTTGTACGTGCTGCCACCGATAAAGCTGATACGAAGGCGCGGATTTCCAATGAGCTACGGGGAGGATCTTCGAACTCTCGTTATAAATCTTTGAAGATTGAGGTCGATCGATATGTCATATAGCATTGCAACTTTCATACAGAAGAATAAGGTATCTTTTTGACTTCACTTGTCCAACGCTAAACTAGAAATGTCCTAGCATATCGATAGCAGGCGCAACATTTTTTGGAGGTGGAGGGTTTATAGTCCAGACGAGTCACCCACCTGAACATACCTCTTCTTAGGTAGCCGAGCAACACAACATGGCCCAAGCAAACAGTACCAATGGCGAGATCCCGCCAGTACCTCACAGTGTCTTCGATACCATCCTCGTCCTCGATTTCGGCTCTCAGTACACTCACCTCATCACGCGACGCCTGCGAGAGCTCAATGTCTACTCGGAATTGCTAGCCTGCACACAGAAGCTTTCCGAGTTGGATTGGAAGCCTAAAGGAATCATTCTTTCTGGAGGGCCATACTCAGTGTACGCAGACGATGCACCGCATGTCGATCCCGAGGTGTTCAAGCTGGGCGTTCCCATTCTCGGAATATGCTATGGAATGCAGGAGATCGCATGGAACTTTGGCAAGAACGTGCTTGCTGGCGATAAGAGAGAGTATGGACATGCTGCTTTGACGATCCAGAAACATAGTGGGAAGGAGGCCCATGTGGACAGGCTCTTTGAAGGCCTGGAGGATGCCATGGACGTGTGGATGTCCCACGGTGACAAGCTGTCACACCTGCCGAACGACTTTGTCACAATCGCTACCACCGCCAATGCGCCATTCGCTGGTATTGCGCATGAGAGTAATGAGCTTTACGGCCTGCAGTTCCATCCCGAGGTCACACACACGCCCAGAGGTACAGAACTGTACAAGAACTTCGCAGTCAACATCTGCAAAGCAAGACAGAATTGGACAATGGGAGCCTTTGTCGAGCAAGAGGTCGCCAGGATCCGGGGGCTCATAGGAGACAAGGGCCAATGCATTGGAGCTGTCAGTGGTGGGGTCGACTCTACTGTTGCGGCACGACTCATGCATGAAGCCATTGGAGACCGCTTCCACGCCGTCATGGTTGATAATGGTGTGCTGAGACAGAATGAGGCAAAGCAGGTGAAAGAGACGTTGACGAAAGGATTGGGTGTTAACCTTACGGTAGTGGACGCAAGCGAGCGGTTCCTGACCCTGCTCAAAGGTGTCTCAGATCCAGAGAAGAAGCGTAAGATCATTGGCAACACCTTCATCGATGTGTTCCAAGAAGAGGCGAAGAAGATTGCAGCAGCAGCAGAGAACACGGATCGTGCTGGCAAGATCGAGTGGTTCCTGCAAGGCACGCTGTACCCGGATGTCATTGAGTCGATCTCATTTAAAGGCCCAAGTGTGACGATCAAGACCCACCACAACGTGGGAGGTCTACCAGAGAAAATGGACCTGAAGCTTATCGAGCCTCTACGCGAATTGTTCAAGGACGAAGTCCGTATCCTGGGCACCAAACTAGGCCTTTCCGAGGAACTTGTTTGGAGGCATCCATTCCCTGGTCCAGGTATCGCCATTCGCATTATTGGTGAAGTCACGCCAGAAAGGGTTCGTATAGTGCAGGAAGCAGACAAGATCTTCATCGAAGAGATCAGAGCAGCTGGACTATACCGCGAAATCAGCCAGGCGTTCGCGGCACTCATGGGTGTAAAAGCCGTTGGTGTCGTAGGTGATCAGCGACTACATGGCGACATCATCGCACTACGAGCAGTCCAGACCACCGACTTCATGACTGCCACCGGATTCTTGTTTAGCCATGGTTTCATCGATAAGGTGCGACATCGCATCTGTAACGAGGTCAAGGGCGTCGTAAGGGTTCTTCTTGAGGGTATGTTCCTGTCCATTTCTTCTACATCTGACCTATCGCTAACACGAGTCGCAGTCACCAACAAACCTCCTTCAACGATTGAGTTCGAGTAGATGACATTGGAGTGCATTTTTATGCTCTCATGGCTTTTACGCAGCGTTTTTGTTCTATAGAATACCCGAACAGCTTGCTGTAATCAATCAGCAGCCTTATATTCTTTTGTGCTAGGTACATGTGGTGTGCCTCTCTGGCCATTCTTTAATCGCCGGCACGGGAATCGTAGTGAATCTGCCGTGCTGAAGAATTATACCTACAAATTGCCTACCTTAGGCTATGAACGGCCGGGTGTAAATATATGATACGGTGTCATTGCGTGCTATCCAAACATTAGAAGCGAACAGAGTTTCGGTCGGTTAGGGTGTACCTACATATGTCATCTGTACCTTAGCGAGGGCGATCGTTTCGTGTGCCTGAGATCCTGGCGTGCTCGACTCGAGGGCGTGACAGTGCCCGCATGACATCACTGCCAGCCCACTCGCGCATTGCAATTTCACCACCTGTCTCGTGCTCTGCATCCTGCTTCTTCCTGTTCTACATAAACAACTCAGACGTCCTTCCAAACCCATTACACTACCAGCTCCACATCTTTCAAGGCTCAACAATCAATCCCAAACATCAGTCAACATGAGCGGCACTTCATCAGTCGGTAACTCCCAGGTGTACGAGGCCGGCGACCAGGTATGATGTCCTTCCGCACTGTCGAGCATGCGCGGCCATTGGCGTACGAAGAAGGATCGTCAAGCTAACATGAAGACACAGAGGAACGTCAAGGAGAGCGAGAAGGAGGTCGCCGACCGCTTCCACGAGGGCAAGGAGAACTCCCACAAGGCCAACGACTCCAGTACGTACCCCACTCACATGCCTCATTTTGAGCTCGAACACATTCAGCGTACCCATGCCACGGATCTAACAGCTTCTTCCTACAGAAGACGAGCGCACCATCGCCAACAAGCTTGCCCGCGAGGAGCAGCGCGAGAAGGAGAAGGACGACCCCTCGACCCTCGAGGACGCGCTGCGCGAGAAGGACGCCACGCTGCCGGCCAAGTCGCACGGCAACGAGCCCTCCAAGGGCGCCAAGATCGACCAGCAGCTCCGCGAGGAAGAGGAGGAGGAGCTCAAGAAGAAGGGCTCGTTCGGCCCCAGCGTCTAAGTGTGCGGGACTATTAGCCGGCACATGGAAGCACAATGCTCCTGGTCGGGTTGATGTCTTGTGTCGCATACATCATGTAGTGTCATGAAAATGAACTGATGAAAGCATGTGTTTGCCAACAAATCCAGCTGATGTGTCGCGTGCGTGGTGATCTCTGTCCTCATACTTGATTGACATGTGGAGCAAATGTCTCCGATTTCTATGCTCCATGGTGCAAAACTGACAAACCGCAGTCCACATGCATAAGCTCTAACCTGGCCGGCGACTGCGGAAGATCGGCTCTTCATGTCTGCCGATGTATGAATACGCGGTAAGGTAACTACAGAAATCATGGCTGGAGAGTGATTCATTTTTCTGCTGCAGCATATAATTGTATATATCATGGATACGAAGCGACCTCCTCTGGAAGATAGATACCCCTCGAGAAACACAACGGTACCAGGCCTCGTTGAGCAATCCACCTCATGACTCGTTTTCCCAAATCCCATAATCGTCAAAGTGTCATCCTCATTTCTTCATGGGCTTCATGATTCGTAGTAGCGGTTCGATCCGCATTCGTTTGCTCAACCCTACTCGCAGTGGGACGCCGGAAGAGCTTTTGATAGGGGAATGTAAAGCTGCTTTTGTTGGTTGCGGCTCTGGCGTACTTACTTCCTTCGTAGGTGTCGAGTTCGCCTTGGCTGGTTTCGGTGGTGTGCTCGTTGTGTTTTCGTTCTCCTTTGCAGGCTCGACTGACGAAGCATCGTTCGACTCGTGATCCGATGTGCCTGTGCCTTTCGCGGCAGACGGCCGTCTAGACGGTTTCCGGGCGCGAGCGCGTGGCCTCACGCAATGATTATCTTCGTCCAAATCTAGCGCAGGGTTCTCGCTGTGTTCCGTTGCTTCATCACCATCCACTTGTGCTTGCGTGTCGAACGATGTCGCAGTGTCCTCGTTCGTCGGGCTCTTCCCCTCATCATCCGCTGTTGTGACTTGATCTGCATTCAGTGAGACTGGAAGACCACGAGCAGACAGCTTCACCTCATCATCCGCTTGTGTGAGCTTGACTTTCGTCTGTGCTAATGCTGAGTTTGTCATAGCATCTTCCTCTTCCTCGTCTTCCTGCACTATCATTCGTCGTTTTCGTCCCGTCCGAGCGGACGGTGGGTTATCCACATCTCGTAACGCCGATTTGCGGTTCGCTTGTTGCTGGACAAGATTAGGAGAGACAGTACGCCCAACGAACTCTACATGATCTTCGAAGATGGTGGTCTGGCTTCTTCTTGACTTTGACTTCTTCCCACCCTGCTTCATGCCGGCTATGTCTTGCTTAGGTGACTTTGGTTGAGGTCTGCGAAAAGTGCCATTTTCATGCTGCAGCTGTGCAGGCGACGGCATAAGATCAGTACTGCATTCTGAGTGCTTCGCTGGGGGGCTACCAGAAATGCCGAGATCAATTAGCTGTGTCGCCGCTTGTGAGCCACCACCCATCTTGCCACTGTCGCTGGGCATGGCTGATGTTGGCGCGGCATCCACCAGGTTCTGTACGAGTTCACTTGACGACTGTGCGTCTTTCACAGCAGGCTTAGTGACCTGAGGAGTGTGACTCTCGGCCCCATCACTTGTCTCACGCTTCAAGTTATTCGCGATCGCCTTACTCTTGGAACGCGCCACTCTAGCAGCTTTCTCTGGAACTACAGTGAAGTCAATGTCATCAATGACATGACTTTTCGATCTCCTACTGCTGGGTCGCGGCACGTAGCGCTCTTTTGGTAGACCTATTGCGATCTCATCCGAGCATAGAGGATCGGATTCGTCCCTTTGAGTCCTGGAACGCCGAGCCCGCGCTGATCTTTGGGTATCCGGAATACCCGTAGCCGTCATTGCTCTTAATGATGAAGATGGAGCTGGTATCTCTACTCTGGGACTAGGGTGTCTTTTCTCACGGTCTGCTATTTGTGAAATGTCCTGACCTCGAGGACGTCTCTTAGAGGAGACAACTTCAATACAGGTAGACGGATCGTCATTTATGTTGCTCTGCGCGTCGATTGCACTGTGCTCGCTGTGTATAATTGAGATTTGACTGACAGTAGGCATAGCATCGGAGAGCTCCGACCTGTGATCAGAAAGCTTCTCTGTAGTACGACTGGCGGGCCAGGGAAATGACGAACTTTTCTCATCATCCAGATTCGTAGGAACAAGCGTACAATTGTCGGTTTCAGCCTGAATATTTCGTGCCTGTTCAATGATTCTTCGTTGGGAAGAGCTGTTATCTGGTATTGTACTGCCGGAATCCCGAAACATGTGTGGGTCATGCTCCGCAAATGCAGCTCGAATTGTCCCCATGGGTAGGCCAGTTGATTGAGTGACGTTAGACTCAGCATGAGAACCAGGCTGCTGTAATTGATTCGCTTCAATCGTGGTTGAGACATGCTGATGCTTGTGAGGTGTTGTCTCACCGCCATGGATGGTGGAGACTGCCTTCGTTCTTCTGACTTTCTCTGTTCTATCGTCGATCTGACAATCGCGCTCCAGAACAGAGTGTCGCCGCTTCAACTGCGGCGAACCGGGCGGACCAGCAACAGATGTTTTCATTGCTGTAACAGCATACTCGCCGTCCATCTTTGCAAACAGGCCAAACTCGGTAGCCCTGATTTGTCTGTGTAGCCGCTCTGAGACATGTCAGTCAGAGTCGGTAAATGGGGATTCATTCTTACGCACCCGTCGATCCTGTACTTTGCTCTCCCGCACCGTTCGGACTCGGCAACGGAGGTGCGATCAGGACAGGAGAGGTCTTACTCTCAACAAGAATAGCATCCTCTTCATCATCAGAGTCTGCGAGCACACGATGCAAGTTTGGCATTGTGTCTGCATCTCATGTGCCACTGCAGAGTGAGATACCAGATGTTGGTGATGGTCGGAGTTACCCAAACGCGTGACAACGCGTGCCCCGTTTGAGGCGAGCACTAAACTCTAATTGTACCTGAATCCATCTTGCGGTAACGACTTGCGAGCTGTCTCGACCTTATCATTTACCACAGGTCTCAACTACCACAAAACATGATGACGGACGTGGCAGAATCGCTTTCGACCCGTGGTGTCAAGCGTAAAGCAGATGAAATGCAAGGTCCTCGACGCATCCGGGCACTGCACGAGGATGTCGTCAACAAGATTGCTGCAGGAGAGATCATTGTTGCACCTATGCACGCCTTGAAAGAACTGATCGAGAATGCCGTGGATGCCGGCTCCACGAGTCTTGAGATTTTGGTCAAAGATGGCGGGCTCAAGATGCTGCAAATCACCGATAATGGCTGTGGCATCAACAAAGACGACTTGCTTATTCTATGCGAGCGTCATACGACTTCTAAACTCAAAGCGTTTGAGGATCTGACGAGCATTGGCACGTATGGGTTCCGAGGTGAGGCGCTTGCAAGCATCAGTCACATTGCACATCTCACTGTCACAACTAAGACAGCCGATTCGAGCTGTGCATGGAAAGCGTTCTACGCCGGTGGCAAATTGGCTCCTACCAAGCCAGGTCAATCGGCAGACCCAAAACCCACCGCCGGGAGACCAGGCACACAGATCTTGGTCGAAGACTTGTTCTACAACGTGCCCACTCGTCGACGCGCGTTTCGATCTGCCAGTGAAGAATATGCGAAGATCGCAGATCAAGTAGGCCGGTATGCGGTACATTGCAAAGGTGTAGCCTTCTCCTGTAAAAAACATGGTGAGAGTGGTGCTGGTATCGCTGTACCAGCTGGCGCGAGCGTGCGAGACAGGATTCGCATCGTGCATAACGGTGCGATTGCGAACGAGCTCATTGATCTTCAACTTTCGAATGACCAGTATGTTTTCACAGCGAATGGCTTGGTCTCCACCGCCAACTACAGCACTAAGAAAACTACTCTACTGCTGTTCATCAATCATCGCTCAGTGGAATCGAGTATCATCAAACGTGCCGTGGAACATACGTATTCCTTATTTCTTCCAAAAGGCGGAAAGCCGTTCATTTATCTAAGTCTTGAAATTGATCCTGCACGAGTGGATGTGAATGTGCATCCGACGAAACGAGAGGTCAATTTCCTCAACGAAGAAGAGATCGTAGAACTGATCTGTGATACCATTCGTGAGAAGCTGGGTCAAGTCGACACCAGCCGGACATTCATGACACAGACACTGCTTGCCGGGGGCAAGACCCCTAGCATATCGAAGACGCACACCGTACCCGAGGAGAGCCCTTCGATGAGAGAAACCATGTCACAGCGACCAGCAACAGCATCGGCTTCTACAAAGAAGCCGTATGAAAATAACCTCGTTCGAACAGATGCAAAGTCTCGCAAGATCACAGCAATGCTATCGCGTCAGCCATCTTCTCCTTCCCGTGAGATGCCCTCGGAAGAGATGGAGTACGAATATAGCGACAAGGAACCGACCATATGTAAGCTCACCACAGTCAAGGAGCTGCGAGCGGCTGTCCGTGACAATATGCACAACGAACTGTCCGATGTCTTTGCGAACCATACTTTCGTAGGTATTGTGGACGATAGAAGACGCATCGCAGCCATCCAACACGGGGTAAGGTTGCTGCTCATAGACTATGCCATGGTGTCCGCAGAGTATTTCTACCAGCTCGGTCTCACCGACTTTGGTAATTTTGGTACGCTTCGCTTTGATCCGCCGCTGGATTTGCGTGAGCTACTTCACGTCGGGGCCAAACAAGCCAGCGCTCGCGAACCGCTTGATCCATCCTTCGACTGGGACGAAGTCGTCGAGACTGTAGCAGAGCAGATCATCTCCCGCCGCGACATGTTAGCCGAATACTTCTCCCTCAACGTCTCCGCCGACGGAGATCTTCTCGGTCTCCCTCTCATGGCGAAAGGCTATATGCCTTGTCTCGCCAAGCTGCCGACATTCCTCCTCCGCCTAGGTCCGCACGTCGACTGGACAGGCGAGAAAGCGTGCTTTGAGACATTCCTGAAAGAGCTCGCGAGCTTCTATGTTCCAGAGGCTTTACCTATAGTTCCTCAGACGCAGACGGATCAAGAAGATGAGATGAAAGTCCGACGCGAGAGCTTACATCGGGCGATTGAGAATGTCTTGTTTCCGGCCTTCAAGGCTCGACTGGTGCCAACCAAACGCATGTTGAAGGGTGTCGTGGAAGTTGCGAATCTCAAGGGGCTGTATCGGGTTTTCGAGAGATGCTAAAAGTGGTGCATGTCGGTGCTCACGACATGTTGTACACTTCCAAGACATGCCGATGGTCGCTATGTTATGGTCAGCAGTGGAGGGGTCTTATACAGGCGGCTCAACATGGCAAATCGTCAATGATTCACCAGCAGATTATCGTAAACAAGATCATGTAATATCACGATATCTTCGGAACATTATCATCGAAGTTACACCTCCTTCCCCGTAGCCCCCGAGCTGTCCTTGGCATCCTCGTCATCATCTGAAGGAGGAGTCTTCTTCGATTCAGCCCCCTTATCGGTGTCATCTTTCTGCGCTGTAGCATCCGCGTCGTCCTCATCCTTAGGCATTTCATCAACTTCCTCGTTCTCAAACTCGGGTTCCAGATTCGGTAGATTGCAAAACAGGTCGTCGGTCAGGAACATAAGTTCGACGCGTTCACGCGCCGCTTCTGCTGCGCTGCAGCCGCCGACTTCCTGCCGGAACGCTTTTGCATACTCTTCTCGTAACGCGTCAGCGTCGGCGATGTCCCGCAGGAGTTCGCCATCGTGCTTGATGTACGGCAGATCGGAGAGAGTCGGGAGCGCACCATCAAACGGCAAGAATTTGTGTAGCGGTTGCAGAGTGCTGACTTCGTGCTCGATGTTGGCTTCGATCGTAGGAGGCGCATCTGCAGTGAGGAATGCTTCTTGTCGTGCCACGGGGCTTTCGGGGGCTTTCATGGCCTCGGCGGAGTTCTGCTTTCTCGTCTTGGCTGACGTGGCGAATTCTTCTGGAAGACGGAAGAGGTCGTTGTGCATGGTTGCGAAGCTTTGGGCAGGGTGTAGCATCACCCATCCACGCACGCGCATCAATTCGAGTAGATATTCCAGCCATGCAGGTTCTTTCTCCGAGACCAATTTCGAGTACTTCGGCAACTTGCTAGTGCTCGAGGCGAGAATGCGATTGGATAGAAAATCGTGGAGAGACGCCCATTTGTCACCAAGAATGAGGGCGGCGGTAGTGCGAGGTGCTTGGTAGAGGAAAGATGACGGTAAGTTTGGATCGTATTTCTCCTTGTCGGTATAGATTAGCCCGTGCATGTCCTTCACGGTAGGAGCTATGAAGTCCTTTGTTCCGTTGAGGAACATGGTAGGAACGTCCAGGGAGACACCGAGAAGGTCGTCCGAGAAAGGAGATCCGGAGGCTGAATATCGATGCTCGAGAATAGTGTAGTGAAGGTAATGGAGATACAGGGCGTTGAGTTCGATGCCAGGAGAGAGGATAAGAAGATGGTTATCATCCTTGTTCACAGGGAAAAAAGCCTCCATATGCCGGAGGGAGGCCTCTTCCGGGCTGGCACCCGGTGGTGAAACACGGTGCCGAAGTGTGATTGTCGACTGTTTCATGGGTGACATATCGAACCCAGGTGGCCAAGCATACCATTTCAGATGTTCCGAGAGCCGGTGCGGCACAGTTCTTGGTAGCTCTATGGTGAGACGCGGGACTCGCAGACCAGCGTATTCCGCATCTTCCAGGTTCTTGAGCGCTCGAATCAATCCGCCAGAGGTTCCCTCTTCCACTTGAATCAGTATATCGATTTTGGGCCTGAACCAGTTGCCCAGACTGCCCGAGTCGAGTCGAGATATCCATGAGAACTCCTCGTATTTGCCCGCCGGCACTTCGATCAATGCCTTGAAGAAATCCTCGGATTTCTTTCTCATACTACGCGTGAAGAAGGCATCCTCGTTCTTGCTGTCGTCCATCAGCATGACCTGAGGGTGCATGTAGCTCTCTATATGTACCATCGCACCCATGATGGCTTGCTCTAATCGGTCATCCGTGCTGTACTCTGCATAATCGGAACGAGCGTCGTGGAAGAAGACAGAGCAGTCCTCTTTGTGGACCCCATTGATCTCCAAGATCTCCTCCATAGGCAATGGATCTCGACCCAAGAATGCCATGTGCACGAAATTCCGATCCCGCCTCGCCATATCACAAGCCAATGGCATCAAGTTTGCCGCGCTCTTCAATGATGAGACGGCGAAGAGGACATTACGGTTCTGAGCTTTTGACCCTGCCGTCCGTTGTATAGTTTGCAACGTTGATGCCAATCTGTAGAACTTGATTGGACCGTTGTAATAATGCTTTTCACTGTCTCTTGCGCCTTTCGGCTTCGGCGGTGGCCCGACTGGCTCTCGCGTTTTGTCTTGTGTTCCTGGTGCTGCACCTCCAGAGAATCCTCTTGTTGAACCACGCCCACCATCGCCGCTCAATCTACCTCGAACTTCGGCTATGCCTTCTTGCACTTTTGCTGCCGTCTGCCCTCTCCAGCCGGGTCCTACTCTTACATCTACTCGATCGCTTACTGGGCCCAGGTCATTCGGGATGTTCTTGATGAAGAAATACAAGAATACAAAAGCCGCTATTGCGCCGAGCCAGCGCTTCGTCCGCCATTTCCAAGGGAGGTACCATGAACTCGAAACACCAAAAGAGGACGATCGAGCGGGACGAAAGTCATCGTCTCGTTTACCCTTCTCCTCATCTCGAGAGATGTATGCTCGGACCGGCATGCTGGCGTCGCCAGGGTCGCCTGTAGAAGCCAATGTACGTGAAGCGGGAGGTCGTCTACCTCCACACTGAACTGACTGCCTAGGCTGACATGTTCGTCCTCAATAGGCAGGGTCGTAGTGTGTGCTGTCGAGCAAATCTGTAGGGGGCTGCGGAATACGAGTCTGAAATGCGGCAAGAATCGAACTTCACTCAATGCGCGGTGACAGGAGCTGAGAAACTGAAGAACTGAGGAGAGACAGACAGACAAGAAGGTAAAGACGGCAAGATGTGTGCCAGGACAAATAGACAACCCCGTACAGTACAGCAGTAGTAAGTAAGGTACCAGCCAGCCAGGTACAGTGCAGAGTGAGCTAAAGTCGGGGACTTCGACTGGCGTGTCATTAAGGCTGCCGAACCGGCCGCTTCTCCGCACTCTGCCGTTCCTCGTGGCGATATTCCTCGACCGCGGTGTACATACTACGTCTACATCCGTCTTGGTTCAGGATCTCGGTCGATTGAGGCCGTATGCTTCTCACACTACCGATGACGTTCTCAAGTACAAGACGCGTGGGATGGTAGCCTCCTCGCCATGAACAGATTCTTGTGAGCTCAACGCACTGCACAACGCCCAATGGTCCGTGTCTCCATAGTCGTGATACTATACACGAACTATTGGCGTGGCTCCGCGCGATGGTATCAGAACCATTGCGCGTACATGTATGAACATCGCCACTTATCGGGACGTGTATAAGGAGTTCAATCAACCTATCTTGTTAAGTATGCAAGGCGAGGTCAGGAACGGCGTTAGAGGCACAAGTGCTGATGATCACGTGACTGAGAATCCACTTTCACGTGCGAGGTTTGACATGTGCATCCAAGTCAAGTGAATGTTAGCACGAGTTCAAGCTCAACAACAGTCTCCTGACTCTTTTCAGCGTTCGCAGATCAAGCGCATCATGTCCCAGCTCTTAGATTTCTTGCGAACGCACGAGGAAGCGTTCCGTAGGTAAACACATACTGTCTTGTGTGTTATAACTGTCTATCGAGCAACTAATCGTCACTCTGTAGTCGATCCCGCCTTGCGTCCCTGTACTCAGACTTCCGCTTCCAACGCCAAACGAATCCCGATGGATATTCAGCCAACGTATCGGCCTGGATCAAGGCTTTGAGCTCCGCTGCCCAAGCCGGGCTTTTACCCTCTCAATCACAAGCCGCCGGCCTCGACCACTTTGTCTTGCATTCCGGTGAGGAGCTGGCCAGCGCATTACAGACCCAGGAACATGGGCGGCCACTCGCGATCGGCGCTGTGGTACAAGAGGCATTGCGGCAGAGGGACCTGACTGCATTGAAGGACTACCTAGAAGCAAAGCAAAGCGTCTACGAGCAGAAGTCATGGGTACCCTCGGCATGGGACGTGAGTAGTTGGGTGCTACAAAAGATCGGCGTGCTGGGTCGAGAAGGAACAGAGGACAAATTAGTGAGAGGAGATTTTGTGATTTTGGGTAATGTAGAGGTAAGTCTTGTATTATGGCAACAGATTGATAGAAGGCTTCTTACACATTTGGCAGTCTGCAGCGAAGGCTATTACGAAACAAGCATCACAAATCGTGACCTCGAACTCTTCACGCATCTTCTCGAAGGAAATGTTCTCTTCGACATTCGCGGAAGCTATCGGAGGCGAGACCATCAGCCCAACCGACCTGTCTGTACTTCTCGTACACTTGTCACGAGATCGTTCAGCCATAGCATATGACCCCCAGACAGGCACCATCAGATTCAAGTCTGCCACCGAGACCTCTCCGGCAGCAATCAGCGATGAAGACATCAACATAGCATCTCTACGGACCTTGATTGCTTCATTACAACCTCAAGTTGCCCAGCTCACGAAGCGGATCGCCGAGCTTGACAAAAGTATACGAACGAGCATTGCGAACAAGCAGATACCTTCTGCCAAATCAGCCCTGCGCTCGAAGAAACTCGCCGAGACGACTCTTGAGCAGCGGAACTCAACTTTGATGCAGCTTGAAGAGGTATACGCCAAGATCGAGCAAGCTTCCGATCACGTGGAGATTGTGAAAGTCATGGAAGCTTCATCTATCACATTGCGCAATCTGAACAAACAGACCGGCGGTGTCGAAAGAGTTCAGGACGTGATGGACAGTTTGAGGGAGGAGATGATGACCACAGATGAGATCACGACCAGCATCAATGAGGTTTCGGCAGGCGCTATCGATGAAGGGGAGCTGGACGATGAGCTCGAGGCGATGGAGCAGGCGGAACGAGAGAAGCAAGAAGAAAAGGCGAGAGCCGAGAGGGAGGTGGCGGAACGCAAAGAAAGAGCGGAACGGGAGCGCAGAGAGCACGAAGAGGCAGAAGTCACGAAGAAACGATTTGCAGAACTGGACGACCCGAAGACTGTTGAGGGGGAACAAACAGAGATCCCCGACAGGACCAAGACGACTGCTGAGACGACGTGAAAGTTGGCCACGCTGCGATTCACTATCTAGCGGTCTAAGCCTGCACGCGTACCGTGAGCACGCCTTGGATGTTTGACATCCACTCATTGCTTGTGGCAATGAACACAGCTTTCCCGTTTGGATGTTTCGCTGATGGCAGTCTACATCAGGATAGCACGCCCGCCAAGCCTGCCTACAATGACGTTTCTTCTGTGCAGCATCTTGGTCTCATCTACGCTTCAGGCCGTCCCTGGGATGTGCTCAACGAGCTTGTTGACGACGTGGCAATTCTGGACATCCGATGATCTCTGAGTACTATAATATGTTGGTGAGAGACCGGTCACGAAAGAGGAGCTGTGGGGTAGAACCTTTCAGAACAAGGAAGACTTCCCGGCTGCGCACGAATAACGGTTTGCCGGGAAGTAGTGACCCAGTCGCTGGGTCAGATGGGATGAGCATGGTCGGGATGAATAGGTGCTTCTAGACGAAATCTTTCTATAGATGACGGAAGCCGCATTGCATCCATGAATATCGATAAATCGCCTTTTGTTCAACCATTGAGTCCTCCCAATCCATCCACTACCTGAAGGCCAACGTGACACCAATATCCTGTCTTTCCCACTCCTTTACACGACCAAATCCGCCACTGCCTCCGGATACGAGCCCCACAACAACGCCCGATCCCCCCACCGTTGCGGATGAGGCGCCAAGAACCGCACCTTCTTGCGCGTCTCGTCCACATCGGCCACGTACAAGTAGCCCATGACCGCGCTGTCGCGCACTGTCTCCTCGTCGCTGTTCCCGGGGCAGAACTTGATCGCCACCAGCGAGCCCGTCATCGCAAGACTGGGCGTCACACGCTCGAGTGTTGCGTTGGCCGGCGCTGCAGCATGTGAGGCGTAGGGAATGTCGTCATCGTCATCGTCTTGATCGGCGCCGTAAGCTTGTTGTCCAGGCATTGACGCGGACGTCGTTGTGGAATTGGTCTTAGTGTGGAAGATCGTCAGCTCGGCGAAGTTGATCGCGTGACTGTGCGGGTTCAGAGGTTCTTTGGAGGTGCCGAAAAAGTATTGCCGGATCTGTTGTATGCGAGCGGATTTCATAAAAGCCGCGTCGCGCTCGATGGCACCGCTGGGTTTTGTGAGGCGCAGCACGGTGATGGCTTCGTCTGCTGCACGTGCACCGTTATAGCGTTTGCTGAGGTCGTTGAAAAGACGCTCGGATCCTATGGAGAGGATCAGAGTAACGCTGAACTCGGCGACGATATGGTTGATGAGGTCGTAGTTGGACTTAGGATCGTTGATAGTGCCTGGGACATCAATGAACAGCCCGCCTTGCTTGGCTAGTGGATCTTCTTCGAGCTTGTTACTGACACTCAAAGCCATGCGAGTGACGATCGATTTGAAGACTTCCGGTTTCTCGAGTGATGATGTGAATGGATAGCTATAGACGAGCGGGGACTTTTGTGGAGCTGCGCTTGGGCCGGAAATCGCGCTGATACCGAAGCCATGTTCGACATCGACTTGTGAACTTACCGTAGTCGCTGTCAGACTTCCAGGAGGTGCGAGAACGCCTTCTCGAGAGTCCAGATTTACCACGGTAGGCGTCCTCCCCAGTTTCACTGCCCATGCCGCGAGGGTCCGGACCAGACTGCTTTTACCTACGTGATCTGGTCCTACCACCAAGATCCTTGGCCCCTCGTGTTGAGATTCTTCTCGAGCGGATTCGATCATGCCATGGAGACTTAGCCACTCGACAGCATAACCTGTTTCTTGGCCGGCATATTCACTGTCTGCTTCGCCGGAGATCTCCAGGGTACATCCTGTCCAGGTGAAGATAGCACCCTTCGATCCAGCCAGACTGTAACTCTGACTCGGTGCCAGTTCAATCCCGAATAATTCGGCTTGGCCAGTGACGAGTTTTATGTTGTATGGTTTCGAGAAGCCAGCCTCGAACCGCCATTCGTGCTGTGGCGGTAAATTTTCAGTCCTTGAAGTCGGGGGAGCATCTTGCGTGATTGCTTGTGACACCGGAGTCGATGTGCTTCTGGGCTGACCGAGACCCGGTAGACCTGGCAATGATAGCCCAGGAAGCGGCATGCTGGTGTTGACCGATGATGGGATGTGGTGTGCAAGGAATGGCGAGTTGTGCTAGCGGCGGCTCTCCCGCCTAGCTCTGGCATGTGAATGCATTCAAGCACCTGTGAGACTCACGCATACAGATAGAGTACTCAGTGAAAGCATAAGCTGGAGTTACTATTGCAGTGCTCATGTTGTCTACGGGCTCATGAAAGAATGACTCAATCATGCAACGGAGCAAATCCAGAGGGTCTACATGGTTAATGGAGCATGATGCTAATATTGCTTATATGTACGCTTTGGCTTAAAACTCGACATCCTTCGCTGTGATCCCAGCCCCTTCTCGCTGCGCTTGCTCGTCGCCCTCCATCGGAGGTAGCGAGAAGGGCTTGATGACGAACTTCCGCCGACTGACCGTGAATGCAAGATCATCCCCAAGACTGTTCCCTGCGCCAGCCCCGCCTTCGCCTCTTTCCGTAAGGGGCGGCAACTTATGTACCTTCAGCATTCCTTGGGGATGCTCGTCCTTCTCGGACGACGACTGCTGATTGTGAGGATGGGTCGAGTCCATGAGATGTGGGAAGGGGGTGAGTTCTAGTACGCCGTCGGACAAGATCTCGGCGGATCGTAGCAGGCCGGATGATCGTGGATATAGTTCCAGGGGAAGAGTCATGAGCACCGTCAGCCGGTCGGAATACTGTCTGAGGAGTGCGCGTAGGCTGTGCAGGAATGCTAGGAAGTGCTGCGGCAGGCTGGCGGTAGGAGGCCAGAGTGCTGGGCTCAGGATAGATGGTATGACGACTCGGTGGACAGAGTCGGCCGGCGAAGACTTGAGTTTGGCAGCTAAAGCGCTTGTAATCTGTGTGAACGGGTTGGTTTGTGTCGGCGAGATCGGTATGTGATGGACCTGAGCATCAGCGGGTATGGAGAGGCGTTTCGTAAGATCGAACGTGTGGCAAAATGGCATCTCTTGAGCCGTAGCGCCAGGCTTCATAGATGAAAGGCTACGATCCGGAAGTGCTGCGACTTACCATCAGCGCCATGACACTGTAAGGATAAGACACGCATGAAGGCAAGCAGTACAAAGCTAGGTACGACTACATATAAGCTACCAGGATAAGTTTGCCACGCACCTCTTTCTCCCGCAGGACCTAGTCGCTCATACCTCCAAGCAATCCGCATCTTCTCGTCTGCATCTTCGGTCTTCACGGCGGTCCGTCGACTGCTTTTCTCCTCTGCCACGCCAGGCAGCTCGCGCACCCATTCGCTGCCTACCCCAACCACATGCACGATCTGGCCCTGGCATAAGCCTTGAGCGGCATAGAATCGCAGCAGCACTCCAGCGAAATCTGTCGTCCCGCTTTCTTCGATCAGCAAGCTGGAACCTAGTGCTAGTCCAGCATGGCCGCCCAGAGTACCATCAAGAGAAGCAGTCCCAGTCGACGTGATGGGATGTGATGTTAACGGCGAAGGCCGAACTCCAGGTAGTTCTTTTGGTGCAGCACTCTCAACAGACGGTCTTGCAGAGCCGAGAGGAGCGTTCCGTTTTCTAAATGCCATGCTCGATCATGCGATCTCGGTTGTAAAATCGTAGACAACATTAATGTCAGTCATGTCAAAGCAAGCCTGAAAATTGAAGAACCTGACTGTTTTGGGACGCTGTGGAGGCTTATTCAGCAGAAGTCCACCCCATCTGCACATCTGCGCTCGTACATGTCTCCTTCTGTGAGATATACACATGTACTCCAATGTCGGTCTTTCGTGCGACACATTGCTCATAGCTTATCGCCTTCTACGTCTTCAGTCTCCAGGCTGCGGTTGCACGCGAATTGGTGTAGATAGAGAACGAGTATAACGGTATTGCTCGAAGCAACACAACTTATGTGATGGCGAAGACATATTTCATCTGACGGAGATTAAGTTTACAAGTGTCTGGTAGAACAAGACCAATAATTCATTGCCAGACTCGGGTTCGATTACAGATTGATCACATTGCTCCGAGCGTTTCCACAAGATATCACCAACCAATAATCCTCGCTCGAGCTCCAACAATCAAATTCTTGATCAGTGGCGACCAGTTCTCTTCGACTTTACCAGTAGCGCTAACAGCGACTTCAAGACCCGCGAAATCCTCTTTCCTCCTCGCAATCTCAACAAAAGCGACTCCCAGATCCGCATAGTTCAGGGATGGTCTTTGCGTGCCCTCCAGCATGAGTTCATGACCCGTGGGCTCTGTCACATCCGGATTATGGATTGCGGGAGGATCGACGGTAATCAGCACCAAAAGCTTCGGCACAGATGACTGGGAACTCATGGAACTGTAGTAGTCATGGGCGCGTTGAAGATCTGCGTAAACGTAGTGCTCGCAGAACGTGATCACAGTATGTTGTAGCCATGAGTACTTGCTGACGAACGCTTGATTCAGGCTTGCAGAGCGAAGTAGAAGAACGGATGGCGTTGTGTACTTCGAGCCTTGCTCTTCACGATGTCTCTCGAATGCGGGCACAATAGCCTGTGCGGTGTCGAGGGCTACCGAAACGTCTGGAGTGCTGATGTTCGTGGCAATACACATGAAGATGACGTTTGCGTGTGCCAGAGAGTTGTACAGCACAGCAGCATCAGATGGGCTGCCTTCGTGGATCTTGATCTTGATCGACGATGTCTCTTCGAGCGACGGAAAAGCCTTGAGCAATTTGGCTTTGCTCCGAACCAGGATGTTGAGGGTCAGATCCGCGGGAGGAGAGGCAAGAAGAGCGCGTAAGATGGCCGAACCAGTTCCACCAGTGGCACCAAGAAGCGAGTAGGTCGGCATTGCAAGCGAGGCTGACGATCGAGTAGGTTCGAATGGTGGTCGTACGTTTTCCAATGAACAATGAGAGCTGTGAGCAGTTGAAGTGTTTGAGCACTATCGTAGTCACTACCCATGCCTACGTTTATGTACTCCCAACACAGCAGAGGTGCAGCGGTCATTCAGCATAAATCCCTGCACGCTCGGATTTTGGGAATGTCCGTGAGAGCATGTCGGTCGGACACTTTCAGCCACAGTCTTCTCCCGTGGATGATACTATGCTTCTTTCCATGATAAAGACAGCTTGACGATGTCTTCCCAATGATGGTAGTACTTCATTGGAGTCTGGAATAACACCCATTCCGCAAAGCACAGGTAGCTCGAATACAGCAATTCAAGACAAATATGAGATCGTCAGCGCTCATTCGGGCCCGTACAGAGCAATTGCGGGCGGCTCCAGATCTTCGCAGAGCATCTCTCACCGATTGGTCGCATGGTATCCTCATGAGCACTCTTTCGACATGAGTGTGATATCTCAATTGTCACTGTGCACATTTCAGCACATACAGTCCAGTCCATGCTGACGTCACTAAACGTTCACATCCCAACTAGAGCTGCGGAAGTGCTAGGGACAGTAGGTCTTTTAGCTAGGGACAGTAGGTTCTAGTAGGTTGTCCAGTAGGTGCGGGAGCTATTGAAAGCTTGTTCGTTATAAACGAGCATAACTCAGATCCCTGTACGCGTTGTCGTCGCGTCTCTCCTACAGCATTGTATATAGATTTTCGCTACTATTCGTTACTAATAAGCAGTATAGATACCTCTTAGCAGTCTTATAATAATGCCCTTCTTAACGATGCCTTCCCTAACGTATAGGTAGATAACACAGATTACAGCGATACCGATCTCGAGGATATAAAGGTTATAGAAGGTAATAAGGCTAAGGGATAGATCGTTAAGAACGAACAGGCTAACCTACTTCCTCTACCTAAATAGGCCTTTAATACATTAGAAGAACTAGAAGTCTTTATATATATATAGATAACTAGCTATAAGTATAAGCTTATAAAGGACTCGAGTTAGAAGAAGGGCAAGTAAGGAATAAGGAAGTATGCTCGTTATAGATAAGCTAGCAAGACCTAGAATAAGCGGAAGCTAGATAAAAGGGATTAGCTACAAAAGACATCCTTATATAAGAGTAGCTATAGGATGTATGTATTGTTCGTTATAGACAACTATTAGAATAGACCTTAGGAGATCCGCTATACCTCTACTAGTATAGTTTATAACTATACTGCTATAAATGCATAGTAGCTACTAAACTATCGTCGTTTACAACGAATAGAAGGCCTTAAAGCTATAGTTCTCGCTTATGTTGTAGTAGGTATTAACACGAAGCGGTTACTCGCTGTACTGTAAAGGGAGTTCCTAGACTCGTTTTAAACAAGTAAGGATATCTATAATATAAAGCTATAGTAGTAGCAGATCATTCGATAGACTGTAGGTATTGTAGCTATAGTAATAACCCGATTATAGACGGATCTATTCTTTTACTAGTACGTTGTAAGGGGCAGTAATAGGCTACTAGGGCGTAGCTTCTAGATGCTAAAGGATAGCGTAGTACATAGAAGTAGGGGAGTAATAGTATAATACAGTTACTACCGAGAATAATCTATAAAGCGTACGAGGTGCGTAGGTCGCGTACCGAAGTGTCGCTTTATACTAAGACTAGAGATACGTAACTTTAACCTTACTTTAGGTAGGAAAGGGGCCTTATAACTCTCCTCCCCCTTAGATCCTGTCTCTAGGATAAGAGAGGTCTCCTATATAGTGATTCTGTAGCTACGATAGCCGAGATCGAAGCGGTAGTCGGTCGTCTCCCGAACGCTTATCGTATACATATACGACGGCAGTTCGCTTAGTACAAGCTCGCTATATTAGAGTCCCTAGGGAGTAGTTCGGGCCTATAAGAGCAGTACACGCGTAGAGTGCGACGCGCTTCGCGATCGCGCCTTACACGTATGTATAGCTAACGGTTCCTCGACAAGCCTTATACCCGAGTCTATAGCTAGGATAGATCTCCTCGAGCCTATAGGCTGCTACATCTATGTCGCTTATTATACACCCCTATATCGACGGTCTTCTTAATGTCTGTAATACCTATAGTCTATATATACATATTCTAAACCTCGTCGTAAAGCTATAATACACGTTGCCGTGTCGAACGCGTTGTTGTTGTTGTGCGTAGGTATAACGCGCGTTACGCTAATAGTAGGGCTAATGTTGTTGTTGTTGTGTTTATAACTTTAAACTTCCTTCTAGGAAGTTCCCTCCTATAATATTATTACACCTTCTAATTGTTTAGTATATTCTTCTGTCTATTCGCAACGTACCTATATTACTATCATCATACCTATCGTACGTACGTTTAGCGTACTAATATCTTATTACCTATTATGATCTTTAGTGTCCCTAAGTACATTAGCAAGCGCTAGCTTAATCGCGTAGAGCCTGTTATGTAGCGCGATACCGACCTTCGTAAGGACGCATCTAAGCCTTAAATTCTTACCTGCACTAGGTGCTTCTCCGCTATTGCTAAGTAGAGCAAGCTCTATAATAAGCCTAAGGAAGCTAGGTATAAGCACTATATATCTAGCTATCGTAGCTGTAGTTTAGTGAGTTTTTCCTTTACGAGTCGCGTAGGTATATCGCTAATTGTTCGAATAGATCCCTCCTAAGATATACGGGCGCTACGAGCGTCTATATAACCTTCGTAGGAGATATAACAGAGCTGTTACTGCCCTTAATAGTACTAGAGGCAAGGACGACCCTGCTATCTAGCGTATAGGCTTAAAGCTTGCGCGTGCCTAGAAAGCTGCTACTATCTCGCTCTAGGCGCTTAGGTTAAGCGTAGCACGCTAGGGCTAGCAGGTAAATGTAGCTACTAGGAACCCTACTACTAGTACAGACTACTTACGCCTAATCCTAGCTAAGTAGCGTATTAGCAACGCGAACACGCGTCGCCTAATCGCCTCTAACGTCGCTATTAATAACAGCCTAGGTAACTTAAACGCTACGCTCTTCGGCGTAAGTTCGCCCTATACACGCACGTTACTCGTATAATACTAACACCGTAAATAGATAACTAAGACTATAGACCGTTTAGCCGAGCGCCGCGCCGCCGCCGAGGCTCCGATCGTTGCCCGCCCTATCGCTGCTACACGTACGTATTAAGAGTTAGGTCTACTAGGTGCTAGAACCCCTAGAAACATAGCTAGGAGTAATAAGGAAGGTAGTAGCACTACTAACTATAGTAAGGACCCTACTAATAATAGGAGTAAGGATTTTAGTAGTTTTAACGATGCTTAAGCATCTATAAGGAGCGTATATAGAACGCTAGGTCCGCACCTAGCTCTCTAATAGTTAGCGTTTAAGTAGCTTATGTCCTATATAAGTAGTTATGCTAGCTAGGGCTAAATACTATGCTGTTTGATCATTATCTTCTCTAATTTTGTGTCTACTAGATATGTCTATAAATACCCTAACGTGCGTAGGTAGGGCGCGCGTATTTCGTCGTCTAGTCTTGTAGCTTCGTAATAACGACCTATAGTAACTTCCTTAGCCTTCCTCTTAATCTACCTCTCTAAGGTGTGCCTTTATCATTTTAGCTAGTCTTTCTAGTGTTGTCTAGCCTAGTATCGCACTCGAGGCGCAACTCGCTCGTACTATCGAGTTTATCGCTACTTATCTAGGTATCCTATACCTTAGAGTACCCTTTCTATCGTACTAGGTACTATCTATTTCCCTTATAAATTCGCCGATTAAGGAGCTTTTCTACCTCCTATTGCTCCTAACCTTCGTTATCTACTAATATAGGTGCCTTTATATCTAGCTTAGGATCCCTAGGTCTCTAATAGAATAGCTTAAGCAGTTCTACATAGAACACGTTATAAATACGATACTTTAGTATAAGCTATAGGCGATAGGCTTGCGCACTAACTACGTCGCGCACTCTAAATAGTCCTACGAATTTAGGTAACATTTTGCGGGTTAGTAATGCTAGCTTTAGGTTTCTAGTACTTAGTAATACTAAGTCCCCTTACTTAAAGGACATAGGTCTATAATTCTGATTGAACTATTTCTGCTAATGTTCCTATACCGCTTACAAATGTTTTTCGAGAGATTCACGTGCATTATGTATACGTTTAATTCTTGCTACGGCTACGGGTACCTCCCCTTCTATAACTCTGTTCTTAGAGGCATCTCCTATGTTCGTATATATACTATAGACAATAAAGAAAGGGCTCTGCCTAGTACTTATATATTTTGAATTATTATAGTAGAATTCGGCTTAGGGTATTAAGTCTATCTAGTCGCTCTGCTCTGCTACGTAGTAGTAGCGCAGGTAGTACTTAAGCATCTAGTTCTGCCTTTTAGTCTATCTATTACTTTATAGGTAGAAAGTAGTACTAAAACGCCTCTTAACCTACAATTAGAAGCAGATTTCCTTTTAGAACCTTAATATAAAGGTTAGGCCTCGATTAGTTATAATACCTTAAGGTACTCCCTATTTACAACAGATTTTATTAAAAAACTGCTTTATAAGGTTATTTACATCCTAATTCTTCCTTATAGCGATATATCGAGTTATCTTTAAGTAGCAGTCGACTACTATAAGGATCGCATTATATACGTAGTTGTCGCGCTTTACTAGAGGTAGTCCTATAATAAAATCTATAGTTAATTCTAAGAATAGTTATAAAAGGATAGGTAAGGAACTTAGCTCTCTATAAGGCAATTACCTTTCGACTTTTATTTGTTAGTATATAGTACATGTACGGACATATTCGTCTATATCATTGCGTATGTCCTACTAATAATAGCTTCTTACAAGAAGGTCGTACGTACGACTTGCGCCGAAATAGCTAGCTATAATATAGTTATAGTACTGCTTTAAGAGCTCCTACCGAATACTCGATTCTAGTAGCACATAGATTCTGCCCTTAAATCTTAAAAGGTCATTCTAGTCAACTCTCTATGTAAGGTTACCCTTACTGCGATGCTTCTACGCTAATGTTACGTGCGACCTACGCCTTATTACAAAGGCGTCCCTTTACTAAGCTATAAGGATCCTATTCATACTAATACTAGAATCATCCTTTATAAGTTCGCTTACAAGCATACGTACTTTATAGCGTAGCACGCACTGTTCGCAACTAGTAGCGCTAGTAGCCGGGTTTATCGCTAATACGCTATATAGGCGTGCAACTAGCGTCTTACTGTCTACAACCGAGCTCTACTCGGGCGTAGATCCTCGTGCTCTACTCTCGGACATTGTCCGGATTTCTGCTATTACTACTAGCTTTCTTTGCAATATTAGCAACAATCTCTATATAGCTTAGTTTTTAGTGTAGTAATTAGGCCTTCGCGAAGGGCTATCTATAGGGTTCTTAACTCTAGCAGTGTGATGGATATTAAAATCGAACGCTACTAGGTAAACCGCCTAGCGTGCTTAACGCAGGTTAAGCTTCTATATAGCGCGTATGCCGCGTAGGTTGTTATAATCGGTGTACATATCTACGTAGGAGCTTGCTCCTTTAATATAATGTCGCTATGTTTTAAAAGCGTACATAATAGCTAATAGCTCTTAATTATAAGTTTCCTAATTTCTCTCTGCTTCTTAAAGCTTCCTTAAGACAAAGGCAATAGGGTGCTATTAGTTATCCTTAAACAGCTATAAGAGGATACTAGAGATCGTAAATCTAGATGCATCTGTTTCGATGCGGATCTTACGCGCTAGGTTAAAGTAGCGCATAATAGGCGTAGTTAAATAGGCAGTCTTAAGCCTATCGAACGCTTCTTAAGCATTGCTACTCTAGTTAAAAGCCTTGCTTCCTTTAAGCAGGTCTATAAGGGGCACTGTAATACGCGCGTAACCTACGACAAACCTTTAATAGAAATTCGAGAATCCTAAGAACGTCTATAGTTCCTTTACGCTTTTAGGCTCTAGCTAGGTAGTAATAGTCTCTACCTTAAAGGCATCTATAGTAACTCCCTTAGTGCTTACAATAAAGCCTAGGAACGATACTTCCTTCGTAGCGAAGGTGCATTTCGACAATTTCACGTACAGTTCGTGTCGCTTAAGTCTCTTAAGTACTTTGTTAATCGCGCGCTAGTACATCGCGATATCCTCGCTATATATAAAGATCAAGATGTTATCTAAATAGACTATACACACAGTGTCTAGCAGCCCTGCTAGCGCACGATTAATGTACGACTAGAAGGTCGTAGGTGCGTTTATAAGTCCGAAGGGCATTACTAGGTATTCGAAGTGCCTATAGTAGGTGCGAAAGGCTGTTTTCTATTTATCTCTAGGATTAATTCTAATCCTGTAGTAGGCCTCTCGAAGATCGAGGGTCGTATAGTAATATACGCCCGATAAGCGATCGAGTGTCTCCGCGATTAATAGTAGCAGGCACCTATTCTTAACGGTTACTGCATTTAGACTACGATAATTAACACATAGTCTAAGGGTACTATCCTTCTTAGGAACGAACAGGATTAGGGCCCCTGCTAGGCTGTAGCTATAGCGTATCCTACTACTCGTAAGATTCTCTTTAAGATACTTGTGTAATAGGCGCAGTTCGCGCTCTAATAGGTTATATAGTAGCCTATATAGAGGCTCCTTGCCTTCTATAATATCGATTCGATAGTCTGTTTGTCGATGCGATAGTAATAAGGATGCCTTGTCGCTATTAAACACTTCTATATTCTCTATAAGTTCTAGCGGAAGTACGTCGCTTATCGCGCGCACTTACGCTACAGGTGTATTAGTAACAACGAGCCTAAGGAATACTACCTTATCTATATTAAAGTCTTCTACCTCTATATATTAGATATCTTCCTTACTACTTAGCCTATATCTAAAGGTCTAAGCTAGACAGTCTAGGTTAATACTATATTTATAGAGGGTATACATACCTAGTAGTAGAGCGCTTCCTTTACGGTCTACCCTATATACTACGAAGTCTATGTCGCGCTACGCACTATAGTCGTCTACTATTCGTACGCGTATCTCGTACGTAGCGTAACAATGCTTACGTTCGCCGCCTATCTATCCTAGCGTAGGAAGGTCGCTAGAGATTAGGTTAAGACTAAGGTCTACTGCTGTCCCTTAATTAATTAGGGTAATAGCTGCACTAGGATTAAGGATAGCTGTAAGTGCGGTCTCGCTGCTATACGCGCGTTGCGCGCTATACTTACGTTCTATAGCCGATAATTTTTCGATTACCCTACGCTGTACATTAGCTATACTTTGTAAAGCGCTTAGGCTTTTCTTACCTTAACATAGTTAACAGGGGTCCTATTAGGATTTCTACCCTTCCTCTTCTTTAGATAGTTAGGGAAGATATAACCTAATTCTCTACAGGTCTAACAAGTGCCTAGTTTAGGTGCTATAGCTATATCGTTGTTATACTTGCGCGGCTCTAGCGCGCGACGCTCGTCGCGCGCGCGAGTCGGGTACGTCGATTTGCTACTCCCTCGAGTCCTTTAGGAGACTCGAGGACTACAGTATAACACTCCGGTTATGCGACCGTATCCTAATCGTGCGCCTCTAGTAGGGCGTATATTCGTCTCTATAGTAGTTACGACAGTAATTAATTTCTCCCTTATGTTAGGGATCACTATATAGTTAGAGAGAGAAGCCCTTAATTCTGGCCTTATTCCTATAAACAGGTATTACATACGTTGCGCCTCGGTGTATAGGGGGAGCTACGCTTCTAGTATCTTAAGAAAGGTAGCGAAGGCCCTTATAGATTAGCCCTCTCGTTGCTCCGCTTTCTTATATTGCTAGCTTGCCTCTATACTACGATTAACTAGGTCTGCCTAGATATCTAGCAGAAATGCCTTGTAGTGTTCCTAGTTAAGCGCGATACCTACGCTCTTTAGTCGCTTATACTCCGACTACTAGGTTTCTTTCGGGTCTCTCTTAAGAAACTACATAGCCTAAGTAATAAGATTTTCTTCTATAAGGAAGGCTCCTAGAGCGTTTATAGTAGCAAGCTCTGTATCGCGTACGTAGTTACGATATTCCTTAATGCTCTTACTATAGTATTTATCTAAGTCCTTTAGCTTAGTGTCCCGCTTTTTAAAACGCGGTTGCGCATTATCTTCTTCGTCGCTAGTCGTACGCTTACGTAGCGACTATACGGCGCTTCTTACTAGACTCGAAGTAAGTTCTAAGAATCTTAGTGTAGTAATAGCTAAGCTAGTTTAGAGATGATCAGGGAGGCTATTAGGGATGCTATTGCCTCTCTTAAGCATAGCTACTTCTTCCTCTACCCTCTACAGCTCTCGTTATATAATAAGACGATCCCGCTTTTCCTGCGCGATGTGTAAGCGCTCTTCTAGCGTCGCGCTTACGTCTTATATAGTGTCGCTCGCAGTTGTCTCTATAGGGTTTTTATAGGTGCTATGCCCTTCTATCTCCTAAATGTCCTCTATCCTATATACTAGGCTATGTTCCTTAAAAGATAGATTATAATTGTAAGAGGCAGTAATAGGCTACTAAGGCGTAGCTTCTAGATGCTAAAGGATAGCGTAGTACATAGAAGTAGGGGAGTAATAGTATAATACAGTTACTACCGAGAATAATCTATAAAGCGTACGAGGTACGTAGGTCGCGTACCGAAGTGTCGCTTTATGCTAAGACTAGAGACACGTAACTTCAACCTTACTTTAAGTAGGAAAGGGGCCTTATACACGTTATTAACAAAGAGCGTAAGCTTAACCGGCTATTCATTGCCTATCCCTATTTAATAACACTCTTCTAGCAGTTCTATAACGTTGTCTTGCTTAACTATACGTATAAAACGAACAGATATAACCGGCTACTACTTAACATCTGCGGGATTACTAGCACTAACTATACAATTAACGTAGCTATATACTTTCTCCCTAGTAAGAAAGAGGAGGATTTTATGTAGGCTCTCTAGTAGTTTGATAAGCTTCTTCGTTTAGAACAAATAAACGCTCTAAAGCTGTTTGTAATAGACCGTAACTAGGCCTGTCTTAACGCCCTTAAGACTACATTCCCTATGTTAAACCGGCGTCTTTATGTATAGTATGCTAATAAGGATGTGTATGCTTATATACGAGCACATCGCGGCATACGAGTAGACGACAATAGCTAGCTCGTTAACACTAATAATACTACAGAGTTTTACAGCCTATACTAGTAAGTAATCTACGCGAAAGACAAAGCAGCATTTAATAAGGTCTGCTATTCGTTACAAACGAACTAGCTAAAGGGATAGGATTATCTCTAGCGGCATTAGTTTGTTTATAACGACTTGCTACTTAACTATAAGGTGAATCAATTCATCTACTTTAGAATACAATCTACCTCTTAAGTAGAAGGTTCTTACGTAGTAATAAAGAAGTAGCTTTAGAACTCTCGGAGTAATATCCTCGGATTTATTAAACGCCTTATTCCTTAGTAGTAAGGGAGAGCGATTAAGGTCTAGCAGTTCGTTTAAAACGAAGACTATTAGGGCCTTCTTTTAATAAACAGTCGCTTATTTGCTAGCGTCTAGCGCAAGGTATAGCAGAATGCTCTTCGCACGCTCGAAGCGTAGCATACCCTCGTAAGCAGGGAAGTAGAAGCTATTGTTCGTTTATAACGAACAGGCGAAGAGGTACTAGAAGAGCTATGCTCCGGGGTTTTTTATAGGTCTACTAGTCTCCCTTATAGACATACCTTACGAGACCTTAAACTTAAGAAGCAATTGTTATAGACATTATACTTTAATCGCTATTAGCTAATTAAACTAGCGGAGGAGACCTTTAAAGAAAGGCCGGAGATCATCCTTAAACTAAGCACGATTGCTCGTTTTAAACGATTAGTACAACGATTAACACAACAGAGGGAGACTAGTACTAGTGTTAATAGCAACAGACGAGAACCTCTCGTTATAGAAGAGGTTGTAGCTAGCTATTAGAGGACCGCCAAACTACGTAGGGTTCGTTTAAAGGTTATCCCTTCGTCTGTAACGAACACTACCTAAGGGTATTTATCAACTATTAACCTACAATTGCCCTTACTAGGTTACTCGTCTTAAGTAAGTATTAATTAAGGTCATTCTTTAACTGTAAACATCGGCTATAGCGTGCCTAATCTACTGTTATATCTATAGCAAGCGCTCGAGCATATAGCTGCAGACCTACTAGTCTCTTCGCTTTAAACGAACTAGCAGTACTAGCAACCCTAGCAACCTTAGGGACCTTAGTAACCGTAGGGATATTACCTATACTATTAGCTATATTAGCTGCCGCACCCTTAGCTATACTAGTAGCAATCTTAGGCCTGTTCGTTTAAAACAAACAGCTAGATGCCACTATTATAGCAGAACAATAGCTTCCTCTAGCTATTGTTACCTATAAGGCAATTAGCATATGCTGCACTAACATCCTTTAAGACCCCCGTACGTTAATATTAACTATAATAGCCTGTTCGTTTTAAACGACTAGGCCTTAAAAATAATAATAGGCTTTAAACCTCTCCTATTGTTCTATCGTTAACTACCTACATAATCAAATGTAACTACAACTCTTACACTCTTATTCTATTGTTAGTAAGTCCTATTGTTAAGCTTCTCTATATATACAACTAGTCATACCTTTATTTTCCTTCTTCCTTTAGTTTCGTAGTTTTCTTCCCCCTATTCGTTTAAAACGATTAACATTAACAGCAACAGCAACAACAATAGCAACAACAACAATAACAGCAATAACAGTATAGCGTCTATTATCTAGCCGCTAAATCCTTCTAGCTATATATAGTAGCCTAGCTTCACTGCCTACTCCCCCTCGCGCCCTATCTAAGAAGTAGCCTAGATTAACAAGTTAGACCGGTTAGTTCTACTTACTCTTTGTTTGTAACAAATAGTAACTAACTGTTATAGTATCTAGCTAACCCTCTCTACTACAGAGAAGCGTGCGTGCTAGGCGTACGTAGCGCGCTAGGGCCCCGCCTCGTAGCTATCTAACCCTACGGCTAGTTCGGAGGACGAGCTTCGGTAAGTACTACTTCCTATTCGTTAGTAACGAACAGTAACTAATGTTTGTAGTGCTTATTTCTAGCGCTAGGGCCGTTCTTTGCCGAAGTACGTCGGCTGCTACGCTATTAATAATCGTATACCTACTAGGGATAAGCTCCTAGTAGGTACCGACCTATAGGATCTAATACCCTATAGTTACTTCTATAATAAGGCGATAGTTAAGGCGTAGGTTGTAGGTGTTAGTCTGTAGGCGGAGCGGACTGCCGCTAGCAGGATCTCGGTATATAATACTAATAGCTGTTTGTTTTAAACGACTAATAAAGACTATAGAAGCTTGCTCGCCTAGTCTGCTACCTCCTCTACGACTTAGTAATCAAGTTGTTCAGTGCCCCTATCAGTTTTACTGTGCTTTATAAGCGTGGTAAGCAGCGCCGTCGTCTTAGTTTAGCTGCGCAGCGTGCGGACTTGTTAGTAGAGATGCCGGAGCGCTGCTAAGCGGTTTTTTTTGGTATGGCTTGTTCGTTGAAAACGAACAAGCAGCTGTTCTGCTCTCTCCTCTCTGTAGCAGTATCCAATCAATTTTCTTGGCACTTTGCACTATTCTTTCATAACGAACAAGCTTTCAATAGCTCCCGCACCTACTGGACAACCTACTAGAACCTACTGTCCCTAGCCAAAAGACCTACTGTCCCTAGCACTTCCGCTAGAGCTGTGCTGCGAAGTCGGAGAGCAATGCGTAGAAGCATCTCCTCTACTGCTCTCAGCTCCAGCATCTGCTTTGAGGTATTATTTACCAGGCAGCACAGCTTCTTATACAATCTTTCTTCTAAAATCTTCACATGCACCTTCGTAGATTCGCACATACCCTCCAAACCACCACATCCGCACTCCTCCGTCCTTACCATCTACCCCTCCAACCTCGCATCAAGTTGCCCTCCCGAACCATGGCCACAGCAATGGGCAAGCGCCTCGCCGGCAAGACCGTCCTCGTCACCGGCGCCAGCTCAGGCATCGGCCGAGCAACCGCCATCGAGTTCGCGCGCACGAGTCCACAGAACCTCAAGCTGATCCTGACCGCACGACGCATCGACACACTGAAAGAGATCGCCGCGGAGATCAGCAAAGAGGTCGGGTCGGGCGTCCAAGTCTTGCCGGTGAAGCTGGATGTCGGCAATGCCGACGACGTCCGCAGCTTCATCTCCAATCTCCCGACAGAGTTCCAGGCCATCGACGTGCTGGTGAACAATGCCGGCATGGTGCGGGGCATGGACAAGGCGGGCGACATCAAGGAGGAAGACATCGCCATCATGATGTCGACCAACCTGACGGGGCTGATCAACATGACGCAGACGGTGCTGCGCAGCATGAAGCCTCGGGACGAAGGCGCCGGGCGGGGCGATATCATCAACATCGGCTCGATCGCAGGGAGAGAGGGTTACCCCGGCGGCGCAATCTACTGCGCAACCAAAGCCGCGGTGCGAACGTTCACCGACGCGGTCCGGAAAGAGCTCATCTCGACGCGTATCCGGATCATGGAGATTGACCCTGGCCAGGTGGAGACGGAGTTCAGCGTGGTGCGGTTCTACGGCGACAAAGCGAAGGCGGACGCAGTCTACAAGGGTGTCACGCCGCTGACGCCCGAGGACATCGCCGAGACGGTGGTGTTCGCGGCGGGACGGCCGGAGAACGTGGTCGTGGCGGATATGCTGGTGTTTCCGAACCATCAGGTGAGTGATGCTCGTCTGTGGCGTAGTTGTGGGTGCGAGGAGCAAGCACTGACTCGCTGGTCGCGGAGGCCGCGGCGACGACCATGCACCGTAAAGGTTGAAACACGTTACTTGCTTAGTGTGGTCTCTGACATATCTTGGTGGAATAGGCTGGTGGTGGACCAGGGAACCTCCACAGAAGATCGTGATTTCCGATGTACACTACTACATACAGGTCGTCCCGGAGCATATCATGACTATACAGCGTTGCATATCCGCACTGCCTACAAGGCCATTCTACTTGCTGGGGTCCAGCAAAAGCTTTCCCGTGGTCACCCTCCCTTCAAGGTCATTGTGTGCCTGCGCCACCTTGCTCAAGGGGTATGTCTCGTGAATCTTCACATCGACCTTGCCGATGAACTCCTCAAACAGCTCCTTCGCATACGTCTCATACAGCTCGCGCGTCGCGATCGACACAAACAGCGTCGGCCGCATCAATTTGGCGTTCTTCGGGCTCAAGCGCGAGACCTTGACGTCCGGCACCGCGCCCGACGCATTGCCAAACGACACCAGACTGCCGTTGCGCGCCAAGCAGTCCAGCGATAGATCGAATGTGCTCTTGCCCACCCCGTCAAACACCGCAATCACCCCCTGCCCTTTCGTCAGCTCGTCCACCTTCGTCTTGACATCCTCCTTGGTGTAGTTGATCAGATGCTGTGCGCCCGCCTTCCGTGCCAGCGCGATCTTGTCCTCCGTCGACGCCGTGCCGATGATGTTGGCGCCCACCGCGGCCAGCAGCTGCACCAACCACAGCCCTGTCCCGCCCGCCGCCGCGTGTACCAGCACCCAGTCGCCCTTGTTGACGTGGTAGCTCTGCCGGATCATCGTCAGCGCCGTGAGGCCCTGCAGCAGCGCCGCCGCAGCTAACGTAGAGTCGACGTTCGCTGGCAGCTTGTAGACTTTGGCGGCGGGTGCGGGCGTGTACTCGCCATACGCCGCTTCGGCCAGGTAGACGACGCGATCGCCCTCCTTCAGCCCGTGGAGCTCACCGGACGCCGCGGCGCGCACGATGGTGCCGGCACCCTCGCGGCCGAGGATGTAGGGGAAGTACGGCGGGGGATAGAGGCCGGTGCGGAAGTATCTTCATTCCGGGATATGAGTGTCAGCATCACACGACAACGTCTCGACGAGTAGGTACTGATATACTGGAATGAAAGCCTGACTTACGTATCAATGAAGTTGATCCCGACGACGTCGTTCTTGATCAACACCTGGCCCTCCTTGGGTTCTGGCACGGGGACATCGGTCTTGTACTGCAGCACGTCGACGCCGCCGGTCTTGTCCATCACGACGGCTTTCATGGTGGAGGGGATGGACGCCATGTTGCGCGCGGCTGTGGTTTGGAAGGCTCGTGAGGTGGTCCTAGGAGAGCTTGAAGAGGGCAGGTGGGAGGAGATGTTCGCGAGGCGCTGGATATATGTCTTGGAGGAGGCGCGGAGGGAGCGGAGAGCGGTGGCTTTGAGGAGGGGTTGAAACGACATGCGATGGGAGGAGGAGAGATGGTTTGTAGGGGGATTGGAAATGGTAGTGGAGGTTTGGTAAGGTGAAATGCAATTGAGTTATCTCCGTGCTGGACTTGACGATGAATCAGCTTCTGCTTACGAGATACAGATGTGCTGTCGTTCCATCTCTTGCCGGCCGCGCAGAGCTAAGAGCTGATGTGGTTTCAGCGTCATCCGGATGATGTTTTGGGACGCAATTCCTACCCCACCACGGGACCCCACCTTCATTGTAGTCCGATATCGCCGAGCCGTGTTTCGTGAGTCCAACTCCACCTATTCGAATGGATGACTTGTTGCTGGTTGGCGAAGCATTTCGGTTCGCAGATCAATGGATCACGCGACCGCGAGATGATACTGGCCTGATCTCAGACCTCATCATCCACAGCTTCTTCTGGAATGCTATCGAGCGCATGTTCATGTCCAGGTTCACGCTCCGCCGGTTCCGCCGATTCCACTCCGTCAACGCCAGCCGCCTTCATATTCGCCTTGGCCATCCACGACTTGGGCGGGCCGGGCTCCTTGTAGTCGGCGATAAATTCGTTTGGTAGCCAGACGTAGAAGCTGGGAAACGTGCTGTCGATACGGTCGATCCATCGCACCCCGATGTCGAGCTCGTTCACCGTGGCAGCCATCTTGAATCCTGGATAGCAGTGCTGGAGTAGATCGTCGTCTAGCAAGAACTCGAGCTCCTCGCCGGACTCTTCATGTTTCTTGTCGAGCTCGAGTTTCCACTTCGGTAGGTCGCGTGGGGCTTGGAAGGGCAGCTTCCATCGCTTGCAGATCAGCTTGCCGATCGGACGGATGATCGTGTTCTTCAGTTTGGGGTCATCATAGAGTTGACGTGCCGTTTCTGTGACCTGTTCGACCCTGACTACCTCAAGCCCGACTTCTTCGCTGGAGACAATCTGGAACTGCTTGTACTCTCTGAGGACGCTGCACTGCTCAGGGGAACCGTAAACCGTCATAGCCGCCATGAAGATCAGACAAGCATCATTGTGTGACATCCCGATGTTGTCGCCCGACAAAGTCCAGGCTGCACTCTTGTCCGGTGTTCTGTAGAGAGCCGCGAAGTGGCCTCCGAACAGCGTTGAGCAGGCGACGCTGAAATTGCCGGGCATCCGCTGATCCATCACAGCTAGGTGTTTGAATTCATCCTTCGCTATGTCGCAGACATCCTGTGCTTGCAAGATATCTTGCTTGTATTCTGGGCAAACATCATGTAGCAAAAGATAGCCGTAGAAGTTTCGGAGCACATTAGTCGCGAGCGTGACGTTCTCGGCAACATACCAATCCCAATAGATCATGAACTGGTTCGAGAGAAATGCCTTTGCGATCCCTTCGAAGTCGACCACCCATTTGCTTTCCTTGTCACCAGCCTGATGCTCATCCTTATCGATGAACTCATCCCCCACAGCCGCATTGACGCCGAAGTAAGCGGTCATGCGCTCGATCTCGTCTTGCTCTAGTCCTTCCCGAACCATCTGCTTCTTGGTCGCTCCGCCAGTGAACTGTCGACCACCCTCAAAGCCGCCGTACATGATGAACCGGTGGAACACCTGCAGCGTTTCCTGATGCATCTTGCGCCGAGCGTTGTAGCGGTTCACAGCATTCTCCATGCGGAACATGAACGACTCCTCGGGATCGAACGCAGTTCGATCTTCTTCATATTCTGCAGGCGTGATGGGTCCCTGCGTCGCATTCGGTTCGAATCCTGTCGGCTTCAACATGTTCTTAGAGTACGTCGGATCCTCAACCGCGATGCTCTTCCGGGTACGCTCGGGCATCGAACGGGGCTGCACGCGTAAGGGCACTGTCAGGGGGAATCTTCGCTTAACGAACTGTTCACCAACGATCTCAATCTGTGTGCTCTGCTCCAGTGCAGCTTTCACGCTGGGCCATGGTCGGAACGGCTTCATCTTCCGGAAGGAGAGGATGTCGCGGCGGTGGACTGGTCCATTGCCATCGCCACCTGCCAGTGCGAGTAGATGTGCATCGCCGGGTAGGTTCTCATCGCTGAAGTAGAACTCGACTTGGCGGATGATCTCGTCGGCTCGAGCGTGAGGCTCGGCTGCACCATTCGGATTCTCCCAAGTAGAGATTGTAGGCATGGGCGGATCCATAGGCGAGCGTGGTATGTCATGAGGAAGAGTTGGCGGAATCGTGGAATGGACATCGAGGTCCTTGCCAAGGGCGTCGGGGAGTGCTTGATCTACGATAGCCATGGCGGTGGAGGCTGGTGGAAGTGGAAGGTTTAGTAAATTGTGAAGTCGAAGTGATAGAAGAGGACGCTCACTTGACTTGAGGGTCGTGCTACCACAAAAGTTCCACGAAAGCATGTGACAGAGACTCCCTGCCTTGGTCTGTCGGTGGTGAGAGTGAACAAAGCACCAGCTAGCAAGAGGCGTGTGATCCGATGTGCAGCCTGTCAATACAACTAGCTCATGCTTACTCTGCTTCGCTGGCATACATGAGATTGATTCCAGTGATATGATCTGGTTCAGCGTTCCTCGCAGTAGCAGATCTTGATGGAAGTCCTGAACTTGGGTGGTCAGGAGACGCTATCGTTGATCTAAGTACCCTCGCAGTCATGGCCGCATGCAGTACATCGATCTGGTTCAATTCGTCCTGAACACCAGCCATGTTCAGGCATATTATGAAGCAGTATGTGCGCCATCAGCATCATCTATCTGGTCTGGAGCCCATATTGGATGTGCTCCACCACATGCCTCTCACGCTCATCCTCCGGCTTTGGGCCTGAAGCTGTGGCGACCGCACAATTACAACCTTGGACGGTGACTGAGGGCTCGGATGAAGAATGATTCGAATCAAGGTCGACGTGCTGTTGGAACCAACCAGAGCCAGGAGGTGTTACAGGAACCTAATGACATGTCCCTTGCACCCAAGAATCCAAGCAAAACTAGTGCCCATCGCCAAGGTCAACACAACGACCAGCTCGAAATGAAACAACCTGAGACCAGTAATACCAGCATCAAAGAATGTCACAATCACAGTTGGCCCTGGACGCCTCGTCACTGAAAACATTTGAAAATGCAGCCGCAGGCCATGATGGCGTGCTCTCGGATGAGTCTGGTGAACTGCTCGTCAAACCCTGTACCGACGCCGAGCTGGCTTTCTATCAACAGACTTCAATCGAACATTCAGACTTTGCAGAACACATGCCCACATTTCTGGGAAGTCTACAACTCGGTGCGCCCGCTGCAGTCCTCGAAGGCACTGCCGACCAAGAAATCACCGCTCAGGCACAAAAACAGCAACCAAAGCTGCACGGCGCCAAAATCGCCTCCGAAACCGCCATCGTCCTCGAAAATCTCGAATATGGCTTCACGCATCCCAACGTTCTGGACATCAAGCTCGGCGCCCGCTTGTACGCCGACGGCACGCGCGCGGACAAAGCGGCGCGTCTCGACAAAGTCGCCGCCGAAACGACGAGCGGCTGCTTGAACTTCCGGATCGCGGGCATGAAGGTTTGGAACGGTGCGTCGCTGGACGTGTACGATAAGTTCTACGGTCGGACGTTCAGTGCCGAGACGGTGGGCGATGGATTCGCGACGTTCTTTGCGCCGCTGCAGACTGGTCTCTCGCGCGAGGATGCGGCGAAGCTGTTACGCGAGATTGAGGCGGAGGTTGCAAGCATTCGAGCGACGCTGGAGCAAGTAGAGTCGAGAATGTTCAGTGCGAGTGTGCTAATCGTATATGAGGGTGATGCGGATGCTTTGAAGACTGTGATGGCCAATAAGTCGAGGAACGTGCGAGCTGACGAGGAGGCAGCGTTGAAGGAGACCAATCGTAGCGAGCAAGCAGAGCGTGACAGCACAGCCGATGGCGAGGATGATGATGACGAAGAAGAAGAGGAAGAGGAGGAACTTCCAGTCCCCTGCAAAGTGAAGATGATCGACTTTGCTCACGCTACATGGAGCCCAGGATCAGGCCCTGACGACAACGTTATCAAAGGCCTCAAGAACACCGAGGCTCAATTGCATCAGCTCGTTTCCACACGCTTTGCCGAGTGAAGAGACTCTGACCTTACGTTGTAGCGAGTCGCGAGTGCGCTGATATGGATCGAAGGACATGATCATGTATGCCAACAGGGCCGCGCAAGTGTCCGTAAAGCACACGATGGCGACAGCAGTACGCCAAGCTTGGGAGGCAGCCACATCACAGGGAGACTCAGTCTTCTCATTATCTGTCACCGGATTTGAAGAAGTGTACATCAACAAGTCTTGCCGTGGCATTGCCAACACTATCTGGACAGGTACAGCTATTTAGCATTAACCCCATGTTCCACCACCACCGCGACCTTTCTGTCGCTGGGCGCTTAACCTCCAATCGTCCTCTCCAGCAAACCGATTATGCAGCGGCGCAATCCTCTCCGCCTTCTTTCGTTTGCTCAGCTCGCCTTGCCCGCCTGCTACCTTGAAGAACGTTGGCGCTGCCTCCACCAGCCATTTCGGCTCGATCGAAGTGACGTTGTTCATGTACTCTCGGGTCGTCTCGACCAGCGAATGGTAGATGACGTGCTCGGCAGCCTTGCCGAATAAAGCTGATGCTGGATGGAGATAGACTGGCGTGCCTTCGACCAGCGTCTTGTACCCTTCTTGTGGATCCTTGCGGGCGCTGTTACGGAAGAACCCCGAACAGAGTGCCTGACGGACGCGTGTGGTGTCTCGGCCACACGAAACCACACGTAGACGATGGCGGTCAAGGATCTGGACGAGCTGTTTGCGGACGTCTTCCGCGCGTTTGATGGACCGCGGTTGAATGAAGTTCTCGAAGCACCACGGGTCGCTGCGGCCGTTATTCTTCCATCCGTTGTAGACGTTGAGGAGGGTGAGATGGTCACCGGCAGGATCGTGGAAGCGGGATTTCTTCTGATCGGCTTGCTGTTGCTTTTCTTTTGGGCGATGGAACACGGTCTGCACGGCGGAGATCATGGCAACAATGCTGAGCATCTCGTCCGAGCAGCCTAGATCGACAGACATGATTAGTGACTTGGCAAGAGCCGGTTCCATGGGGAAATCTGCCATCCGTCGGCCTAAGCGGGTAAGGAGACCTTCATCGTCAAGCGCAGATAGAGCATATAACTCCTCCAATGCAGTCAACATGGTGTTGGTGGGCGGCGGGTCCATGAAGTCAAATCCCAGGAGGTCATTAATTCCCATGGCTTTCAGCATGAGAATAGTGTTGGCTAGATTTTGTCGCTGGATTTCTGGGATCGTGGTCGGAAGCATCTCACTCTGGAATGCTGCTTCTGTGTACAGTCTGAAGCACTTGCCAGGGCCAGTTCGACCAGCTCGTCCGGCTCGTTGCTTTGCTTGAGCTTGGGAGATGGGAGTCACCTGCAGACGATCCATACCGAGCTTGGCGTCATAAGCTGTCTGCTTGACAAAGCCAGGATCCACGACGAAGTAGATGCCGTCGATGGTGATCGAAGTCTCTGCAATGTTGGTGGCAATGACGACTTTGCGACTGCCAGCCGCTGCAGGATCGAAAATGCGGCTGGCGATTTCAGATGGCAAAGCACCGTATATGGGTAGGATGACCAGCTCCGGGACAGCGGGTCCCAGTGCTTTCATTCGTTCGTGAAGGATCTCACAAGAAGTATCGATTTCCTCCTTACCAGTTAAGAACAGCAGAATGTCTCCTGGCGGCTCCGTGAGATGAATTTGCATGATTGTGGTAAGAGCAGCGTCCAAATAATCTGATTCCGGCTCACGAGAGTACATGATCTCGACCGGAAATGTGCGACCAGGAATTGACAAAATGGGGCACTCGTTGAAATATGACGAAAACTTCTCGGCATCCAAGGTGGCAGAAGTGACAATCAGCTTCATATCTGGCCGTTTCTTCAGCGTCTTCTTGAGCAGGCCGAAGAGTACGTCTGTTGCGATGGTCCGTTCGTGTGCTTCGTCAAGCATGATCACACTGTATTTGTTGAGTTCCGGGTCTAGAAGAATCTCACGCTGCATGATACCATCGGTCATGTACTTGATTTTCGTTCTGTCGCTTGTTTTGTCTTCAAATCGTATGGTGTATCCGACTTCTTCGCCAATCCGGCAGCCCACTTCATCGCTGACTCTCGCCGCAACACTCATTGCTGCAACACGTCGAGGTTGCGTGCATCCAATCATACCGCTGTTTGCAAACCCGTCTTCCGCGAGGTACTGTGTCAGCTGTGTAGTTTTACCCGACCCGGTGTCGCCGACAACAATGAGCAGTTGATACTGGCGGACAGCTTCCAGAAATTGCTTCCGCATTTTGAATGCAGGTAGAGTCTCGCGCTGCTCCTTCATGGAGAGAGAGGTCCTCTTGCCAAGCTCGCCGCGTCCTGTGGCAATTTTCTTCCATTCTGGCACATCTCCAGCAGAGCCGTTCTGTTTCGGCTGTCTCAAGTCTGAAGCAAAGCGGCGATCCGCGGCGGCAACCATAGGATCGTTCCATTCTTGACCAAGATCTGTCTTTGCGGCTTCCTTCGCTGCTTTGTCTGAAGCTTCTTGCTGCCGCAAATCTCTTCTCTCTTTCGCTAAGACATCACCTTGCATTGCAGCCCTATTCATACTGCCATCGGGTGCTTTGATGACCCTGATAGGCGACAGTTCCAAAGATTGCTTAGTTTGTCCAGCCAGGAATGGCGGCTCGTCCTCCCTGACCTCGATGTCGATGTCCTCTTCTTCTTCGATTTGCTCGCCGTTTACAGCAGCATTGTAGTCTCTATCGAGATCAGGGAAGTCCGCAGCTTTTATGACGCCAGAGGCGATCAGCTGTCGTATCTCCCATCGCTCCGGACTCGTCATGCGCTTTCGCTGGCGCTTGGTAACCCCTGCACCTTCCACAACCGGGACTCCTGAGGCCACTGAAGCACTGACAAAGTCAGCTCCGTTCAAACCGACCGCGTTCGCACCCGTGGCCCCATTCATTCGCCTGCTTGGATTCAGGTCTTGTCCGGTGACCTGATCTACCTCTGCCATACTGAGACTGATTCGTTTGTCCTGGACTTTCATGACCTTGACCTTGACCGGCTGATCCTTTCCCACCAATTCGCTCGGATGATTGACTTTGTAATCTGCCATCGCACTGACGTGTACCAGCCCATCTACTTTTCCCTTCACGTGCTTCAGGTTGACGAAGACACCAAAATCCTTCACTCCTGTCACTCTTCCATCGTACACCTTGTAAAGTACAGGTTGATCATCGTATTCCGGTTCAGGAGGCTGATCCAGGTGGACTCTTCTGCTCTTGCGGTGCGCCCTATTGTCCCGATCCCGGTCGCCAGGTCGATATGATCGCGTTCGTCCAAACTCGTCCTCGAAAACGAAGTCGTCGTTCGACCTCTTCGGACTTCGCGACCGCGAGCGTCTCGAACGCTTACGATCTCGCTTTCCTTCCGGCTCATCGCGACCCACTGGGCTAACGCTTCTCTTTCGACCAGTTGTCAGAGTCTTAGGCGGCCCTGCCATGCTCTCCAATAGCGCGAACGTTTCATCCAATCCATCTTCTTCGAATGCCGGCTCTTTGTCGGGAAGTGCTAAGCCCTTGAATCTTTTACTCTTGTCTTCCTTGGCATCGCTGCTGTGTCGACCATTTGAAGCGCCATTCTTGTAGCGCGGATGCAAGGTCTTGACCAGGCGATCAATACTTTCTGTCAAGGTACTCGGGAACTCAAACTCGTCCAACTTTCCCTGGAACTCCTGTATAGAAGCACACTTCGCATGCTCCGCGATAACATATTCCGCGATGGTTTTGTCAGATATGCCTAAGTGGTTGCTGATTTCCGATGTGACCCTTGAGACAAGTGAGAGCACTTCCAACTGCTCAAGGTCATCCATGAATGAGTGGGGGACGAGTCGTGGACAAGTTCTGTCTCGTCTGTAAAATTGTCGATGGGCAACGTGCCGGCATGTGATCGAGTGTCATGGGCCTCTCACTTCATCACGCTAGCATGTTCGAGTGCATGCAGTGACTGCTGCCTGAGGCATCAAATATGGCAATGACGGCACCCCAGAACACCACATTCATGCTCGACAACACACCACTTCTATCCATCTCCACAGAGCCTATTTTGTACCGGACAACACCTTTCCTCGACCTCAAGACAATCACTACCAGCCGCCGCAGCCCTCGATACAGTTCCTACTGGAACTTATAGTGTTTTGAACTACGAAAATACGATCTTATCCGAGCCGACTAGAGCGCGAACAGAACGACCTTGCATGCTCACGTGCGGTCAACGCCATTGATTTGACCTGTTGGCATTCTTTCATGAGAAAACGTGCCTTGCCAATTCTCTTCTCACAGCATACTCAGTTTGCGAGGACCCCAGTCCCCACAACAACGTACTCGAGTATTTATTGCGCAAGGATCCTCGACGAGGTGGTTGTCGACATCTGCTAGGCGTCGGCTGCGGCCTGCCACCACTAACTTTGTGGAGCCACACTCATAGTCTACACCGAGTGCCTGCAATCGTACGGTCTGGGAAGATCGCCGTGCTTGGCTCACACCGCCCGAACTTGGCCGAGTCGACTGCAGCATTCCAATGCTCACGATGCCGACCCGTGTCTACACCAAAGAGCAGCTACTTGCCCTGAGAAACTCGCCGTTGGTGTGCAAGCCTGAGAACTTACCAGCGATCGAAGCATGGATAGAGTATGTGAGCGTGGAGATTGATGGCGAGCGGCAGAGACTAAGGATTCCACACAGTGAATCACAGCAACAAAGCCAGTCGCAAAAGCAAGATGGCGCACGCCGGCTTCAACCGCGAATGCCCGCTGGCGGTGAGGCATTTCACATGGGCAGCTTCAGCACAGGTTCGCGTCCTGCACTGATGCAGACGAGGTCTCATGTTAGTCGTAGTGGCGGTATGTTGCATTTCTGTTTCCGTTTGAATACATCTGGAGATCATGCTGACATTGAGAAGAAGAGATCTCGTTGGGACCACCAAAAGCTCTCTTTCCCTCGAGTAGATCGATACCCAGACTAGCTGACTTCGCGGACAAGACGAATGAGGCAAATCACGCAGAGGACACAGAGCCAACGCGCCACAGCCGTGGGTTCGGTGATAAGCAAACCAATCGCAAGAGCTTGAATGCAAATGAACCTGAAACAAGACACAGCAAAGACAGTTGGACACAAGCGCGCGACAGACGTGCGCAGGGTGGGGACGAAGAAACCGGGGAGCGGAGATTCGGCAGACGCGAGAGGGAACAAGAAGGCGAGCGAAGAAACGGCTACGGCGAGAAAACTGATGGACGTTGGGGCGCACACAGAGACGAGAAGCGGTCCAATGGCGACAGGACAGGTGGGTGGCGTGAGCGTGAACGTGAGCGCCAGAAACCCGACCGCGATCGAGACCGAGACTGGGAGCGATCTGGCAAAGATCCTGAATGGATGGAAGATCCCGTCAACAAGCAAGACGATGACCTAAGTACAATGGGCATGCCCAAGAACCAGGAAGATTTCGAAAAATGGAAGCAAGCCCAACATGCGCGCACAAAGAAACCCACGGACGATGTGGCTCTTGAAGCACCAGATGCGCCGTCGTCAGCACCATCGCAAGCCGCTGCACCCGCTAAAAAGGTTGAAGCGCTGAAGCTGGACAGCTTAGCGGATAAGGCATTCGGCGGTTGGGGTGAGAATCGACGCGCGGAGCCTACAACTGAGAGCCCGCAACCCACAGTACCTACGCAGCCTCCCGCGAAGGGCAAGAGCAGATTCATGCCAATGTTTCAGAAGGATAAGCCTAAAGAGCAGGTTGCTGCTGTCGAACCAGTCCCGCAAGCTTCGATGGGCTCAGAGGACGACAATAAGGCTGGATTCGATCGTATTTTGCAGATGCTCAGCACAACAGGGATGAGCCAGGCTGCCACTCCCGCGGAACTGGCATCAAATCAGCCTTCGAATCCTCGTGAGCCAGTGTCGCCTCCGCAGCTTTCCCAATCTACTGTCAACGGTCAAAGGCCTAAGAGCCGATTCACAGGATTTTTCGATCAGACTCCGAAAAGCCCTGAAAGGTTGCAGTCACCTCATGCGACCGAAGGCCAGCGTGCCAACAGACAGAGAGAGAGCGAGATCCACCATGACAGTAATCACTTCGCCCGAGAGCCAAGAATGAATTTTGGACTTGGATCGCCCGACGACTTTGCCCGCCAGAGGATGGAGAACAACTCTGCGCAAGGACCGAATATCTCATCGGATCCACCACCATCCAATGGGCGGAAGGAGCAGCCTCCCCAGCAAACTCGCATTCAAGACCTGTTCCTCGAGCCGCCATCGCGTGCCGCTTCGACGCCCGATAACAACATACAGAACCTCCTTGCTCAACGCAATAAAGGACAGCAGGGCGGAGACAAGAACAGCGATTTCCTACTCAGCCTGCTGCAGGCCAAAGGAAGTGCAAGACCCACATCATCGCAAGCTCACCCTGACTTTCCACTGTGGATTGATCAGGCCAAAATCAACACTTCTGAGCCCAATGCTCCCAAACCGATGGTCCATGGCAAAGTTGGAATGTTCGATGACCAGATACTCCGGCACGGTCCGCCTGATATGCTGAGGCAAGATCAACAGCAAGCTTCCACGCATGAGATGAATCAACGTCGCACAGCTCAACGTGCGCCTCCAGGCTTCTTCGACGAGCAGACACTGTTCCTACAGCAGCAGCAAGGGCAGCCGCCACGACGACCGTTCCCAGAACCACCTCAGCAACAGGTCCCGCCACCCAATCGCCGTGCAGCGGGCTTCCCCGGCCAACAAATGCAGATGCCACAATCTGCTCCACAGTATCTTCCACAAGATTATATGCAATCTGCACCTGGACTCCATGCAGGACCACCACCAGGTTTCAATCCGCACATGCGTCATCCGCCTGGGTTTCACAATATCCCAAATATATTCGAGGCACCACAATCTCAGCAGCAGAAGCCTCGCCAGCCTGTACCACCGCCACCCACCAATTTCGGTGGTGCTATGATGATGCCCGGACAAGGACCTCCCTTGCCAAACGTGCCCCCTGGATTCTTTGCCGGCCCGCCGCCAGCTATGCCACCTGGATTCATGCCGATGCGCCAACCTGAAGGCCTTCCAGCTGCTGTTCGCGGCAATGGTCGGGGAGCCCACGATGGATTCGACGCCGGCGGGCAACGTCGTTGAGGAATTTTTCCTGGGCATCATGGGGATGGTAAAATGTGCGCTCATAGTACAATACAGCGAGGAGTGACATCAGTACGGAGGCTTGCGGAACATAACCGTTCGTCATCGGCTCAGTACGATGCGATAACTCCTTCCAACATGCTGGGGTCCGCCTAGATATCAAAATCCTGCTTGACCAAGATATCCACAGCAAGCGTTTGGTGAATGCGGATCTTGAGCGAGGCGCTGGACCGGTTGATAACAGCATATACTCGAGCTATTGAACCGATCCCATGTAATGAAAATATCATAGTGAGGATCTAAGTCATGACCCAGTACATTGATCGTGCGGTGCCGGGGTTTCATGCCTCCATCGTCAATTCTCGTCTATGGTACGTCCGACGACGTTAGATTTGAATGGCACGAGTACAAATATACGTTGCAAGTGGCGTGATTACACTGTACTACGGTACTTTATCTCTTGATAGACATCTAATGTCCTTTCTTACTTTTCGTCGTAGCCGCAGCATGGACTCCTGCACCAACTGCTCTATCATGTCCGAACAAGGTGGCAAGTTCACTACTTGGCCTCGGTCATTACTCCTTTCACAGCGGCAACCTCTTCCTCCAGAGGCAGAATGTCCGGAATTGGTCCCACAGGAGTGATGCTGAAGGGGTTGATCTGCTTGTGGGAGCGGGTGTAGTGGTTCTTGATGTGCGTGAAGTCCGTGGTCGAGCTGAAAGCGTCGTTGTTCCAGTAGCAGTGGCGCAACCACTTGTGCAGCGCTGGGTAGCCGGAGCGGATGTCCCGGATCTGAAGCAAAGCTGTTAGCTGGGAATAATAAGGCTGCTGTAGAGGGGTGAGGGTAGGAATATTTACGTTGCACTTGAAATGCTGCACATATACAGCATCGAATCGAATGATGGTGGTGAAGAGTCGGATATCAGCTTCTGTCACTTTCTCGCCGTAATAGTACGGGCCCGCCGAAGATGCTAGGTGCGCTTCAGCTTTGTCGAGCGAAGAAAATAGAGTGTTGACATTGCGTTCGTAGGCCTCTTGCGTTCTGCGGAGTATATGTTAGATATTATTTTTGGACGAAGCAGGAAGAAAGCGAGGGGCAAAGTAGAAGCACTCACGTCGCAAAGCCACTCTTGTACACGCCATTGTTGATATCATTGTATGTCCACTCATTCGTCTCGTCGATCTGAGCCTCGAGATCCTTGGGCAAGAGATCTACGTTCTTATACTTCTCCGGCAAGAGGTCGTCGAAAGCAGTGTAGAACATGCGAATGATCTCGCTGGACTCGTTGCTGACGATGGTCTTCTGTTTGATGTCATATAGCGTAGGCACCGTGAATCTGCCCTCGTACTCTGGCTCAGAAGCGAAGTAGATGTCGCGAAGATGGGTGAAGTCCTTGTGCAGGGGATCAGGAGTGACGTTCTCTCCCGGGATGTCCTCGTCACTTCTGGCAAAACGCCAACCTGAATTCGAAGCGGTTCAGAAACATGGATTGGGGTCATTGGAGACTGAAGATCAAACATAATTGACTCACCTTTCTCGGCCAGGTCCCAGTGCACAGAAGTAAACGGCATGATTTCTTCCAAGCCCTTCAGCTTCCTCACGATCAGGGCGCGGTGAGCCCATGGACAGGCATAGGAAACATCTATACCCAGTCAGGACATGTAACGACGACCAAACGCAACCCAAGAGATCTTGCGTCTATTTCAGGTAGAACGTACAAAGGTGATATCTGCCCTTCTCCGCCGGGAACTCCGCCTTCGGATCCTTTTCGACCCAGTCCCGAAACGAAGAGACCTGTCGTTTGAACTCGCCGCCTGACTTTGGATCGCTCCAGCTTAGGATACTGCTCTTATCGTGGGACTGCGCGAGCAGACACGGAGAAGTATTAGAGACTTACGTCTGAGGAGATTGGGAGATCAAAGGCCTTTTCTGGCGGGTTGCTTACAGCCATGGTTTTCGTGTCACTTGCTGTGGAAGAGAACAAGCGAGTGGCTGGGATGCGAAGGCTTGTACGTTGGAGGAAACAGCTTGATGATGTCGTTGCAAACAATCTGATCATTAAATGCAATGCTCTTAATATAGTGGTTTTGTATGCTCGGGAGCGATCACCCCAGTGTTTATATGCCTTGCTCGAAGAAGTGAAGTGCAGTGATGCGCTCATTATGGTGGCAAGAAAGCCTAGTAAATCTACCAAAAGTGTTGGACCTACATTAAATCGACTTAATTATGGTGTCCATGAATGACGAAAAAGATTGCTAATTGGCAGCTATGACATGCTATTGCTTTAGACACGAATGTGTAAAAGAGGATTTGCGCAAGCAATATTACAAACCCTTCATCAACGACCGATGCAATAGATGAGGCGGCAAGTGCATTGGCGGGACATCGCTGTCGTTCATCAAAGGCAATGGTGAGAAAGGACTCATGTGCGCGAACCGCGGTCTATTGGCCTCGTCGTAGAACGCTTGTAGCTTATGCTTGTCTTTGCAGAAAGCTGCGAATTCCGAGATGATACCATCGACCGTTGGCCCTACCTCGACGGATTGCTTAGCTGGGGTAGGAGCGGCTCGCTGGATCACGGCTCGGTTGGGCAACAAGAGGAAGTCGCCCATTTCGGCCGCGGCGATCTGAGCAATGACCAGACCTGACTTATGGACGAACTGCGTGAGCTCATAGTCTGGTCGACCCCATGAGTAGCTAACTTCTAGCTTGGTAGTGAAGCTGGCAGCTGCTTCGTAGTCGAGGACGAAGTCCAGCTTGCGGAGGAGGGACTTCTGATATGCGAGTGGATCTTCCTCCAGCTGTGGTGACAGTGGGTGAGAAGTCAACTGGGGTGTTGCGGGAATCTTATTCGGCGGTCGAAGAGCTAGCTCTATAGCTATGGCCTCGTCGAAAGGGTGCTGAATGTGGAGTTTGCATGCTTCGGTCAATGGCATTTGAACGAGCTTCAAGCCATGGGACTCTATAAGAGCTGTCCAGCGACTGACAGCATCGCGGATCAACTTGGCGGTTGCATCAGTCCAATCAAGCTGGATGTGATAACAGTTCTCAGGGTTGTGGATACGGTCATAGTGAAGATTCACCACCTCGAGCTGGTCAGATTTCTTGGAGGGATCGACATTGCATTGCATTGTCTGACTGAGCAAAATCTGTTTCTTCTCCAACGGTGCCATGAGGGGTGTTGAGTCCTTTCCAGACGAGTCCGAATCAGATAGCTGAAACGGGCGCATCATGGGAGATTTCATGGAGTCTGACATGGGAGTCGCCGGCACGGACCTCATCGACGTCTTGCCGAACATGCTAGCGGTGTCTGGGTATTCAGTCGTGCGATGAGTACTGGTAATCTGATAGAAGTAATTGCCGTCCCGGAAGTTGTGCTTATGACGGACATGCCCGAAGATGCCACGGTCCATCAGCTCGTTTCCAATCATCACTGCATCCTCTCGAGTATGTAGGTCCTTGAACACGCGGAGCAGCCAATTCACCATCTCGTCGCCACGGAAGCACTTTAGGTGAAGACGGGTGAACCATCGACGATCTCGCACTTCGACCCCATGAGGTGGGTCTGCTTGCATCTGCTTTACTAGCTTGCCCACGTCGAACGTGCTGCTGTGATACATCTCTGATGCTGCGAAAAGAGGCGCAAGACCTTCGTCATCAGCTGCTAGCTGACCTGTCAAAGTCGGACCATACGCGTTGACCACAGCACTGGGGTCCTTCGTCTGGTACTCAATGGCAAGGGGATTAGGATCGCGGTCTCTGTCGGTAGCAGACGCATGCAAGCGCGCAACGGATGCTTGATGTCGCTGGTCTTCCTCTGTGAAGTAACGATGTCGTTGCCACAACTGTGTTAGACGCTGAATGCCATCGATGCGTCGTTCCTCGTCGGAGAGATCGCGGGATTGGGCCTGTCCTGCGTGTCCCATCCGCGGAGGATCTATGGGAATGAGCACGAATCTCATGCGCGACATACCTTCGTTCTCGGTGGATGAGTCGTGGCTGACTACGTGGTCGTCGAGCACAGACCAGTCAAGCTCCGAATGTTGTCTTGTCGATAGGTTGATGACTGACTCTTTTGGCTTGTCTGCAGCAATGGATCGCAGCAGAGCGCAATAACTTCTGCTAGTCGCCTTGTCCGCAGTATCCGGACGATCTGGACTGAGAATGGATGTGTATTCGATAATCTGTATTTCTGCAGCCGAAAGACATTGAAGTTCATGGTGTAAGCTACCCAAAGACATCAAAATTCTTCCTTCACGCTCGTGAGGCATCTTCTGCAGTTCGGCCGTCGACATCTGGAAGCCGTGACTAAGTCGCAAAGCTACCAGGTGCTGTAAGAGAGTAGGCGCAGGGACTCCACCACTTGAAGTCTCGGGTGGCACCATAATTCGACGTACTTTAGTGGCATATCTCTCCAGCTCTCTTGGCGAGGGACGATATTCAGTTGTCAGTGGCAGACTCGCTGGAGAACACATCGACGACCATTTGAATGAACTGGAGCTGATCTGTCTTGGGAACACGTGCTGCCACTTGCGATATTTAGCCGCCACCCTCATATTTTCCCGCTTTGGATTGCACGGATTGAGCAATGTCACCCAGGGGGATATGTTCCCATGTGCATCAGCTTCCATCGCCACCGAGACGGCACCAAAAAATGCATACTGTCTAGCTTTTGGTGTCTCGGAACGTCCAGTCGTGGCATCTGTGATGGCCGCCTCGACCGCCTCCTGCGTTACAGTTCGCTCGAGCGTAACAGCTGGATCGCTGTCTTCGGGTTCCTGACTATCCACACTACGGATATCAATGGGTCTACTAGTCTGACTGCGGTCCGCAGAAGAGTGGGAGACAAGACTCTGCTGGGAGGCTTTCCGTGCTAACGAGGCTCTGATTTGTTTTGCCAGACCACTTGAGGCCTCGTTTGGTGTAAAGCCAGTCAGAGAAGCGGGATCTTTCCCCAGTTGTGCTGTCTCGGCTGAAAGATTGGTGGTTGCCAATGCTCTACCAAGCGCAAGTCCTTTTGGTCCAAGACTAATTTTCCTTGCCGTGTTCATCAACAAGTGAGGTGGGAGTCGCTCGGGTGCAGCTCTTTTGAGCAAAGTCTCCACAAGCGCTGGGCCATTGGTTTGCATAGCAGCTGGAGGTAGGCCCGGATTCGGGTCCAAAGTCTGACGCTTGATATCCTTCAGAGTGGAAACATTTTTCAACGTCTCCACAGATCCGGACGTCAAGTCATCTGCAAACATCACTGATTTGCCAGGAATGCTACTTGATCGCTCGTCGTCCTCAAAAACATCGTGGTCATACCTGTCCATTCTTGTCTCTATGCTGTCGTCGATTCTGGTTTGCTCATTAGCTGAAAGCAACGGAACTGCAACATTATCCGTATCACCAGGTGCATCTGGCAAAAGCCACCTCGTCCCATCGCCAGACCTGACATCATTCCAATAGGACACGTCCACCCAGTGCGGCAATGCATATTCCTCCCCACCATTGTTTTCATACACGAATAGAGGTACTGGATGCAATGGCTTTGGCGACAGGGCCACGATATCCACCCCAATAGAATTACCCAGGAGGATATCAGTGGTTGACTTTAACATGTTGTAGTTCGTTTCAAACATTCCTGTGTTGGCTGTAATAGCAATGATTGAAGAGCCAGTCGTGCTAAGATTTGGATCAATGTCTTCGGTGGCAAAATCCATCGCGGCCATATGGACGGCTTCCACCATGTTGCCCTTAGCGGCCATGGACATCTGATTGGGTGACCTGAACGTATGCAGTGCTTTGATAAGCTTGCATAGCAGATCACGCCATTGTGTGCTTGATGCATTCGAGGCGACGACATCGAAGAAATCCTCAGGCTCTTCGCCGCTGTAGGAGCGACCAAAGATCACCAACGAGACTTGATGGCGTGCTTTGAGGTTCTCCCACCTGCGGAACAGTTCTGGCAAGAATCCAAACAGTAGCCGTTCGTACATCAAGTCTCCACCAGACCAATACTCCAGCATAGCTTTGGAGAGTTGGATCAATATGGTAAATCGAGCACTTCCGCTGCGGAAGATGGGTTTCGTGCGCGCGCAGGTCACATAGGAAGACTCGACCTCCTTCCCACGGAGGTAGATTGACCCGACTCTTGCCGTCTCAGTTCCCAGGTAGTTCAGCACTTGGCCATGGTACATGACCGTGCAGTCTAATCGTCGCATCAACCGCCACATATCAGCGCGCGAAAGATGCTGCTTACGAAAGAAGATCTCTACGTGGGTGGCGGTGGCAGCCTCAACAGCCTCGATGATCTTGATGGACCCTTTGGTGCGGTTCTCAAATCCGAATTGTTGAGCCAGTGAGATATGGATAGATACTTCATCGGCGTCTCGCGTGACGGCACTGGGACAGATGCACAAGGTGTTACGTTCCCCAGCTGTGAGAACGGCAACACCGCCAACCTGAAGTACATTGATGCCGCATAGCACATCATCTGTGGAGACTCTGTCGTCATGTAGAACGACTGTGCATGAACGTGTCAACTCTTCTACAGCCATGATGTTCAAGTTGTCCGTCAAGGTCTATCAGCTTGGCTTGTCTTGGAAGGCCGTGTGAACGGCCGCCAGATCTTTTCGAGACCTCATATTGGAACGGACGACTCGGACGCCATGTGCAGATTTCCCGGACCATCAATTGGCGAATCGCAATGTCGATCTGCGAGTTCAAGTTTTATGGGAGTTGATATGTCGAAAATACATGCAGGTTGGTACACGAAGTCGAAGCGAACTCAGGTTAAAGACGAACAACGCGCGGTCGAGCATGCTAGGATGTACGCTACTCGTGCGCATTTATCAGCACTCGCAATTGGTCGAGGCAATCATACGAATGTCTTCCTACATACGAAGATAATGATAAGTTGTGGTCAATTGGTCCAGATGCATTGGCTCTTTCGAAGAGCTTTTCTAATATCCTTTTCACGATCTTGTGGTGGTCGTCTCATCATAGCAAGTTTCCCATTTCCCATGCAAAATACAATGCCCCCATAGATACATGTACCGAGCAGTGTATGTGCTCACCGCTTGTTGGCTGATGACAATTCTGAATCCCTTGCGAGCTGTTCCTCAGTTCTCTTGTTGCCAGACATGATCAGCTTGTTGAGAAAGCTGCCCGGTTTGCCGTGTGGGTTTTTGTCATCTGCAGACGCTTTCTCGATCTCCTTATGCAGGTGCCCGGTGGTCTCCTCATCGACGTCGTCCTCGTCGTAATCTGCATCTAGGTCGGCTAGTATGCTGTCAGAGGAGTCATGTATACGGATAGCTGCACGGCTCACGGTTTGTGTCCCTGATCGAAAGCTTCCTCTTGATCTTTTGCCGGATGTTCTGCATCGTGATGGTAGACTCGGTAGAAACTTGGGGCAGTTTGGATGGAATCTATGTGTGGTAATTTGTAAGTAACTCGTCGGCATCCCCACTACACGGGGGCTGCTCCAGCTTACGGATTAAAGTGCGGCTATTCTGATCGTCCTGAGTTTCCAAAGGAAATCGGCGGGTGTCGAAAGATAGAGCAGAAGCCAATGCCCAATGTCCAAAGACAGTGCATCGACCCCTCCTACTCGCACGTGCGTTGTGCCCCACTCGAATTGCCGGTAGAGCTACCAGAAACATCATAATAATTCAGATGCCACTAACAAATGCATAAATCTACCTTACATGCATGCCACTTATTACCAGGGAAGAACAACACCTCATGCAGCATTCAGTTTGATGTCTGTAGGTCTGTCATATCAGTGATCGGCTTTTCAAAAGAACTTGAGTATTTTGACCCTTTCTGCATGATATTTACCAATGTTTGATCGTCTGAGCTTCGTACCAGAACGCGTCCAAGGACGTGAGACGCGTTGTGCATAAATTCGACTCCCTCGTCTCCAAAGCAAGCCACAAAAGTCGCATATGGATTGCTGATTGAGTCTTGTGTGTACAGTGCAACATACTCCGTCGGTTGCCTGGACTCCCTCTTGAGCTATGTTGCACGAAGTTCTGCTGGCCCTTTCTGGCCACCCATCCCCACTGTTCTTCGACTCAGACGATGCTGGTAGCGGGAAATCATTGCACGACAAGTATCCTCTGCTCTCTCCTTCCGAGACCGAGCTACTCAGGTCTATTGGACAGCTCTCCAGTCTGCATCGTAAGCTCAAACACCACATCAAGCTCATTGCGTTTCGGCATCATTCCGTGATAGCCAGAGCTGTGGCAACCTCACTTCAACAAACTCACTTGGCTCGGTTTCAGAAGAAGATCCTGGAAGTGGAGTCGAAACTGCTTGCTAAAGATTCGGGTACTGTTGGAGCCTATGAGATAGTCCCACTTGCTGGCATCGTTGCAGAATTTGCAGAGTGGCATCGAAGGCTCGAGTGGTATTGGACCATCGCGACTTTTATACAGCTGTCCGAGAAGCAAGAATGCTCAGGCTCCGCTCTGATTGGAAAGCTGCGTGCAGACTCACAGACTGGTTATGAGGATATCGAAGAGGCAGCGGTCGAATTGAGTAGAGTCGCTGAGACAGCATGGCTCAGACAGGTTGCTTCGTGGCTGCTGCACGGCAGACTCCCTGCATATGGCGCCCAAGACTTCTTCATACAAGCCTCGACCGCCCCAGATCAGAGTGGATCGGTATTTCGCAGAGTGAAAGCACTTCAGCCCGAGTTCGTTACGCCAGCCAATGCCTCGGCCATGTTGTTTGTCGGCAAGACGTTACACCAGCTCAGACAGTACGAGGGACATTCCAAGTCCACCGCAAACGCTCGAAGTGCGATCAATACCGAGCTGTTGTCAGAACATTCAAGCTTATTATCGGACTTATCGCTACCAATCGTGCCGACACAGCTCTCACGAACCATCTCTTCAATTCGGACATCGCTCTCCAAGAATGTACTTCAACAGCTTCTTCCGTTGGCTGAAACACTCAAGTTGCTTTCGTGCTTGAGACAGTTCTTCCTTCTTTCCAGAGGAGAATTTGGTGGCAATCTCATAATAGAGGCTGAAAGTCGAATGCAAAGCCGCCAGCTAGGCATGGGTCGCGCACTCAGACGCGATGCTGTCAAAGCCATGCAAGGACTTTCATTGAAAGATGCTGAACTACAGCAAACATTAATGCAGACCTGGAAGGCGCTGTCACACCACAATTATGAAGGTGATGATGAAGTGCTGGAGTTCGCACGATCCCATGTGTCTTTGGCGATACCTTTGTCCACGAAAACGCGGCCGTCTTCATCAGACAGTATGTATGATGTGTCACCACAAATGTCCCCAATCCAGTTCAACGACTTATTGTTCCCAACGCCGACCTCACTCCATCTGAACATCGACCCTCCGCTCGATCTGCTGCTTTCGGGGTGGGAGATGCAGGTATACTCAGGTATCAATGCTTATCTCTTGGCCATCGAGCGAGCACAATTGCGGCTTGCTGATATGTGGCGGCATTCGAATGCTCGACGCATTCAGTCCACATCCAAAGCCAAGTCCGACTTTAACGAGAGACATGAACGAGAACTTAGACGCACCAAAGAGATGCGTAAAATATGGGCAACATGTAGCTCAGCTATCTTCCTCATCTCCGAAACAGCGGGCTATTTCGAGGGAGAAATCGTGAAAGGCTCGTCGAACCACTTCGAGGACTGGGTCAAGCGTCCTGTTGCTACACAACATATCGAGACCGGTCAAATCACAGCGACAGAAAAGGACGTTGACCGGCCTGCTCAGCGTGACCCTGAAGCAATCGCCTCTGGTCATCGAGCTTTTCTCGCCTCACTAGTCTATTCATTGCTGCTCACGGATATTGCCTACACACGAGAAATGCGCTCGCTCCTGGGTAACATTGATGCTCTCATTGCGTTCTTTCATCGTTTAGTCAATATTCAGCAGGAACTAAATATACAACATCATTCCGGAGGAGAAAGCACTCTAACACTGGAGGACGAGCGGACAGTTGCGCTCGAATTGGATCGCGCGCGCAAAAAAGTCGACAGCGACCTTCGGTCCGTGATAACGCGACTGAGACAACTCGATGAAGAACGTATCGGATCTCTGCGATTTCTAGATGTCAGAACCAGCGACGTTGACGAGGCCGACCCCTTCAGACCCTGGAAAGGCGGTGGTCTCGAGAGGCTCCTGGTAAAGGTTGATGGACGGGTAGCGACTGATGAGCAGTATGACATTGTTTGACCATGCTGTCTTGAGGCTGTTGTTGCCGACCTCATGCACCAGATGCTGCCACGATGTTGTTTCGATGCTATCAAGCTGCACACTCTACATGACTTGGCGCCAGCACCATAGCTTTGTCTAGACTCTTGAGGTAAACAGGTCTAGCTGCTTACCCGAGACATACTGCATATGAGTGGCGAGAGCGCATATCCTACGATGCTCGCAACGCGCTTAAATAGATGAGATACAGGAATTGTACTGTAAGCTCGATGCCGCATGAACTGAGGTGTCACCTGTCAAAGATCTGGTGCTAGATCCAGCCTGAATCTGATCACGCAATCGACAGCCAATCCCCGAGGCCGGTAGTCGACAGAGTCAGCATAGCGTCGATCTGTGCTTGTTCGACCTGGAAAAACTTCTGGCGGCTCGGCTTGCTAGAAGAATTGGCCGACATCGTCGCATCATCCATTGCCGAGCTAGCTGGTTCTTTTCGCCTCCCAGGTCCAATCTATAGAACTCATGCAATAACCATTGTTCGTCTTTCTCTTCGTGACTTGGACGCAGACTCTGCTGCTGGATCAGACGCAACACAATCATGGCGTCCATCCAGACCGCTGCAGAAGCCGGTACGTTTCATACATTCTGCCCCGCTGTGTTGCCCTCTTACAAATGGAAAACCGATAGTGGTGAATGCACTGCACAATGAACCATGACTGATGAAACATAGTCGCACGCATTGCATACCTCGCAAGCGATGTCGTCGTCTCTGTACAGCCTTCTCTCGCGTCTCACAGCGAGTTCTCCAAGTTCCTCCACCAATACGCCGATGTCGAAGCCTCCAGTCTCGTATGCCGCCGCACACCCGAGATCCTCCCTGTAAGACACAATGCCGACCCATTGCTGTCCGCCTTCGAGCCGGTACGGAATGGCAAGATCACGACCGTCACGACCAACAGTGGCATACTTGTGAAGAGCATACCCCACCTCTACCGACTGGCACAACATCCTGTGGTCATCCATGTGGCATTGCATCCCGCAGGCTACCCAGATTACTCCGACATCACAAGCGTTCGAAATGCAGGATTCACCTTCCTGCAAAGTCACACGCTGCAAGAGGCGCAAGACCTGGCTCTGACTGCCCATGCCCTTGCGATCAGCAGTGGCAAAGGAGTTATCCACTTTTTCGATCCAGCCAACTCGACGTCGGACAAACCGATTCCCCACGAAAGCCGGGAGTTGGTCATGCAGGTTGTAGACGTCGAGCTAGTGAGGCAATACCAAGCACAAAAGAGCTCGGAGACAACATTGTATGTGAGCGAGGGCCGGACAACAGTATCCGAGCCCGCAATCACGGAGAGCAAGGGTCGTGGCCATCCCGCCAGCAGTGAATCTCCTGCATCGAAGACTGCATCGGCCGGCGATGCAAGTAGTCCGAAAGATGCGTCGAGCTCTTCGTCAGCCTCCTCTGTGCGCAACGACAGCAGTTCTGGGGCATCGGTCGCTGAATCGGCGACCACAGTGGACTCTCAACCCAAGCGATTCAGCTCGGACGACGTTGATGCGATATGCACAGAAATCTGGACCAAGATTAAGGCTACCACCGGCCGGCGGTACAGCGCCTTCAACTACACCGGGCCGGCAAATGCTGAGGCAGCCCTCTTCCTGTTTGGATCTGATCCGGCTCTTTTCGCCAAGGAGTTTGCGTCTGCCTCGTCAAGCGATTTCTTCAACCGTGTTGGCCTGATCACACCCGTATTGTACAAGCCGTGGATCGGAGAGCGACTATTGGAGGCTCTCCCCACAACTGTGAAGAGGATAGCTGTGCTAGAGCAGATTCGAAGGAAGACCACAAAATGGGGCCCTGTCCTGTTGGATGTGCTAGTCTCATTCAAATCGTCCAGCCAGCCGCAGACTCCTGTGATCGTTGGGTACCAGCTTGGGTACATTGAATACAAGACGGTCACGCAAGCTCTGTCTGGCATCTTCCAGAATGTGCTCGCCAAGTCGCCAATCCAGAATCTCGAAGTCGGTCTGCATACAGAACCGACAACCAGCCTGTCGGGCACACAGAAGGAGTTCGAGCTGAGTCAGAACCAGCTTGAGAACGCATACATGAAAATCCTGGAACAATTATACGGCCAGAAATTGTATATTGCGAACGCTTTGGAATCGAAGACTGCTGGGGTTGGTGATACCATCAAGGCGAGTCCGGAATTCGGATTCGGCTCCCTGCTTGCGCGCAAGGAACATAAACAGAGGTTCATACAGGAAGTGCAGGCCGCGGCAAAGTCCAACGACTTCACCACCGATGCACCGAAGAACTACCTCTCACAGTGGGCACTTGTGGCCTCGAACCCTGCCGCATCCGATAAGCTCGCGCCTCAAGTCATAAGCCGGTTATCCACCGATGGATCACCAGCTGCCACTAAATTCCTGAAATCAAAGGGTCTGTTCTTCAACGAAGCTCAGTGGTTGATAGGCAGCGATGCGTGGGCCTACGATCTTGGTAACAGTGGTGTGCATCACGTTCTTGCCTCTGGCGAGAATGTGAACATGCTGATCATCGACTCGACACCATATTCAGAGCGCGTCGCTCAGGATGCTGCAAGAAGAAAGAAGGATATCGGCCTGTACGCAATGAACTTTGGCAATGCATATGTTGCTTCAGTTGCAGTGTACAGTAGCTACACGCAGGTCCTGCAGGCCATGATCGAAGCTGAACAATTTGACGGCCCAAGTGTCGTCATGGCATACCTACCCTACAACCGCGAGGATGACAACCCGATCACGGTATTGCAGGAGACGAAGAAGGCTGTGGACATCGGATACTGGCCATTGTACCGATGGAATCCAAAGGAGGACGACAGCTTCAAATTGGATTCCGAGAGGATCAAGCATGAACTGCAAGAGTTCTTGCGACGAGACAACCACCTCACCCAGCTCATGAAGCGTCACCCACAATTCCATGCCAATCTCTCCGAAAGCTACGGAAGTGAAGTGCGACAGATCCAGAAGCGAAAGGCGAAGGATGCCTATGCAGCTCTCCTTGAAGGACTGCAGGGCGCTCCTATGACCATTCTCTTTGCATCTGACAACGCCAATGCAGAGAACTTGTCCAAACGCCTAGGCAACCGCGGCAAGGCAAGAGGCTTGAAGACTCTGGTAATGGCTATGGACGACTACCCTCTCGAAGACTTGTCTGGCGAGGAGAATGTCATGCTCATCACATCCACAGCTGGCCAGGGCGAATTCCCACAGAACGGCCGCAACTTCTGGGAGGGTGTCAAGAACAGCACAGATCTAGACCTCGCCGCAGTAAAGTTCAGTGTCTTTGCACTCGGAGACTCGCACTACTGGCCTCGTAAAGAGGATAAGCACTACTACAACAAGCCCGGTAAAGATCTGTTTGCCCGAATGCTTGCACTTGGCGCCAAAGAGCTTATCGAGATTGGCCTTGGTGATGATCAGGATCCGGATGGTTACCAAACAGGCTACGCTGCCTGGGAGCCAAAGTTGTGGGACGCCCTTGGTGTTGGAAATGTCGAAGGCATTCCGGACGAACCGCCACCGATTACGAATGAGGATATCAAGATCAACTCCAACTTCCTTCGTGGTACAATTGCTGAGGGTCTTCTCGATGAGAGCACAGGTGCGATTTCCGCTGCCGATCAACAGCTCACCAAGTTCCACGGCACGTACATGCAAGACGACCGTGATCTTCGCGATGAGCGCAAGGCGCAAGGCCTCGAACCCGCTTACAGTTTCATGATCCGATGCAGACTGCCCGGAGGTGTCGCAACCCCGAAGCAGTGGGAGCAAATGGACGACATCTCTACTGAGCTGGGTAATGAGACCATGAAGCTCACCACAAGGCAAACATTCCAGTTCCACGGTGTCATCAAGAGCAAGCTTCGGCCAGCCATGCAGGCAATCAACCGCTCACTTATGACTACCATTGCTGCCTGTGGTGATGTCAACCGTAACGTCATGTGTTCGAGCTTGCCGGAGCAAAGCGAGCTTCACGCACAAGCACAAGCGGCCGCCCAGAAGATCTCTGATCATCTGCTTCCAAGCACATCCGCTTACCACGAGATCTGGTTGAAGGACGAGAACGACAAGAACGTACAGGTTGCTGGTGATGCAGTGCAGGACTTTGAGCCGATGTACGGACCTACTTACCTGCCGAGAAAGTTCAAGATCACAGTCGCTGTGCCTCCGCACAACGATACGGACGTCTACGCTCACGATGTCGGTCTCATCGCCATCAAAGGCGACGATGGCAAGCTGACGGGCTTTAACGTTCTTGCTGGAGGCGGTATGGGTGCAACCCACAACATGAAGAAGACATACCCGCAGATCGGGCGCATGCTCGGGTACTGTGACAAGGATGTGGTCCACATCGTGTGTGAGAAAATCATGCTGGTTCAGCGTGACAACGGTGATCGCAAGAACCGCAAGCACGCCCGTCTGAAGTACACCATTGACGACATGGGTCTCGATGTCTTCCGAAGCGAGGTTGAGAAGCTTTGGGAGAACAAGTTCGAGGAGCCGAAACAGTTCCACTTCGACAGCAACGTGGACACTTTCGGCTGGCAGAAGGATGAGCGTGGCATGAACCACTTCACCATGTTCATCGAGAATGGTCGTATCGAGGACACCGCTGACTTCCCCATGAAGACTGGTCTTCGCGAGATCGCCAAGGTGCACAAGGGTGAATTCCGCCTGACCGGTAACCAACATCTAATCCTTTCCAATGTCGCCGCCGCGGACTTGGACGCGATGAAGGCCATGTTGAAGAAGTACAAGTTGGACAACACCAACTTCTCCGCTCTCCGTCTGAGCTCGTCGGCGTGTGTGGCCTTCCCTACCTGCGGTCTGGCCATGGCAGAGTCCGAGCGCTACTTGCCTGAACTTGTCACCAAGCTTGAAGGTGTGATCGAGGAGAACGGCATGCGCCAAGACTCGATTGTGATGCGTATGACCGGTTGTCCCAACGGTTGCGCGCGCCCATGGCTCGCCGAAGTCGCTTTCGTCGGCAAAGCTTACGGTGCTTACAACATGTACCTCGGTGGTGGATACCACGGCAACCGCCTCAACAAGCTCTTCCGTAGCAGTATCAAGGAAGACGAAATCCTCGCTATCATGAAGCCTCTACTCAAGAGGTACAAGCTAGAGCGTAACGAAGGCGAGCGCTTTGGCGACTTCGTCATCCGTATCGGCATGATCAAGGCGACAAAGGAAGGTCGCGACTTCCACGACGACGTAAGTTCCCATGACTGAGCACGAACACAGAACATACATACTGACTTTTGACTGCGCAGACGGCTGAGCTCGAAGAAGACGACGAGTAGACTTGGGCTAGACATGTATAGAATCTGATTGGTCATGTGAAAAAGCAAAAGGGGGGAAGGTTAGATATTTCGCATAGCGCATGGCGTCTCTGATCCCAATTCATCTGGAGCTCAGTATCTACTTGAGATCCTTCAGCATGTGTTTCATGTTGCTATGTGTATTGAAAGAATCAAAACGTAGAAACGGACGATCCGTGCGTGTGTCATCCTCACGACTCGCATGAATCGCTCGGTAACTCCTTGCGATGTCATCAACACGTGGGCGTTTCAGGCGTCCGTATATGATTCATGCCCGCTTCCTGTCTGCCACGTCTCTGAAGGTAATCAATACAGTAGCCCCTGGATGTGATCCACAATTACTGGACTGGTGGTGACTGATGCGCGATAGTCAGAGATCTTGTCTGGAGTTGTACTTGGGTGCCTTAGATATGCGGTGGCGTTGGCGTAGGGATGGAATGTATCCATGAATACAGTATATACGCTGCTACAACTACAAGAACACCGAGCATGTGGAACGGGTAACAAGTCCGCATGGAAAGAGGAATGTATGCCGCGAAATAGCTCTTGGGGGCAAGCTTGAAGCCAAGACTCTCCTCGACAAGATAGGCTCGCTGTACTGATCTGCATGATGTGTTGGGCACTAAGGTATTGTATTCTCGCTTGTAGAATATGAACCATTGATATATAAACCTTTCGCACCCAGGATTCCGTGAACCCGCGGAATTGAGTCGATTTATCGCTGTACCTTTCGATCAAAGTCCATTTGCCGACCAACATGTTTAATCAGTATCACCTTCTGGCCGCCATGATGGCGTTGCTTTCTTCGGCAACTGCTTCTCCAGCCATCACGAGGGCTAGGGACCTTTGCACGGCCGAGAAACGTCTAGCAGGCGCCGAGCTCATCGTCGACAGCTACAACAAGGTAGCACTTGAAGCTTCTGCAGCAGGCTTCAATCAATTGCCGCTTACTGACGATTGTCACGTATATATGTGAGTCACATTTGCTTAGACACTGGTCGACTTTCCGCTTGACCAGCTGCTGAAAAAAAACCCAACAGAAACCCAAACGGTGGTCCGGCCATACCCTTCGCAATCGACGAGGCCACCACCAAAGACTTCGCGATCGCGACTCGTCAGGTTTTCTCCCAGGTCACTGGCGAGTATACCGACTTCCCGGACAACCAGACGACGGTCATCCATACCAATGTTGTACGCATCCCCAACTCATATGCGGCATGCACACCAGACAGGCAAAGAAACGAAGCTGACGAGGAAGCTAGACTCTCGGAGCTCTGCACGCCATCGCCGTTCCTGTGACCTTCTACGCTGATGTGTTCTTGTTCTACGAGGCAGAGACATGTCTGATGCGGGTCATCCAGGCGTTTGCACAGATCCCCACACGGGTGGCCGGCATAGAGATCCAGCCGCCTATCCTCTCAATACTGGCGAACGCTTCTGCGTTGGATCCGAAGCCGGTGGTTTCAGGGCTGTAGGTCGCTCGATGTAGCAGAGCTTCACCAAGGGGTGTGAGAATCTCGGATCAGGTCAACGGTAGCAGCCTAGAGTGGGAAGTCAGCGCATGAGAATAGTCCCGTTCCAACAATTCTCGCTGCGCACCGACGGCATTAGTGAGATCGTTTCCATCAAAATCCTAGCTTTGAGGTGGGACGCCGTTATCCTTCTTTCATGCTGAATGTGAATAGACCTAGATGTAGTGTACCATCCAAAGCTTGTGGTACCGGTCAGACTGCACCCTCGTCGATGGACTCCCATGGAGGCCCAAACCGACCCCCTCTTGTATACTCTGGTCCTACTGTGCTGAACATGAAACAAGGCTCCTCCCAGTTCGTAGCTTCAGTTACGCCGGATAAGTAGTCGCAAGCTTCCTGGGGTGTCACACGCTTCTCCCTGACAATGTTGCCTTTGTCGTCGAGCCAGATGGCATGGAAAGTGAAGGCATCGCTCTCGTAAGTGAGCTTGTCTTCCACGAAAAGTAGCGACGAACAAGAACGGGCGTGGAGCCGCACAGTAGCGTAGGCGTAGAGCAATGCCTCTTCTTCTGCAGGCGACTTAGGGTCGATGCTCTGCCTGTCGCGGAGTGTTTGGATCGACACCGTATCAGGGTCTTCAACGGGATGATGCATCTGGTCATGCTCTGTGTATTCACGCTGACTCGAATCGTTGCGCTCTATGATTTCCGGTAGAAGATCCAGCACATCTGACCATGTCTTGCAAGACTCGTAAGCTTGCTGATTGCTGAGCACGATCCCATCTTCATATAAGTTTTCGCCGAAGTTGACTTCGTTGAGAAGACTGTCGACCATCGATTGATGTCGATCTTCACGGGCATAGTCTAGACGGATCCAGACGAATGGCGCATTAGCATGATCCTTGATCTGCCGTGCGACCGAGCGGAACATCGGCGACCGTGATGGCGATAGAACAGATGAGATCTGTGCCTCTGTAGGCTCGAATGCCTCCGCTGCCTTATCTAGGTAGCGATTGCGACTAGTCGTACCCTCACCAAGAAAGTCGTGCACCAACCGCAGATGCTGCTCGTGGTCGGGAACACTGGCATCCACGATCCACTTGTCTAGGAGGTAGTGGTCAAACAGCAATGATCCCCAAGTCGGTACGTCTCGAGAGTCGTGATCAACGAGCGCATCGTCGGCCATTCTCAACACTCGATCTGCTGCCAGGTGGCGACCATCGCTAGAGGTCCCGAGAAGCCGTACACCGTAATTCCAGCACGATGCCCTTGCTGAGTGAGTATGGTAGGTCAAGATCGACAGACACTCGAGCAAACTACAAGGTTAGTGAGAATCTATCGTGGTCGTTTGAGTAGGATTGTTTTTCTTAAAATTACACTTCGCAGATCATTGCAGGCTCTCCAGCCGCACTAGAATGAACTCTAACGCAACGTGATCAGCCTGATGCATGAAGGAGTTTCATTCAGCGACTCCTTCCTCATGTTCATAGCGTGATAAGCGCATGGCGACGCTGTCGAACTTGGAACTCTGAGCCAGAAACAAGGTCCTTGCGAGGATGCGCTTTCGTGAGTCCCGCCCCTGCCATTAATTGCCCGGCCAGCTACGCTTACGCCAGAGCAATATCTAGTTCCCTTCATCGGATACCACCACGTCTTGATGACATTATCGGTGGCAGCGTCTGTTCTGGCATGTATGTATCGCCTACAAAAACGGTACACACCGGAGAATCTTGGCTGATGTAGCTGTAGCCATCCTTCTAGCTGGCTGCACCAGCAATGGCGCAATAAGCAACATTTACCTTCTCGCCGTCAACTACGATAGCCAGAACACGTCTTCGTCGCCGTCTAGCTCGCTCTTTCAAGAAGCTGCTAGCGGTGGTCAAATAATCGTTCGGGCTGGGTATTTTGGGCTATGTGCTCAGAACGGGGACCGAGGTGCATGGGTTTGTGCCGGAGGCGCGTCTGGCCTCAGTCTACTTCTTGTAGACGGAGGTCGTAACGACCCTCTGAATATCATAGGCTATTTGGACCATTTCAAAAGCGATGTGGTTTTTCCTGGACTTTTGTGTGTATCCTGCGAGACTGCTTGCGAGCGTCCTGCTGACCGAACCCAGGATCGGCGCAATTGCGCTCATGGCTATGACATTCATTGTGCTCAGTACTTTTCCTGCTTGGCATGAAGAACACGATGCCAGGACTGGATCAGACATTGACATCAAGCCTTTTCCCTCCATCATTGCGATCAAGCTCATACTGTTTTTCACGGTCCTCGCCACGATGTTCCTGCTTGCTTCCGCACTCTGGCAGCACGTCGCTGCAGCATCTGCTTCAGCATTGTTCGAATCAACATTCCAAGGTTCTCTTTCCACTCACGTTGGCCCGGCAGCGGCTGTTTTGGTCTGGTTTGCATTCGCGCTGGCCGCCACTTTGTTAGCGGGAACGATCGTCATGTTGCTCAGTTATCAATTGCTGAATAGGTTAACAGATGAATGAGATCAGATCAGGAATAGGTTTCGTAACAGTGTATCGGTCATGTATTTATGTAGCCTCTATGCTAGGGTGATTTTGAACCTACATCACGCTTTACAATCACCTCATCATGACACCGTTTGAATATTATGCTGTTCGTGTATTCCAGGAGATTTCTTGTGAAAAGATCACAATCAATATCAGACTACCCGACGATGTACCGCGTCGCTGAGGTGGCTCCTCAGAAACGCTCAGACGTCTTCGCCCGAGGTCACACTGCTTGCATCGCCTTGCCATCCTGTGACCCTCTCTCCGATACTACCAGGATCCACGAATAGACTGATTCCCAAAGCTAGTCCAGACAACACAAGAAACAATGTCATGGCAACGTCAAAGCCGACATCCATTTTCGTGGTACGCCACATGAACCCCACCGGGACCACAACGAAAGACGCCAACACCATAGCGTACAGCGCCTTGACGAACAGCTGTGCGCCGCCTTTGCGCCACGCTTCTTGTACAGTGAGCAAGACCAGTGTAACAACGGGAGCACTGTCGCCTCTGCGAACACCTCTACGTTCCCAGAACTTCTCCAAGGCGCTACGGGAGCTATCCGCTATGAAGTCGCTGGCCAAAATCAGACGTATCATGTATGCCAAGATAGCTATGACAAGTGCAGTGACAATGAATGTCCTGTATGAGCAGAATGTCGGACATTAGCATACATGGTTTAACATAGACATGGGTTGGATTTGTGCTAATGTACTTACCAGACTGGAACACCACCGGAAAGCTCATCAATCTGCATACTGAAAAGGGAGCAGGTGAAGGACAGCGGAATGAAAAGGAACGCGAGTTCCGTGAGCTTTGTGACGGTCTTCGCTTCGTTTATGCTTCTGCGGCTCTCGGTGAACTGCATGTCGGCTCGCAAAGCTCCGTAGGATTCGAGCAACCTGCGATGTATGCGATCGGCCTCACGCTGAACGTCCTCCGCGATGGATTTGATCTCTCCAGGCACCGCAGTGCCGTTCTCATCGTCGAAAACGAAGGATACGAACTCTTGCAGGCTTTTACTGATTGCAGGAACCTTGATCTCGAACTCGCTCATCAGTCTACGCCATGCTTCTAATCTCTTCGACATGAGATAGTCATCCAGGGAGTCTTCACTTATCTCGTCCAATGCCCACTCTAAGCATCGGAACAAAGCTTTCGAATCACTCTGCAACACTCGGAGAAGTACGAGCAACGGATCTGCTCTGAACTCGGGCCAGGTGCACGATCCTGTGTTCCCTTCTACACAAATTGCTTCACCGGTAGATATCAATGTAGATGTGTCGTGCTTCAGTCGTTCTATATCCTCCGCTGTGGCACCAAATTTATTGGCAGGAAATCGTCGTGGGATTCGTGCAACAATCGGTAGGCCCATATCGATCAATGCTTTCTTCTCTCTGACCGTCACATTACGACTTATTGAACGACTCTCGTTGTCCACTCTAGGTGGATTCAACGGCTTTTGAAAGTCAGTAATGGTGGGCAATGGATCGAGCAGGAGTATGACTATTGCAGGTCAGCAGATTAGCCTGAGATCATCAGGTGGAACAGTCGTCCGGATGTACATACTAATTGGAGCACTTGCTTTACGGTAAAAAAAGAAACTCGCTTTCTCTTCCCAAGCTGTAGGTGCCGCACTACTTTCCCAAGAGTCATCTGACGACTTGCGTACCACATGCGTAGCTCTTGCAAATGCTCTGTTATTCTTGCGGGTCTTTGATGAAAGCGTCCACCGAGAGTGCCGTTCCGCATCTTCTCTGTCACGACTTGGGCGTGAAGTCAACAGCCAGCTTTGGCGAAAAATGTTGGTCGAAACTACGGCCTGGTGCAGCATAGCATGACTTTTACGCTTACCATTGACCGTATACGATGGGTCTGCCCATTGGATGCTGCCTGGAATCTTCCGTCGGCCAGCTGTTCCAGTGTCATCATTTCCATTGTCTCGGACATGTTGTGCTTGCTTTCTGTGGGGAAATCTGCCGGGTCTCGTGATCCAGTCAGTCATGGTCCTGGTCTGCCTAAGACGAGGTGTCCATGATGGTTCAGAACTCTCTGAGGTGATGTCGAAATCAATCTTGGGATCTTCTACCCTGTCCAGAAGGCTCTGAGGATTTTGCAACCACTGTGTGATCCTTGGGTTCTCGTGTATCGGACGATACCAGGTGAGAGAGACATGTGCTTTCAGCATCTCGTTTGTCTCCCAGCGAGAAGGTGATTCGTCATCGTAGTCCACACCATTGAAGCCAGATCTGTTCAAATGCTCGGCAAACAGTTCGGGATCTAGCTCAAAGGTGGATCCAAGAGACTCAATAACACCAGAGGACAGGTCCTCCACTAGAATCAGGCGGGTGGTCACAAGCGGATCCGCAATCATTTTCAACTCCATTAGGCGATCAGTAAATGCACGACGAGTCTCAGACTGGCTAATAGAAAGACTATCGTGTACCTCATGAGGGCGGCGATCACGGAAATAATCGATGCAAGTGATAGAGCCAGAGTTCTTGTACCGCCCATGATCTGGTTGTATGGATTGCAAATGTGGAAGACAGTCCATGAGCGCAGCAGTCTTCTGCCAATAATTGAGCCTCCTTGGTAGCTGTACGTGAAGTGGAAACCTGGCTTCAATGTTGTTCTGCCTTGGCGCTTGTCCCCACCATCCCCACCCGGCAGTAGGTTCGACATTGTCTGGCACGTTTCCGTGTCGTCTCTGCGAGCTGTGCATTCCTTGACCCGGGTGCGTGAGATCGATCCCGTCAGAAGCTCCTGTGTCATTCAGGGGAAGCTGTTCCGTAGAGGTTTGTGCAGATTCTGGGAGTAGGACTTGGTGCCCAAACGTTTCGCCCGCATGCTGGAGCTGCCACAACGAGCCTCGACTCGTCGTTTGCAGGGTTTCATGATCGGTGGACTTGGGCGTCGAAGGCAGACTTCTTGTTGCCAGGTCACGTGGAACTGTTCTTGACTCGTTGGTCTCGACATATGACAGCGTATCTGATTCTGGCAGGGGCAGATTCGAAGGATTGCTATAGGGGACACCAGACGTTTCGTCCGGCGTAGCATTCTGCAGCTGCTCCAGAGATCCCAGAGGAATACTTTGCACCCATGATCGCAAGCGTGTTTCTTGCAACGCTTGATCACTGCTTTCTGCCATCTCGAAGCGGCATATTGCATGCAGTCTCACATGTGATGCAAGGTCAATGGAATGCCATCGATCAGGAGTGCTAAGGATGCTTCCTAGAACGGACGACACCTCACGCTCTAGTCCTAGTCGAGAATGCGGTCTATCCCGCGATTGCGCAGTAAGCGCATGGTTGTGGCTCTGTAACGTCTCCGTCAGACCGATGTCAGTGTGGTCAACAACCGTATGTTCAAGAAGAGAAATACATCCGCTCAAGACTGGGTGAGAGGAGCCGTATTTGTCTAAATTTCGCATTACTCGTTCGTATTGTTGACCTCGGTGACGCAGAAGCGGAAATTGCTTCGCAGCAGAACGTTAAATCGGACAAGAAACACATTATGGAGCTGATCGAAAACATAAATCTGCAACAAGATCAAGATGAGGGAGAAGCAGCGGTAGAACAGAATGAAGCACAGAAACGTCGACAGCAGGTCTATCAAGCACAGAAGTATGTTACGAGACAGGCGTTGTTCAAGGATACGTCCTGATGAATGATCCCGCTCACATTCCACCTCAGGCGACATCGCAACCGCAAAGCAGAATATGTCGAAGATCTCGAAAAGGAGATTGCTCGGCTGCGCCGGCTAGGCGCAGAGACTCAGAGTGAGAAGCAAGCTATCGTACGCGAGAATCGTGAAATCAAAGAGCTGCTCGCACAGCACTCGATCGATGCACAGCTGAGCCTCATCAGTTCTGGAACAGCCGATAGAGCGCCCGGCGAAGCGACTGATTCTACATTCCAGAGAGGGGCTATACTCAATGTTCGTTTCGATCCCATGATCTCGCAGGAGCGTACATTCTTGGACTTTGTGACCCAGTATCCGTCACAAGCAGCGAAGTATTCATCGGCGCTTGACACATCGACGGCAGACCAACATGTCGTAGCCAGGTCAGAGCCATCTGTGGATGATACTGCAGCAGCTTTGGACTTCATCCTAGCGCTGGAGTGGCCTTGTCAGAGCCATTCAGCACATGCAGGAGCTCAGACTGATCATGCCGGCTGTATGGTCTTCGAGACACCAGCGGCAGGGCATGCTCTTTCGACGACGAACGCAGCCTTCAACAGCGCTCTACCAGTCGTCCAAGACCCTTCCAGCCAGTCGCCTGCTGAGCTGCATAGAGACCTCCCACAAGAGGCATCGTCACAGCAAAAATGGCATCTGCCGTACTCGGAGATAGAAAAGTATGTGCACTGTAAATTCACAAGGCAGGCGTATTGCTAAGCTTGCGGAACAGACTCGTGAAACTCAGCGAGAATTTGCCGCTCGACGACGAACAATTGACTCCCGCGCAAGCCTACTCCGCGATACGTTCTTCCACACCAAACGAGCAATGGCTTCGACCTGTACTGGACGCCATGAGATTACCTTTGTCGGGCCTCACGTATTGTGGTGGATTCGGAACTGTATTGTAAGTCGCACTGGCCGAGATTGGTTGCGCCACGCCGGCTAATGATCCAACAACGCATAGACCTGCGAGCGAATTCTGGCAATTGCTCGATACCACGATACAGACACTGAAGAGTACTCGATCGGATCTGCCTTTGACATGACGAAAAACATGAAATTTATGCTGACGAAATCATTGAAATGTCCGAACAATGCTGTTCATTAGTTGATAGCGCTGCCTCGGAAAGACCTGTGCGATTTTTCTTGAAAGCCGAACCCAAACGCCACGCTGTAAGACGACATGACTGCCAGCAAATCCATCACACTAGGCATAGGTCAGCTTCTTCGTTACTAGAAGCCGTGACACATCATAAACAACATACCATCCAGATAATCCGCCGCTACCAGAATCTCCAAGCACAACTCGGTCGGAAAGTCCATCTCTGGCACGTCTTTTGCGTCTTTGTGTTTCTCATTGTAGTAAAAGTACTCGCACACTTTCTCCAACACCAACCCACTAGTTCGTCATTAGACTCCATTCAATTTGGTGTACGGCGCGGTCAAAGATTTCGTACTTGATATTGTCGAAACGACATGTGTTGGTCTTGGACTCGAGGAATCCATCTGTGTGTAGCATAGTGTCAGAGCAGATATGTAGAAGCAGATGAGCTGGAAAATTGTGCCATACTTGATGGATCTAGCATTCGCTTGATGGCGGGCGAGATGCATGCTGCGGAGCGCTGGACAACGAAGGAATAGTCGTCTGACGAGATGAGCGTCACATAGTCGCTATCGATGGACATGACTGCGTCCGTTGTATCTCACACTGAAATAGAAGGATTGAGATCGCACTTAAGGCCTGTAGTCATATGCGAGTGACAAAAGTGTGGCGATTGTATGCCTGGGCAGGGAAGGTGTAAGCGCTGGCAGACGGTCGAGGGCTTCGGACACGTGACTCGAGATGCGAACATAGTCAGGTGATTATACCGCTCTTCTCGCCGTGATGACCGGACACTTTGCTTTGCACTCAACCTCACGAGCTGCATCGTAGGCGAGATATAACCGTGCATGCTGAGCACATCTAGACCAATGTAAGTCCGATCACTATCAGGTTCGACCAAAAGTGGTGATCACAGTCCTCCTCCACCGCCACCACAATCATCCGTCACAATGTCCATGTCTTCAGCTGAGCAGACTACCGCCTCGCTCATTCACATGCTGAATACTCGCGGGGAAGGCGACTACATCGGCGAATCCATCTCACAGCGCGCCCATGCTCTCCAAGCCGCACATCTCGCCAAGCAGCATGATGCCGATGAAGAGACCATCATCGCTGCCCTGTTGCACGATATCGGGCACTTTATCCCTAGCTCGGAGGTCCGCGCTATTGCCCACGAGCTGCGCAACATGGCCTCAGACGACGGTGATGAGGATGGCGGGGTCGGTAGAGTCGGCCACGAAAGGATCGGCGAAGAGTATCTGCGCCAGCTTGGATTTTCCGACAAGGTCGTCGGTCTAGTTGGCAGCCATGTCGCGGCGAAACGGTACCTGTGCGCAACGGATCCGGCGTACCATGACACGCTCTCGGATGCAAGCAAGAAATCTTTGATCTTCCAAGGTGGACCCATGTCAGCCGCGGAAGTGGAGGAGTGGTCTGCTGTGTCATGGTGTAGCGACATGTGTGAGTTGCGAAGATGGGACGATGGCGCGAAGGTCGTGGGCTTGGAGGTTGCGCCTGTGAACTCGTACGAATCGATGATTCTGCGCCATTTGACGCGGGGAGACGTACATCGCATTTTGACTTGTGACAACGGGATTTGGCAAAGTGATGAAGCGCCAATATCTACCACATGATAATCTCGAAGGTCCTGCTGCTCGGTGTCTTTGGCTTGTCGTATGCGACGTACGCCGTTGGAATTCGCTGCTTGGAAAGAAATCTTATAGAACCGCCAATTTCCTCAAGTTAAACCAATAGAGAGATTTCCATTCCGCCAGTTGAACATTCCGTGATTCCTACGATGGTGGAATCCAGATGGAAGCTGCGCATTGGCTTTGTCCCGTTCCTCAGTATCTTGCCGACCGTCAATCACCTCCAAGCCAGTGAATTCCTCTCGCCATCTTCTGAACTTGGCCTTTCCTGTATTTGCGTCCGATAAGGCGAGCGTACCATTCCTTGATGTGGTGATGCATTTTCCGCAATAGCTCTGTGGAGTCGACGTCGTCCTCACCAACGAGACTTAGGAACTCCGGATCTGGTGTCCGCCGCAACGTAGCTCAGCGATATTGAGATCCACATGGTGAAACGCAGTAAATGTGCCGCTTCCCGGTGCCTTGCAATAGTGTGGGAACGATATCAACTAGGTCCTGTGATCCAGTCGGCATAGCACATACATCAGACACAAAGTGCTCTGCTTTCGAATTCCACTCACTCAAATACACCATACATAGGTAACAGGTAACTAGCTGACATCAAAGGCCATTGCCATTCCGCTACCCTGATGCCAGAGGACGTGACCTGCATTGCCATTAGCTTCAGCATCTTCAGCTGTCTTGAATGGTGAACCTACAGTGAAACATCCAGATGCCAGGATTATCTAGCTTCACCCTCAATACAGCGTATCCACGTCGAGGAATGAGAACAGTGTCCTTCTTGAGTGCCGATGCCAGGTCGAACTCCCCTCCTGGCTTGACACTGTCTTCGAACGGATTCCACGAGCCCCAATTGCTCGTCGAGGTGTACTTTGATACGACCCAGAAGTCGTGACCATGGAGATGAAATGGGTGGGACTCTTCGTCCAGATTATTGACCACGATGTCGACCCAAAGCGGTGAATCCTTATCAAATTGAAGGTGGGGGACGAACTGATGATCGTCCCACTGTGACCGGTCTAGCATGACAAGTGCCTGCGGCGGAGAAGTCTGTTGACGCCATGACGTGTTATTGATGAATCCGAGAGGTGTGTTATCCAGATGCGCGAGCTTCTGTGTCTTCACATAGACTACCAACGTCTCATCAGCAAACTCCGGGACTATGTTGAGATCGTCGGAGCTAGACGACTTCAATGTCTCAAGATCGATCCTCTGCACATGATCTCTTGGGCTGCCTTCGCCCGTTCCCTCCAGGACGTCGGTCCATTGCACCTGGAACTCATGGATGGGCGTTAAAGCGGGATTCTCGGTCTTGAACGGAGTCGTGTCCAGTGATACGATGAGTGGGCTATGGGTACCGTTCATTCCGTCTGGCGGCTCAAGTAAGAGATCGACCCGCTCTCCAGGATAGAGAACTCCGACTTCTAATGCAGGTACGCCATGTACTCTGTGGCCACCGTCTACAGCTACAGGTGTCAGCTGCGTACCTGGGATGCCAACGCTAATGCCAGCGTATGCGCCAACGTTAACGACGCGCAACATGTTTCGCTTGCCCAAATCGAGCTTGAGAGCTGGTGTATTGACCAGTGCGGTTGTCTGGCAATCAACAGGTCTTGCAGGAACGGCATTGGCACAGATATAATGTCCTGCCCCGTTTACAAGGATGCTCTCTGGTACAGGTTCGTTGCCGAAAGCTCCAGGGTGGGCATACCACTCGAGAGCATCAACAGCGGATCTGTGATACCAATCTCCGATCATCAATAAATGTTCGCTGACCGCACGCTTGTCTTCGTCCCGGGTAGCAGGTTCGTGGACAACGAGACCTCCAAAGAGGCCATCGGCTCTCTGCACTCCGTCATGAGCATGCCACCAAAACGTCCCATACTGCTGTGAATCGATGTTGAAATCGTAGGTGAAAGTCTGGCCTGCTGCAATCGGGTTTTGCGTGACGCCAGCTGCACCATCCATGTCGTTCGCACCGCGCATTGTGAGACCATGCCAGTGAAGTGAGACGGTATCGTTGTGACCCAGAGCATTTTCCACGCGGATGACAAGGCGATCACCGGATCGTGCTTCGATCAGAGGACCGGGGAAGTGGTCATTGACCAGGAAGACTTTCTTCAGTACGCCGTCTGGCCACCGATCGCCAGCAGTAATACGCCATTCATAATTGATCGTGTCGGGATCTCGGCATGCATGATCCTGTGGATGCAATTGGGAGATCCCGTCCTGCGTGCTGTTGCTTGTCTCTGCTCCAGCAGGCAAAATAGCTCCAGCATGCCCGGCATTGAGCTGTGACGAGAAGACTGGATTTCGTAGCCGACTAGAGAGGATGAGAAAGAATGCTGGGGCTAGCAACACAGCTGCCGCTATTAAATGCCAGTATCTGGTTTGCTTCTTGGTGACTTTGCTCGGCGGCATTATAGCAGCTGTTGGCAGGCACGCTTCATCCATCTTCGAGATCATACTTAGTCCTCACGCATCAACGCTCTGATATACTGGTCGTGATCTCTTGCCGACCCAGCTCATTGCAATCGTTGGTATGATGTGACTGATACTTCTAATTTAGGCCTCAGCTGCAGGTCGAGTAGTCAGTATAGTGGTGTCCTGTCCGGATGGCCCGCTTGCCAATACAAAGTTTAGATCACTATCTAGATCAAGTAAGTAGGTAGTCAGGCAATCTCTGACCTAGGAGCTGTCCGAGATAGATCATATCATGTTTCGTTCAATATCGGACCATCGGTCGCATCTCAAGCAACACTTATCCAGAGGTGACTAGCCGTACATAGTAACAGACAGAAGAGATTTCGGTGGGAAGGAACCGCTTCGACGAGACATTACCTTGCTGTACAAGTGCAGCCATCGTGGCAAAACCCTACATGATGTGTCGGTCTCGCATCGTCGAGCGAGGCGCCGGCGAGAAGACCTTCGCTTGGACCAAGCTCGATGAGGAAGCTGGGAGAGCTTTTGCAGTATTCTAGTCCACCGACGATCAATTCCACGAGAACGTGGACGATTCGCTCGGCCGACTGATCGTCCGCTACTGCGCGATACATAAGCGGTGTTCCAGGATGATGCAGAGAAGGGTCTGCCACAGGGCGAAGTTCTGCTGATGAACTGTGCACGCCGAAGCTGATCAAGCAGTGATTCGCCAGCGCATCCCTCACTGGCTTTCTGCGCTTTGCAGCATACCACAGGCTGAGCAAATGTCGACACACATTACCTGCCATGTTGAGTCTCGATAGCCGTCTAATACCTCGCGGAGGGGTGGCCGACCATGCGAGGTCAGATTTGTTTGCGCTATGCACTGTAACGTCGAAATGCTAGTTCGACATGCCGGATGGTGTCTCTATATAAGACTTCGCCCTGTCCAGTTCAAAGCTGTCTTACAGGTCAGCCAATACAACGAGCTATAAGCGCATCATGGCGACTGTATGTAAGACACCCCTTGCTGTGCTGGCTTTGGCCACCACAGCTTATGCTGCTGGGAGCATCGCCGACATCAATCATGTTGTGCTATTCATGCAAGAGAACAGGTAAGTTTTCCGTTTTGTCCAGTCCAACACACCATTGAAAACCATTGCTTATCCATGTCCGCAGAGCATTCGATCACTACTTCGGCACAATGGCTGGAGTTCGAGGATTCGCGGACCCCAATGTGCAGGTTAACCCAGACGGCCGAACGACATTCCAGCAGATCGTTGACAAATCCCTTTCTACTGCTACCGATACTCTATACCCTTGGTACCTGAACTATCTTGGTGGTAGTTGGGGCCAGGCAACTCAATGTATGGAAGCTGGGTCCAACGGATGGTCTGCGAATCATGCTGCGCTGAACAACGACCTGAACAACAATTGGCCGGTCGGCAACACCCCTTGGAGCGTTGGTCATTTCACTCGCACAGAGTTGCCAGCACACTTCGCGATTGCTGAAGGATGGACCGTTGGCGACATGTACCAAGAAGGCGTCGTCGCTTCTACAAACCCAAACCGTGTCACCTGGATGTCTGGTAAGATCAACAACGGCAGCATGTATTACATTGACAACAACGAGTCGCCGGGATGTGAGTCCACCAATCTCAATTGCTACCCCTTGACGTGGAAGACCGTGCCAGAGTATTGGGATGCTGCCGGTGTCAATTGGCACGTGTATCAAGACTCAGACAACTTCGACGATAACTCTCTAGCCTGGTTCAAGCAATACCAGACAGCCTCCACGACCAGTAGCCTTGCAAAGAATGGTTTGAGCTTTACAGGCCTCGACAGCTTCTACAAAGCCGCTGCAGCAGGAACACTTCCTATGGTCAGCATCATTGTGGGACCGGCTGAACTTTCCGAGCACCCTCCTTACCAGCCTCGCGATGGAGCGTGGCTTCAGGCGAAAGTCGTAGAAGCTGTGACCAGCTCCCCAGCGTACAACAGCACCGCACTCATCATCTCGTACGACGAGACCGGAGGCTGGGGAGACCACGTTACACCATACCACAGCCCGAACGGGACTGCCGGAGAGTGGATCTCAGATGTCTACACTGGACCCGGCTTCCGTCTTCCGTTCTATATCATCTCTCCTTGGACTCGAGGCGGTAAGGTCTACGTGGAACATGCGGACCATAACTCCCAGATCATGTTCGTTGAGTCGTGGCTAGCCTCAAAGGGCAAGAACGTTAAGTCGAACGAAGTCTCTTCATGGAGGAGAGCGAATATGGCCAACCTGACCAAAGCCTTTGACTTTGCTCACCCAGATTATACTCTCCCTTCCATTCCTAATATCACTTACCCTTCCACTGACAGCAAGGGTAATTGGAATGGGTATTCGGTCTGCGAGTCAACGTACAAGACGACTCGGCCACCAGTGCCGTACACCAACCAGACCGCCAGCAGCGCCCTCGCCACCGAACAGGGGTTCAAGGGCGTACGCGGCCAACTGACTGAAGGCCGCTACCTCGTCTTCGAGTCTGCCGGATATGCGCTCAGCAGTGCGAACGGAGTGCTGTCTGCATCTGCAGCGACCCCGAAGCACGATACTAAGGCACAACGCTTCGTGATTCACTCGGCCGGTAGCAACCGTTTCTCTGTGACCAGCGCGACGGACTCGAAGAGTGTTGGTACATACACCATTGTCGATCTTGGTAATGGTCAAGGATACACTTTGAAGAACTCGAACGGACAATATCTCTCCATTTCGAGCGGTAAGGTCACCACTAGCAGCACTGCGACTGGTTTCCAGGTCTTCAGTGTCACCTACACCAATTAGAATGTTCGTATAGCTCGTATGCTGAACCCATGCATTTCCATTCCTGAAAAAAATGTACTGCTTGACTCCTGTCGTAATACGCGGATGGAATTCTTGTCCATAGCGCTGTTGCAAAGCATGTAGCAAGGACATAGGTTCGAGTAAGATTGGTGGGTCGGTGGTGCGGATGAAGTGGCTTCGGTATCTGCTACCGAGAGCCTGAGGCCAACAACGTCACGTCGCTCGCCATGTTTGCCACCATACTATCGTGCCCGAATTCGAGCTTCCACCTACCTGTCCTGTCATTCCAGAGCTTCCGCCGTCACGAGGTATTCGCCATGTAACCCTGTATCAGCTTAAATATTCTCTTTTCGTCCTTCCGACCACGGATCAACCGGCGAGACGCCCCCTTCCGGTCCCCGCATTATACGCAACTCGTGTGGGGTAGCAGACGATCGACTCCTCCTACGGCTATAACAACACCTCGAATACACCTCACGACTATAAGAACGACTTGGTGAAGCATGTCACATGTGTTCCATTGGGCCGTGGGCCGCAGGAGAGGCTCCCCGCTTCTTCAACACCTGTGTACTTGAGTGCGGCATCGATGGATCGACATGATGGAAAGACTGCTTGAGAAGGGCACGGGATTGATCAGTCCAGAGATCCCTTGAGCCGCTATATGTAAAGTCGTTTCTTTCATCTTCGTCATATCATTCTCCTTCCTTTGACTCTTTCGAAGCGCAAGAAATCAGACTTCCCTCGTGCTGTTCGTCGCCTACCCCTTACTTCTACAAAGCTACCAACCAAGATGGGTTCCATTGGCGAGCCTGAGATTCCGTACACAGGTAGGAGGCAGAGCCCGTCTGTCAATCGGTACAATGATGCTGATGAGCATCATCACAGACGCACTCATCGTTGGCGCTGGATTCGGAGCTTTCACGCTTCTCAATCGACTTCGCAAGCTTGGACTCCAGGTTACGATCTATGAGCAGGGCTCAGGCTCGGGCGGCGTGTGGAAGACCAACGTATATCCCGGCGCTCGAGTTGACTCCGATACGCCTATCTACCAACTTTTCGACAAAGAGCTATGGGAAGACTTCACCTTCAAGGAGAGATATGCAGGTTGGCAGGTACGCTGTCTTGGTCATTGCATCGCAAAAGCAAAGGCTAATCGTAGATCTAGGAATTACGTCGTTACTTTGAGCACGTTGAGAAGAAGTGGGAAATCAACAAGCATGTCACCTTTGACAGGCAGGTAGATGCCGCTCACTTCGACGAGAAGAAACACCAATGGCTGGTGGAGTGCTCTGACGGCAGTGAGATCTACTGCAAGTGGTTCCTCCCGTGCATTGGCTTCGCTTCTCGTCGTTACACTCCGCCAATCCAGGGTCTCAGCAACTTCCAAGGGGATGTCTACCATACTGCTGTATGGCCGCAGCACGGGGTCCGTCTCAAGAACAAGAAGATCGCCATCATCGGCACCGGGGCATCTGGCATCCAGGTCATCCAAGAAATCGGGGATGCTGCCAAAGAACTGACATGCTATATTCGTACACCCAACTACTGTCTGCCCATGAAGCAACGCAAGCTAGATCCGGAGGAAGAAGAGCGGAAGAAAGAGAACGGAGACTATGAGAAAGCATTCGCAGACACACGCAAGACTTTCTCCGGATTCACCTACGACTTCGTAGAACGAAACACGTTTGAGGATTCTCCGGAAGAACGTGAGAAGTTCTTCCACAAGCTTATGGTTGAGGAGGGTGGATTCCGATACTGGTTGAACACATACAAAGACATGCTCTTTGATCAGAAGGCCAATGATGAGGCGTATAAGTTTTGGATGAAAACGGTCCGCAAGCGAATCCCAGACCCAGAGAAGGCAAAGATTCTTGCGCCTGAGAACCCGCCGCACCCATGGGGCACGAAACGCCCATCCCTCGAACAGCACTTCTATGAGACCGTAAGTAAGGACCACGTCGAACTCATCGATGTCAATAAATATCCCATCGAGGAAGTCACCCCCACCGGCCTCCGGACATCCAAGGGTGTCAAGGACGTCGAGGTTCTCATCCTTGCCACTGGCTTCGACGCTGTCACTGGCTCTCTGGCACAACTCGACATTGTCGGAACTGATGGTGGAACCATCGCAGATCACTGGAAGGATCGCCTACAGACGTCTATGGGTATCGCCATTTGTGGGTTTCCAAACATGTTCTTCCTCTACGGACCACAGGCTCCCACGGCCTTCTCCAATGGTACATCGTGCACTCAATTCCAAGCAGAATTCGTCGAAGAAGCCATCAAACGCGCTACTGCGGAAGGCATTACCCGCGTTGAGTCGAAGAAGGAGGTCGAGGATGACTGGTGTAAGCGCATGGCCGAGAAATGGGAAGAAACGTGAGTGTCGACACAAGCTATCAAACAAAGATTGCCTGGAAAAACATGCTAATGGCAATGTACAGACTCTTCCCTCTCGCCAATTCATGGTATTCCGGCGCCAATATCCCGGGCAAGCGTGTCGAGCCACTCAACTGGGCCGGCGGCATGGTCGATTATTGCAATGCGCTGCATGGCTCGCTGGAGAACAACTGGCAGGGCTGGCATGTGGAGCAGCTTAAGGCTTAAAGATATGTAGGTTGCTGCTTAGTCGTATTGAACGAAGAACGATGGACGTCTTGTGTAGCCATGCGTGTATATCATGCTGCTTCGAAATTGAAGTTGTACCGTGGTGTTTGGTCGAGATGGCCCGAGATTGAGTGGAGAAACTCCTCCCACAACAAAGTCAATCTCACTGAATACTCCAACTATGCCGCCGCTCTCCTTGGTCAAGTAGCCACAGGCAGGATCGTTGTATCCGACGACCATGCCTGTGGCTACTGCAAGAGCAAACACAGGAGATTTGCGACCTGCGTTCAAGTCAAACGTGGCGACGGTGAGAAGATGTTCAAAGGCTGTTGCATGAATTGCTTCTTTGGGAATTCCACCTGGAATTGCACTTTGTCCTCTAGTTCGTAACATCTGCTTTACTATTGTCTACAACTTTGCTGATATGCCTACAGATTACGGTGCTAATCTCAAATTCACTAACGAGTTCTATCAGGGTGACTGGGGACAGGATTGGGAAGATAGGAAAGCACGTCAAGGTACCCGTCGGCAGCAAAGCAGACTTGCACACTCCGAGAGGTTTAGGTTTGATTCTGGACGCATTTAGCAGATATCATCCTCAGGTCGCGGGTCAGGTTGGGGTTGCATCGAAGGATATCTCCCTTCCAGATCTCTTCGAGGTTGAAGAGGACGACAGTGAGGTTGCGGGTCAGGTTGGGGTTGCATCGAATGATACCCCCCTTCCAGATCTCTTCAAGTCTGAGGATGATAACAGTGAGGATGGAGAAGGCAGCCAGGACGGTGACTTTGAGTAGTTTGCGAGCCTTCCAGCTCGGTCCTCTTATGGCTTACTACGATGATACACTCCATCACTGTTATATCCGAAGACACACGAAACTTCTTTACACAGTCTCATACTGCCCGACCACTCAGTTCTATTCCTAAGTGGTACTCGGGATGAGTACGGGCGTCAGACACTGGCAAAAGTCTCGATGAATCTGTCTCACACAGCTCCTCGGACACTCAAGGTCGGCTTTCGACATCGCCAACACTCATAACGAGCTATGATACACCCTGGTCGATCCAAAACATCCCGCATCCCGCTCAGAAAGGTTGGAACTCGAGGGTGAGAAGGTCTCATCCCCACATAGGAGCTAAGGCTGGCCTCTCGCGTCCGCGCATCTTCACGACTGATGTCGGTAACAGCTGAGATCTGACCTCGTGTCCGGGGCTTGCTGTCACCCCCTTGCACGTAACTGATGGGGAACTCGATCACCCTTGGTAGTCGCTCACATAAATGCACAATCATCAGACGCCGCGAGAGTGCAAACATTTCGACGGTTCGCCCGCCTAATCGCAGCTCCCTCTCCGCTGCACCAAAGCTTCGGCATTGAAGTCCTGCACCGCCTTCCTCCTCGCCCGCTCCGCCCTCTGCGCCACCCCGCCGCTATCCCTATCGACCTTCTCCCAAGCCCCACTATCCCAGCCACACTGCCGGAACGCCGCCCTCAAGTCCTTCTCACGGTCCGAGGTCTCAGCAGCAACGGACGGTCCCTCAAACTCGACAGACCGCCAGCCCCCACCGCCATTCGCCACTAACATTCGCTCCAGTCCGATCCACTTTCGAATTCAGCCTACCAGTGGGTTCCCTTCATCTTCGATGTCTCATGCCGGCGTGCCCTGCCAGATGTCGGATTCATCGAGAAAATGGTTCCACACCCGAATGCGCCGCGCGCGGAGCTCGTACAGCAGGGTCTCGCCGCCATTGTTCGCACGCGTCAGCACGAGCATTCCGGGAGGGTTGAGGAACCTTCGATCCTGAAGCGCCGGATCGCGCGCAACGTCGAATGCGTCCCCGGACGCATCCGAGTCGTCCGCGCGGTTGGTGTATATCAGCGGCAGCGTCTCGTAGGCCAGCGGAATCTCGATGTCGGTGACGAGGTACGGTATGCGGAGCAGGAGAGTCTGCAAGTCCGGATCGGTGAAGTTGGCCTCCTCGGCCGCGGCAATGTCGATCGCGTCCGCAGCGTGCGGTGGCAAGATCACCGTGTCCGCCAGCGTGTACTGTTGATCCACCAGGATCGAGTAAAGGGTCGTGAGGAGCGAAATCAGCGTCGCCTTTCGGTCTGAAGTGGTAGACATGTCGCCGATATGGGATCTCGACGAGCCCGCACCGTTCTGCTCGGAGTAGCCAAGAAGAATTGCCAAAGGCACCAGGGGCGAAGCAGTTATGCATGACAGGTGACATGAGATACGTGAATGGTCATAGAACTGCAGAGCGACTGTTAGAAGTCTAGGTAATGTAGCGGTCACATTATCTAGTAATATTAAAGCGTAAAGCAGTACAATCAGCCGATAGACGTTTAGCAAACCGTGCTACGTTTATGTCGCCCTCATATAATACCATGCCTCGTCTGATTTTATTGTGACAGTACTTACTAATATAATATTCGATTACTTCTTGAAGGGCAATGCCTCGAGTGTAACATAGACACGCTGATGTCCCTCTCGGTAAGTTATAGTATTCTAGCGCTGATTATAGCAATGCGCTGCACGGCTCGCTGGAGAACAACTGGCAAGGCTGGCACTTGGAACCGCTGAAGGCCTAAAGTGGCGTGAACGCTGTTGAGTCGGCTGGAATCGTATGCAGAGTGATGAAGTTCTGTATGATCATACGTGTATCTTTCCAGGTTCGTGTTGAAGATGTAGCTTTGCATACTCCCTCCTTCACTTCATATGTTTCCGAGACCTCATGACACCTCTTTACCATTACGCGGCTTAAAAATCGTGCACGTCAAGCAGACAGGCGTCCATATTCTCTTCGGCCTTGAGGACATTCGCGAACTGGCCAAAGAATGATAGGTTGATCTTGATGTTGCGCTGGCCTCGCTACGTCTTCTCTTGGTGATGTTTTTAGCACGGAGATGGAGGCGATGATCTTGACTCCTCCTTACTTTTGTGGTCACACCTTAGAACAAGTAGAAGTGATGGGAAATAGTAATTTCTGCGCAGTAATCTTATCACGAGCGATATACTACAAACTCCTAGATTGGCTACATCGTAACGTACCTAAGTTACGATGAGAACGAAATAACATTGTAATTCAAACGAGACTGACAACTATGTACAGATACTGCCAAGCGAAGTCGCCGTCTACATGATTGGCACATCAAAGCCGCTTCGCCAACCGTGGCAGTCTCGGCTTCTGCGTGCTTTCCGCTATGCCGACGAGGTATGTGCCGACCAGCTTGTGCAGACCCAGCCGCTCGGCCGCGCGCACCCAATCCTGCATCTCCAGCTGCCCAAACTCGTACCTCGTCTGTTTCTCCAGGTAGGCTTTGAGCTCGTGCACAGGTACGACCGTTTCACCCGACAGGTGGAGGAATTCGATCAAGCCGACTGAGGTGGTGTTGTTGTTGCTGTGATGGTCGACAACAGTGTCAGCCAGGTGCTGAGCAACGAGATGAACGGGGATCGCATCGAAGGCGCCACTCCATCCCTCCAGCTTGGGCACCACCTTCATGGAACGAGCGAAGCGCAGGACATTATGCACGATGTCCATGGAAGGAGCGCCGGAGCCGGTGATGGTCGATGGGCGATACACAGTGACCGGCAGACCGGATACTCGGCTCAGGTTCTCGAGATAGCATTCGCTAACCCATTTGGACGCGACGTACCCATCGATGCCCTCACTGAACGGCGGGTAGTCTATCATCGAGACTTCCGAAACCGTCTCCTGGTCACTGAGCGTTGCAACGCCGCCAGTAGATACGTAATGGAATTGCAGACCATTCCGCACAGCCAATGCAGCAAGATGCTTGGTTGAATCGACGTTGGCAGGTCGAAGCGCAAAGTATGGCTTCATGAAGCTGACATCTGCACCATTGTGAATGACCGCATGTGCAGTGGCGAAGAGCAGTCGCTCTTCCTCTTCCGAAAGTCCAAGCGAGGGATCGGTGAGATCTCCTGGCCAAAGCGTAACCTTGTCGGAAAGCAACTCCAGACCCTTTGCGAGAGGCGCGTTAATGTCGCGCACTGCCAGACAGTGGATCTGCGCAACGTCCTCGCGTGACGCCAAGGTCTGCACAAGGTTCCGACCAAGGAATCCTGTTGCGCCAGTCATTACGATCACCAATGGGTCTAAGGCGCTTACCATGTGTTGTCTGCCATGCCACTTCTCAGTGCTTGGAAGCTTGATAGCGCTCTCGACGGCAATTTCTGCCAGCCAATCGATCGTGGATCTGGGCTTTTCAGGACGCTCCGAGGTTTCGAGCTTCTCCACGCTTCGTCCGTCAGGACTGCCGAACCTGGACGCCACGAATCCCAGCGTAGGTGCGTTGAACAATTCCGCCAGAGGAATTTTCGAGCCAAACTCTTTGGTGATTTCAATCTGCAGTGTAAGCAGCAGAAGAGAATTCCCTCCAGCGGCAAAGAAATTGGTCTCCGTGGTGATCTCGATCCCGGTACTACCCAAAACACGGAGCCATACGCCGAGCATCTTTCGTTCTGGCAGAGACATCGCCTGGCAACTCTTAGGCATGCTGTTGGAGTGTCGAGGCAGAGGTATGGTGGACAGGCCTCTACGATCCAGCTTCCCGCTTACGGTCATTGGTAGAGACTCCACGGCCAGTCCAGCGGCAGGACGCATGTACTGGGGCAGAGGTACATCACCAAGAACCTTGGTGATGTAGGTACCCGCATCTAGTGGTATCCTCTCTTTGGTGAAGACGATATATGCCACGAGGAACTGTTCATTGCCATCTCCTCTGGTCCCGACCGCTACATTGCCGATGACTCCTTTTCCAGCTTCCAGGACTGCAGCGGCAATGTCCTCAAGTTCCATGCGGATGCCTCGCAATTTGATTTGTGAATCACCTTCTACACGGCCCATATGAATGACTGATCCGTCCGAGGTCATACGACCCATGTCACCGGTCAGGTACATGTTGACATTAGCATGGCCAGATCCCTCGAGCATAGCTGCAGCTGTACTGGGGACGAATTTTGCCCGTGCCAACGACTCATCCAGATAGCCTGGACTGACTCCAGGTCCACTGACAACGATCTGCCCTGGCCAGCCAATAGGCACAGGCATGCGACGATCGTCAACAAGAAAGACATCGTAACCCGGGATGGACCGTCCGATGGGGACTCGTCTCTCGAGGTCATCCGAGTTTTCATATTGCACACGATGTATGCTGGAAGCGACAGATACCTCCGTGGGACCTGTGTTGTCATTATTACCACTGCAGTGATCCAAGTCATCACGTTCCACATACCATATTCGTTGAATACCATCAAATTCGGCAGGAGAAGACCACGGAAACCGAGTTTCAACGCGGTAGGGAAGGCCTCTCCTCCGCATAAAGCTATACGCCACGATTTGCAGTCTTTCAGCATGCTACTGCTCTGTGCAAGAAGTATCGAATATTCGGATGGCGCCATCAGTGTCAAGGTAACGTCGTGGTCTCTGATAGCAACGGCGATGTCGTCCATCTCGAGCCTGTTGTTTGAAAGCACAAGTCTGCCTCCGCTGCAGAGGGCATAGAAGATCTGTGCGAGACTAGCATCATACCCGAAGGCGCTTTGCTGTAACACAATCTCGCGGCCGAGTCCCAGAGCGCTTGTTGCAGCAGCAACATGGGTGAGGAAATTGGTGTGAGTTAGGGGCACTCCTTTTGGCTTTCCCGTTGTTCCGCTGGTGAACATCACAATGCCTACTTGCGAGGGTAACGATCGATCCTTGACTGCGACAATCTGGTGAGCGCTATTGATCGTTGCAATGTCCACGAAACGACATTTCTGCCGTCTCGAATTGAGACTGGCAAGCCGAGGTGCGAGCGCTGTTGTATGCAATACCAGTTTAATGTTAGCTTCCGTAGCGACTATGTTTAGTCGTCCGTCTGTGTTACGACTGTCTAACGGGACATAGGTCAGTCCTCGACGTAGAATTGCGAGTAAAGAGCAGATCGCTTCTGGACTTTGTTCGCAGAACACTCCCACGCGGTCGCCAGGTTGAAGGGTATCAAGTTCCGGCTGAGAGGCGATGAGATTCACAGTGTCGTTCATCTGTTGATATGTCATAGAATTCGAGCCGCTCACAATGGCGGTATCGTGCGGGAAGCGTGCCATCATGGTCTCGACCTGCTGCGACAGGGTTGGAGCCCAAGACGTGTCCAAGTGGTCGCCACGACCCAGATCAATGCCACGTTGAACCGCATGTGAGCTGAACAGAGGACAGTCGCCAAGTCTAAGGTCGATGTCGCTCGACAAGCGCTCGAGCAGATCAATGTAGGTTTCGAGGAACAACTCAGCACCGGCATGATCGTACAAGAACTTTTGCATAGACAGCGACAAGCCCGCACGCCCATCACTTTCATCGATCGACAGGATGAAGTCAAACGGATGCTTTGCATCTTCATAAGCCAGATATTCCAACCCGACATCACCCAAAGACTGATGACCGAGAGCACCCATGCGGTAGTTGACCAAGACTTGGAACAGAGGCGGGTGCGTTGCTTGTGTCTGGGCGCCTATGTCCTTAAGGATAGTATCGAAAGGAACACCTGAGTTACCCAAAGCCTCATAAACCGTATCTCTCGTGTTGTTCAGCCTGTGCCGAAAGCTTTCCTCGTCGCACGGCTTAAAACGCAGTGGCAATGACTCCAAGAAGAAGCCAACTGTGTTCATAAAGTCTGGATCGTTTCGGTTCGCGTCGGTGATACCAATACACATGTCGTCAAGCTCTAAGGCATGATGCAAGAAAACCTGCAAGACAGCCAAGTAGAGATGGAAGGTGGTACATTTTTGTTTAGTTGCCATGGCCTTGATCCGCGCTACGAGGTCCCGGCTGATTTCGACGAAGGATTCCTGCACGTGGTAAGTCGACAGACTCTGCCGTCCAGGAACTCGAGCAAATGGAAGAAGAGGTAGTGTGGGAGGCAGGGTTGCGAATTGACGTTTCCAGTATGCCCGCTTCTCAACTGTAGATTTCTCCTCCAGCGTTCTCTCTTGCTTCGCAGCAAAGTCGACGAATTGTATGGTGGTGGGCAAGTGGGTAATGTTCGCGGAAGTATAGCACTTCTCCATATCCTTTAAGAACATCTGCCAGCTGACGGCGTCGATCATGATATGGTGGTAGCCGAACACAATGGTGTGGAGATCCGGCCCATGCTCAAGCAGAGTCGCGATGAAGACATCACCTTGCTCCAAGTCATAGAGATGAGTACCCACATGATGTTGTGCGGCCTCGATATCAGTGGTCTCGTTTGCCGCGGGTACGACAGTCAAGCGGAACGATGTGAACGGAGATACTGCTTGCATACCTTCACCAGTTGCCGCATCGGTGAAGTAAGAGGTTCGAAGGGGTTCGTGGCGGCTGATGACAGATCTCAGGGAGCGTTCTAGGCGTCGCACGTCCAAGTCGCCCACCAAGCGATAGGATGTCGTGCAATTGTACGCAGTCTTGTCATCCAGCAGGAGCCATGGAAGCCAGAGTCGAACCTGTCCTGAAGTCATGGGGCCGATCTTTTCGTACATGAAGTCAATCGTATCTCCATCGGCTTCATCAATTTCGGATATCGAAGTCGCAGGAGTCGCAGTTCCATCTAAACCAGTGGTCGAAGAAGCAGAAGATTGTGATTCCTCGTTGATCGATTCTGCGCGCAGGTTCTGCTCCCCGAAGATTGCGGGAGCCACTTCAGCGGCAACTATTCACGAGGTCAGCGTATACTCGCAACTTGGGGGATAGTGGGTGTCATACGCTCTGAAACCGATGCGCCGCTGAGCACTTTAAGTACGGGCATATCTTTTTCAACGTCTTTCAAGAACCAAGTACGGATATTGACAGCAGCAAGCGAGTCCACGCCGAGATCGATAATCGGCAAATCAACGTTGAGGTCGCCCGGTGTGATTTGTAGTAAAGCTTCCAGAAAAGCTGTAAGGTTGGTTTTGACAACCTCGAGGACCTCGTTTTCTGAACCACATTCTGCCAGTTGCTCTTTCACGCTTACAGCATTCGCCGACGATACTTTTGTTGACACGCTGCCGGCCTTGATCGCAAAGTGCGAGAAACGCGGGTCATACACCCATGGCGAAGGGGCTTTGTCGGCAGGATCGAAGCGTTGGAGGCCGGTCACGATTTCCGGCGGAGACATCTCGTAGCCTGGTTTGCCCGAAACCACAGCTTCGATGAACATCTGGTGAATATCCGTTTCAGATATCGCGCGGAAACCCTGCTTGCGTAGATTAGCATAGATGGCAGTACCCTCCGTACGATTGACATATCCAAGGCCGTAAAGCAGGCCAATGTCGATGGAACTCCCTGCTAGGCCGCGTTTACGTCTGGAAGCTGCCAATCCGCCCATGTACTGTCCGTAAAGGTCAGTTTGCGTTGGCAACGTAAGCAGTATCAGAGCAGAAGAGCTTACCATGTTCGCAGCGGTATAGTTTGATTGACCTCGACTGCCAAGTACAGCCGTCAAACTGGACATCATGACAAAGAAGTCCAAGTCGTCCTGAGAGAACACTTCATCGAGATGCCTCGAGCCATCAATTTTAGGCTTAAGCACAGCTACAAAGTCGTCGTGGCTCATGTCGAGGAACAATGTGTCGCGGAGGACCATTGCGCCCTGGACGATACCTCCTAGTGGCGTTTGACTCTTCTGAATGGTGTTCCGCAATTTATGTACATCGCTCAAGACCGTCACATCGGCAGGAATGATCTGTACCGATGCTCCCATCGTCTCGAGCTCCGTTTTCCAGGGAGGACTCAGCTCAGGGTTTCTATCAAACTGTCAGTGATTTCGACTTCAATAGTCACCATTCTGCTTACCGGCTGGTCAAGATGAGATGCTGGGCACCACTCGCCACCATCAACCGGCACAAGCTCTGTCCCAGATCACCGGTCAATCCGACAAGAAGGTAACACTTCTCTCCGGAGAACAATGTGGCGGAGTTGACGCGACGACTAAGTATTGGTGCTGAGACGATCGTGCTCCAGTCGATTAGTGTTTCTAGCGGGAGATCGGCTGTGCTCGCCGTCACATTCGTCACTGAGCTGACCGCGAAGAAAGATGGAGTGAAAACGGAAGTCTGCGCACTCCAAGCTGCAGAGAGGACAGCCTCCACCTGTGAGTCCGGGCACTCTGTGGCAATGCTGACACGACTCAAGATGTCAGTGTAAGCTCGGATGTGTACCCTCGGATCAAGGGACCGATGCAGGATCTCAGATGACTGTCTCTTGGCTGAGAGATCGATGGCACACCTGATGGTCAATGGAATAGCTGAACGGTTTGCCCTGACTGTTGCTAATGGATGCAACAGAATCACAGCCTCGTCATGACGAATCGAGATGTTTTCGGAAGTCGAAAAGTACACTTCGGAGGACGAAATCTGTAGTCGTTTCATGCTAGCCCTCAATATGGTTCGAAGGGTAGGGTGAGCTTCGTGTATCAAGATCGGCCATGATGTGGCATTTTTAAGTATCCAATCAGCACAGATCTGACCAGCGACTGCTCCTAGACAAGCCTCTAGGTTGTCATCGGAGACTTTGATCGGCAGGACTTGGCGAGATGAGGACGGTGCTACGATATGGCTGCTGCTTTCCGAAGCCACAAGAAAGTGGCCACCGATCTCATCGGAGGCGATGCCGAGGAACAGATGACCCTGGGCGCCGAAGGGAAAGGCTCGTAGAGTGCTAATACAGATTTGCAGATTTCCACTTTCGTCGGTACTTCCTGGTCCTGGAACAACAGTAGAAGATATAAGATCGTATCTATCCTTGTTAGGTACCAGGTCCGCAGGCGCTGCTTTCAAGTCCCGATTTTGTGTAATGACACGCCTGATGGAATTGACCCGGTCATTCATCGCGGGAAGCGGGAACACACGGGGAATCAAGACTTGTCCACCGTCCCCGACGACGAGCTCGTGCTCATTTATCCAGAGATAGTTCGCGAGGTCAATAGAGTACCCAAGCACGAGACGCAAGAATCCTTCGCAGACAGGGTCTGACCCCTGCTCCACGGAAGGTATATCCAAGAACTGCAGATGAAACTCGGGAACTTCCTGTTTCAGCGTTCTGCCGAGCCCCATGGAGGCCCGATGATATGGGGTTTCGTCGCGGGACCCACTAGTGACCCATAGCATCAAACGACCTGGAGCCATCACCACTTTCAGCCTTTCCAACGTGGACTCGGTCGTGCTCGCAAGGATTGGCTCATCAAGATCACTCAAAAGGACCACTGCAGAACAGTCTCGCAATTCCGCGATAGGAGCGACGTCTAGCGTCTTGTACTTCAGGACACGTCCGTTCCAATGCCGAAGTACACTGACCACGCCGTTGGCAATTGAAGCAACTCCGGAGTTCTTTCCCCCAATGACAATCACGCTGCCTGATGTGTTCACCTCTGGCGGGAAGCGGCCGTCTTCCAGCCTGAGCGGTTTCTGAATTGCATCCACAATGTGGTCTACGGCTTGGGTCATCAGTAGCATTGCGCCACTAGCGACAAACTCGGAGCTGTGCAGCACATGCGAGAATCCTGATCCGGCGATGGCATCAAGAGGTGAACTCGCTGGAAAGCTCCGCTGGATTTTGTGACTAGGCAGCAAGCAACGGAGAAGGCGATCCTTGAGGGGTGTCTCGGATAGTTGCACAAGGATGATAAGGTATCCGCCAGGCTTTAGGAGCTGCCGCAGCTCGGCCATATCAACAGTCTGGCCTGCGGGCTGAGACGCGACTATCATGTCGAATTGTTTCCCCTGCATGATAGGTAACTCGGTAAGAGTAGTGTATTGATCGGGGATTTGGATATACTCCGACGGTAATGCCCTGTAATCTAGCGCGGGAACGTCGCCAACGTGCGCATATGTATGAGTAGCTCGACTTGTTCCCAAGAGCCGCAGTAACGCCGGTGTGAGAACACCGGAGCCTTGGAAATCCAATTCAAGCACCTTCAGTGCCGGGTACCTGTGATGTATCGGCGTGATCATTTCAGTGAAGCGAGAGATTAAGGCCGAAAGCTCGTAACATTCTTTTCGCACCTCATCAATTAGTCCGGGTATCAAGGCTCTGAATCTTTCAGCCTCGAAGCTTTGAAGTAAAGCCAGGGGAGCCCGGTACGGGGCGGCTGCAATGATACTCTGCAGTTTCTCTGGTATGGCGTCTTCGCTAGACGTGAGGTAAAGCGCGGTGATCTTGGCACATAGCTCATTGATTTCGGCGTTGTCCCGTTGGTACATCGGCTGCTCGTCATCGGCTATTTGAACGGATCCAGCATCAGGTTTGAACACCGTCGCAAGGTACAGCTCTCGGTCATCCGCCTCCGTCAGACTGGCGAAAGACTGCACCGTAAAACCCTCAATCTGTATACCAAGCATGTCTCCCTCGCTCCAGACTTCAATGTCTGCAGTGAAATTGGCTTGGACTGACGCAGTGGTGGGCGAGAAGTCAACGAGTCGAGTGTCCACAAATGTCTGCTTGGGAACCGCGGGATTTACTTCGCATTCTTGGAGGTTGAAAACAATGCGCTGGAAACGTTGCGGCAGGAAAGAAGTCCACAACGCTCCATCACCCGGAGCGGAGAAGGCTGCAAACGCGGTCTGAAAGCAGGAATCCATGAATGCTGGTCGTAGTGATAGTCTGCTGTGATCTTCTGGATGAGGGTTTGTGAGTGACCCAGTGCAGTAGCCAAGCCTTCGCTTCAACGAGGAGAGTGCACGAAACGGGCCGGTGTACTTCAGACCGGTCTCGTGCACGGCATTATAAAAGTCGTCAGTGCTCACGTTGTGCATACCGTATTGCTGCAGTGAGCGCTGCGGCAGTGATGTCGGCTCCAGACGCATCAAGACTCTAGTCGTGAAAGCTTGTCGCATTCGTCGATCACCATCGACCTGGGCAAAGTTCGCCGATACCGTGGCCTCGATGATACCATCATCTAGTGACGGCCGAGTCGCCAACGCACAAATGATCTCGATTCCCGATGTATCGTCCGACATAGTGATCGCATTGTGTATACTCACATCATGCAGCTCAACGATTATGTTTGTCTTTTCAGGCGATATCAGGCACCGAGCAGCGTCCAAAGCCATGACACAGTAAGCGGCGGCGGGAACAATGATCTGTCCTTGAAATCTGTGATCGGCTAGCCATGGCAGTGTCTCAGGTTTCAGGATGTTTCGCCAACGTAATTCTCCATCGAAGTCATCGCTCATACGGACTCCCAGAAGCTCATGCGGAATCTCTGCGCGATGGAGATATTGGCTTGCGAGACGCGACTCGCGATAGGTCGGCTTGATATGATCCCACGGATACGTTGGGAGATCTTGAAGTGGTGGGGCCGTAGCACTTGGCATTCCATTAATCAAGGACATAAATCCTTTTAGGTTCACCCTTCCAGAGCCGAAGTGCGACCACATGCTCCCGATTGCCTGTGAGAAAGCCTTGAGATCATCGTGACCACGGCTGAGGACCCCAACATACGGGACGTCCTTGCTGCTTGAGTTTGCTAGTGTTTCGGAAGCTGGTCCCTTGAGTGCTGGGTGTGGACCAACCTCCATCACACCATCGAACGGGCCATGCTCAGAAAGCGCACGGCTCAAAGCATCGGCAAACATGACGGGCTGCACCATGTTATCTCTCCAATAAGGACCAGTAAGTTCATCGAACGAAGCCTCGCCTACAGAACCATACACACTTGATACCCAAGTGCACGTGGCATCGGCCGGGCAAACTTTGATCTGAGCAGCTTGCATCGATTGCAAGTATGGCAGTGCGCAAGACTCCATGTGATGCGAATGGTACGCCGTGTCGACCATCAGAGCGCGATTGAACTTTTTCCGTTCGTCAAGTCTTACTTTTGATAGTTTAATCGCGCCGAGATCTCCACTGAGGGTCACACTGGCCGGTCCGTTTGTCGCCGCAACATAGATACGTCCTTTGACGTCTTCTCCACCACAGAGATCGACGGCCTCGTCAATGCTAAGACCAGCTGCAAGCATACCACCCTTTTCTCCACTCGGACTCGATGCATGGCGAACATTCTTTCCACGGAAGTAAGCAATCAGTATGGCGTCTCTAGCGGAAAGCATACCAGCTGCGTATGCAGCTCCGATTTCGCCGGAACTGTGGCCCACCACAGCCTTGAAATGAATGCCGCACTCTCGCAGAAGATCGACCAGGCCCACCTGTAAGGCAGTACACAAGGGCTGAGCGATGGCAGCCTCGTGTAGCCTAGAATCCTTGCCTGTGGCAAGCAGTTCCTTTTCGATCGACCACGATGGCGGATCATGGCACGACTTAAGGACACCATCCATTTTTTGGAGACCACGCAAGAATCGCGGGCATGATCGGACGAGATCTCGGCCCATCGCAGGCCACTGTGCACCTTGACCCGTGAAAATGCCGAGCAGATTGACCTTGGCATCAAGCGACTTTGACCGCACGCCAGCGTCTTGCGTGGAGCGAGCGAGCCAGTGGGTCATATCCGCGACGGTCTCCTCTGGCGATCTATTGGTGAAGGACACTTTGTAAGGTAGATCCGAACGTTTTGTCGCCAGAGTCGATATGAGTCGTGGTAGGTTGGTGTTGGGACCTGTGGTCATCAACGTCAAGTGGTCGGAAACAGTGCTTTGTAGGGCAGCAGGTGAGTTCGCTGAGAAGAACAATGGGATGATGTCGGGTAGTTCATCCATGGGCAAGTAGCTTTGTGGGAGGGACTGTACATGAATCCCTGGTTCAAACCGCTCGACAATAGCGTGCGCGTTCGTGCCGCCGAACCCAAAAGAATTAACACTAGCTCGTCGTGGCTCACCCTTGCTAGGCGAGGGCCATGGCGTGCACTGCTGAGGAACCTCGAGGCGTTTGACAAAAGGTATGATGTTTGGATTGATCGAACGTAAGTGCTTGTTGGGGGGAATGATACCGTGATTCATTGCAAGAATAACCTTTAGCAAGCCAGCAAGTCCTGCCGCGCCCTCAGTGTGTCCTATGACAGTCTTGATAGAGCCAACCAGTAGTTTGTTGGAAACATCCTCTCCTAGACTATCGTCAAAGAAAGCATTGTAGATGGCCTCGGCTTCGCGAGGATCACCAGCTTGTGTGCCTGTGCCTGATGTTGAGAGTACTTCGATCAGTAGTGTTTATCGAACGCAAGCAGAAGTGTAGATGAACTTACCATGACATTCAAAGTACTGGCACCTATGCTCCGGGTTTCTGCAGTCTAGACCAGACTTGGCATACGAGGTGCGAATCAGCTCTGCTTGCGCTTGGGAGCTGGGCATTGTTATGCCCTTTGAGCGTCCATCTGAATTGACACCGGTCTCCCGAATGACAGCCTGGATGTCGTCGCCATCTGCTAGGGCTTGAGAGAGTGTCTTCAGAAACACGGCAGCTATACCCTCACCACGAGCGTAACCATCTGCCCCGCTGTCCCACATCTTGCTAGTTCCCGTGGGCGATAGCATATGCAGACTCGACTCTGCGATGAAGTTGTCGGGCGTGAGCATGACATTTGCACCAGCGACACATGCAAGTGCAGACTCGCCGCTACGCAAGCTCAGAACCGCTTGGTGGAGAGCCACCAAACTGGATGAGCAGGCAGTGTCGATGGTCATTGAAGGGCCATGCCAGTTGTAGAAGTAGGATATTCGATTGGAGATGATTGCATTAGAGCAGCCTGTTGCAGTGTATTGGCTGACTGTTTGCTTATCTTCTCGAACGAGCTTGTCGAAATCTGCGGTCATGGTACCTACGTACACAGAGACTTTGGCACCAGAGCAGCCTTGAAGAGTCAAGCCTGAAGACTGCATGGCCTCGTACACGACTTCGAGGAGTTGTTTCTGTTGAGGGTCTATCGCTGCCACTTCAAGGGGCGTGATATTGAAGAACGCAGAGTCGAAAACCCTGTGGTCCTCTTCCAGCCAGTAACCTTTGGTAGCATTGGTGGTTCCGGGGTATTCTCCATTTGGATGAAAGAAGCCTTGTGCATTGTAGCGCTCTTGTGGAGCCTCTTTGGAGAGATCTGGGGGGTCCAAAAGCATGTCCCAGAGCTTGACAGGAGATGTAGCATTGCCAGGAAATCGACAACCACTGCCGATAATGGCGATCGGTTCCGAGGGAGGAGGAGAGTATACCATGTCGCAACAAAAGACGTCCTGCTCACGAGAAGTATTTTGGTATGTAGAAAGAAGTTAGCGACAGGCTTTTTTCAATTAGAGTCATCAACAAGGCATCGAGGTCTTGAATAGATCCCAGGCAATCTTGGTAGCACCTTTCTCCATCTAGAGACGGACTGCCTTCGGCGTTCGCGTCGCACTTCAGAGCTCCAATCATACTTGCCATCAACTTAAGTCTTCCGCATTCGGTGATCCTTCAGCCCCGAAGAGCTCGGAGTCGTAAGTGAATGATGAGGCACGCGAGACACACGTGGCACGTCGGCCAGGTATGTTCTAGGCGCTGCAATGGTTGGGGCTGGAGTATATTCGGCGCTCCGAGACTGGCACTTCGGCGTGGTCTACAAAGCTATAAGCGCTGGACTTATCCACCTGGAATCACCAACTACGAAAAATCGTCAATTTCATCAATTGCAAGATGTCTGCTTACGCTTCATCGCCACTCAACCTCGTCAGCATCGGACTTGCACTGCTGAGACTCAGCCCTCTGATCATTTCCTCGGGCTCCTTGATGTGCGCGTGGGATCAGCAAAATGCTTTCCGCTCGTTTCTGGCCGAACCCATTCTTGCCAAACCAGGCAATCTTTCTGCGCACGTCGTCACGGACTGGTTCGCCGAGTTTGCCAAACCTACCAAGTGGGTTATCATTCTGGCCTACCCATTCGCTTTGGCTCTGGCGCTTGTCAACGTCATGGGCGCGGCTGGCGCAGGTCTCCATCCACAAACAAAGGCCTTCTACGCGGTTGGGGGCGTGTTAAGCGTACTGCATTACTACTTCGGAGCCTGGTCAATGGCATGGAATGCCAAAATTGCCAGCAAGGAGAAGATTGGTCGGCGCAACGAAGACGCGCTGCGTGGTTGGTTGAACAACAACTACATGCGCATGTGTATCGTCAATGTACCTGCGTGGATCATGTTTGTTTGTGCCACGGCTACCTTTGTCAAGGTGTGAGACAGGCAAGACGTGAATGACGAAGGTACAAGCATAGGAGCGAACATGGAAGAGGCAGCAGCTTCGATGAGCAGATTGAGTCAAACGGATGCGAGGGTCAATGCAGCGCAGTGTGTGAGAGACAGGTAGAGCAGGTAGTCAGAGCGAGGTGGTTCGGTAAGTAGTGAAGTTGGTGATGGGAAGAATAGGTGCGGAGATATATAAGGTACGCAGACAACCTAAGTACCTAGTCAGCCAAAAGTCTGCGCCACTTCGGCGCTGCGGTCTGGAAACTCCATAGAGCTACTTCCTTTTCATTAAGCTAAATACGATGCAAAGATGGCTTCGAGTCGATTTCACTGCTGCCTAAGCTACTAGCAAAGACCTTGGAGATTAGCAGGATCGATGGGAACGTCCGCGAGGATTTTCTGCCCTCCCATCCACTAAGCACAACGAATTGAGGGATTTGATCTTTTCCAGACAGTCCCAGTCCTATACGATCGCTATCTCAAGTTCGTCACGAGGTTAACGTGCGTCGTCAGGCTGGATGTCACCACATCACCTCCAGCCTCATACGGTCATACCTCATCAATTGCCTGTTCTTTGTTCTCCTCCTTCAGCCCAAAGTCCTTGTTGACAGTCGTTCGCATGGACACCTCCGCTTCGAAGAAACAGAGAAGAAAGCAGGCACCTGAGATCGCGACGCACACCTCCCACACCAGCTTCAGACTGTTAGAATATGCGTCGACAACCTCGGTCGCAACCTCCGGTGGAAGAAAGCTGAGCAGGTCGCTGTTGATTTGCGCGTAGGCACTACCCCCACTCAGCGCCATCTGGACTTGAGCATTCGAAATGCGCGACACAAGAGTACGAATGCGACTATTGAAGATGGCAGATGGTACTGCGATACCCCAAACACTGCCGTACGAGCGAATGAAGGCCCATGTCGACGTCACGCTTGTTATGTCGTCCGGTGGAAGCGCTGCCTGGATAGCTGGCAGTAGTGTCGTCAGTACGGCTCCACTCCCCAGTCCGCTCACTATCTGGTACAAGACCACTTTGGCCAGACTTGACTGCGCGTCCAGGTTGATGTAGAGTCCGACTCCCAGCGTAGTGACACCAAACGCCCAGATGTGTATGGGTTTGTATCGGCCCCAAGTGCTCAGGGCCCAGCCTGCCACGATAGCTGTTGGGACTCCTGCCAAGACTGCGGGCAGGAGCAAGACGCCTGATCGCCCTGGCGACACCAATAGCACTGACTGAAAGTAGACCGGGAGGAAATAGATGACCCAATATGTCAACATGGATTGGAAGAAGGTGAGGATCAGCCCGATCGCACTGGTGCGTGTGCGAAACACAAATCCCGGGATAGTCGGACGTGCGAGCGTCTGCACGGACTCCCATGTGTGAAACACAGCAGTTCCGCCGAATCCAACGAGCAGTGGAACCAGAATATGCCAGCTCGACCAAGGATAGAGGGTGTCAGCCCACGACAAGGCGATCAGCACCGATACCGCTGATCCGACGAGCAGTAGGTTCCCAATCCAGTCAATTTGCTGCATCTTCTCCCGGAAAGTATACATTTTCTTATATGTCACTTGCAAGAACAGGACTTGCAACACGAGCGTGATGGCACAAATCGGCAGATTCAGCCAGAAAATCCATCTCCAAGTGTCGCCACCGTGGTTCGTGATGGCACCTCCGATCACTGGACCGATGCCGGTACCAATTCCGAAGATAGCGAAAATGATTCCCATGAACCTTCCTCGCTCTCGGACTGACACCAGATCACTGACGATCAACTGCGTGAGAACGCTGATACCTGCGCCTCCGGCGCCTTGGATAGCTCGACCAGCGATCATCATTCCGCTGGATGTTGCACCTCCGCTGATGCCGCTGCCAAGCATGAAGATGGCAACGGCGAGGATAGCGGGATGTCGACGACCAAAAACGAACGCGAACTGGCCGTAGAACGGAATCGCCACAGTGCTGTGACCGGTGTCAGCGCTGTTCTAATACTTACCTGAGATCCCACTTACTTGACAAGCAGATATGCGTTGATGTACCACGAATACTCCGAGCCTGCGTTCAGCTTAGTCGCGATCGTTGGCAATGCTGTTCCTGTCACTGTTGACTCCATTGCCGCGAGAAGAGTAGCGGCGCAGAGTGGCACGAATACAAGCCAGAAGCGAGAGCCCCTCGCAGCAGCTTGGGTAGCAGGTTCCACCGCTGCGGTCTCTGTGGTTGAACTGCTATTCATCTCTCCAGTATCCTTCTCGTCTTGCACTGGCTGAGCGTTCACGGGCTGCCCAGAATCCGTACTGACCATGGTCGCTACTGATGTCTTTTGAGCGTCTGGCATAGGCGGGGTTCGTTCCGACATGTCCGACATTAGAGAACACCTCGACTCCACTGTATCACATGTAAGGTCACCGGTTGTACTTTCTGGTAGTGTTTGAGTGGACGACCAGACTATCTAGTGGCATGCCATGCTATTTCACATGTATACTTTCTGCTAAACTCACAATACGGCCGTCAGCTGCCCGTACTCGGATAGGTATTGGGCCGCCCTGACACAGTTGAGTATCTCAATATCGCTTGTAGTGAACCTGATGTCTTGCTCACGTTAGGCGTTCTCTGAATACACAACGCGGCGATAATTCTGGCTTAACTCCAGCTCAGACCACCGAATTCATCCGAGCCGAACAAAGCACTGCACAATCGCCGAACAGCCCGGCATTTGCTCCGGATGGTTCATCGCATCTCTAATGGAAAAAGGACTATGTCTGTCGGCTATGCAGTAGAAAGGCGCCTTCGGGGCTCCCGTTTCCCGAAGCTTGGTGAGAGCACCGAATGGATTTAACAAGACAGAACATGTACGAAGGATGGTCTCCAAAGATCACTGACGGAAGCAGAACACCGATCACAAGCCACTGGTATGCCTATGTCGGCGCCGAAGTCCTCAATGGCCTCGATGAAGCACGACGGTAATGGCGTGCCGATATCTGTTGCTGCTGCTGCTGCGACTCCACGAACCCGGGGACTGCGCACTGCTGCGAAAAAAGATTCTCTGACTACATTCCTGATTCTGTCAGCTTTCGTTTCCACAGTTACTCTCAATCAAGGGTGATCATGGCCAGTATGAATATAGACCGCGAATGGCTGTATCTTCCCGGCGCATTCGCCGCCTGGTGGTTGATGTCGAGTATCTACGCGATATTCTTTCATCCTCTTTCTTCGTTCCCAGGGCCGACCAGCTGGATTGTTACTGGCTTTCCGATTGCCCGGTCGCTCCGTAAAGGCAATTTCATCTATGATCTGAAGCGCCTGCACGACAAATATGGCCCGGTGGTACGCTTCTCGACCAACGAGCTCTCATTCAGCGACGCTCAGGCATGGCAGGACATCTATGGCCATCATGGTGGCGACAAGAATTTCCCGCGAGATCCAAGGTTCTATCTGCCTGCACCGAACGGGACGCATACGATTCTGTCCGCCGGCAACGAGGATCATGGTCGTATGCGCCGGCTTCTCGCTCATGCGTTTTCAGATCGGGCCCTCAAAGGTCAAGAGCACTTTCTTCAGATCTACGTTGACATGTTGATGGACCGGCTGTCGAAGCGATCTGAACAAGGCGCTGTCAACATCAAGGACTATTTCCTTTACACCACGTTCGATATTGCTGGCGAGCTGGAGTTCGGCGAGTCGTTCGATTGTCTGGAGAAGGAAGAATACCACTATTGGCTCGCAGTCATGCTGGCTCATTTCAAGCGATTGGTTCTTCTCTCCTCGTATCTAAAGATCGCGCCTTTCCTTGCCAGCATTGCTCCACACCTCATTCCCAAGTCGATTCGGGAACAGCGTATGGCCCGCTTCCAGTTCTCGCAGGGCAAGGTCGGCCAGCGCTTGGCTGTAGGCGATGATCCACACCGGCCAGACTTCATGACATACGTCTGTCGGCATAATGACGAGAAGGGAATGAAGCGTGAGGAAATCGATGCCACGTTCGATATCCTGGTCACTGCGGGGAGCGAAACGACGGCCAGTACACTAACTGGTGTCCTACATTTCTTGTTGCAGAATCCTGCCAAACTGAAGAGACTGGCGAAGGAAATTCGACGAACGTTCAAGCATGACAGCGAGATCAATATGACCAGCACGGCGACTCTACCCTTCCTGACTGCTGTCATCCAGGAAGGTCTTCGCTTGGCGCCCGCTACACCGACAATGCTGCCACGTCTGGTACCAGACGGTGGGGCGAACGTATGCGGCCATAGACTCCCTGCAAAGGTACGCACGCACCCCTCCTGTCACTCCTCATGATGGCCCTGCTAATGAGCCCTGCGTATCAGACCTCCGTAGGCATATCACAATATGTCATCTTCCGCTCGGACGCCAACTTTGCTCAAGCGAATGAGTTCATTCCCGAGCGCTGGCTGACACCAGAGAATGGCGGAGTTCAGATGGATCCGCACGAGGCGCGCGCATTCATGCCTTTCTCGAACGGCCCTCGTAACTGCCTCGGAAAGAGTCTAGCTTGGTCGGAGATTCGTATGATCCTCGCGACGTTGCTATGGACATTCGATGTGGAGAGGGACGGACAAGACTTTGCATGGGAGGAGCAAAAGACCTTTGTCATGTGGGAGAAGAGGGCATCCATGGTGAAGTTGACGAAGGTGAAGCGTTGAAGACGTTGCAAGGTCTGCAGAGTGGCTGTGAGATAGATCACAATGATCAGGTCTCTTCATCATGCGCACATGCCGCTCTATCTTCCCTGCAATGTATTGTGGAGCTTTATAGAGTTCTATATACTCCGCTTGTGGAGACCGAGAGAAAGTCCTGCGTTGTATAGTCGCTGAGGGCTATGAGGTACGCAAGATCGGATCTCGGACGTTATCCACCACTCCCTTCTTTCATGCTTTTTGATGCGATCTGCGATGTGCCGACAACAAGTTCATTCGTGCACGCTGCTTCAACATGCTCGACTCCCATTCAATAAACGTCATGTTGTACGGCACTGCATGCATCCACGGTCTTTCTCCTTGCGCTGATTTGTACCAGAGCAATCCGACCATGACAGAACCGGCGTTCGTCCATGCAGAGCCACAAACTGAAAGGCGATCATCCGAGAAAACTGCATGACACCACGAACTTTTGAAGATGAGTATGAACGACTCTACCAAGGCTAAAGCTACGCTGTAAGCAGTGTAGAATAAATCGCCCCTTCAAGCCTTCTGCTTTCCTACTGGGAACACTAGCTTCACTCCTCTTACCCTACCAGCCCTCAGTTGGTGCAAGCGTGGGACAACCGCCGCCAAACCTCCTTGGTGCACTCTGATGGGATGTGCCTGCAAGTTGCCTCGTTCCAGCACGTCCGCCACCAGGGTCGCCCATTCGGCCGCGAACTTCCTGTCGGCAGGCAAGGGAGGTCGGTAGTAGGCTCCTGCCAGTCGGACTTCTTCGCCGAACATGGTCCATCCGAGGACCCAGTCATGGAGGATGTTGCGCCGACGAATCGTGAGGTTTCGAGGGAAAGCCTCCAGAGCAGTATACCGAGCATTGCCACCTGTGCTAGCAAGAACGCGCTGGCAGAGAGTGAGTGTAGTTGCAGAACCAATGCAGTCGAGAACGAGACGCAATCCGTCGAAGCCTAGTTGCTGCTCTTGCTGTCGGGTGTATTCGTGAATGGCGGAGATGCAGGCGTTCGTGTCGTTGTAGTCAAAAGCCATAGCTGCTCCGCGTGAGTAAACCAGGTCAAAGTTGGCAGGCGAGCAGGTCGTTATGGGGGTGTAACCGGCGAGACGCAAGAATTGAAGTGCAATGGTACCAGTGGCAGTGGCACCGCCATGGACGAGGACCAGCTGTTTTTTGTTACCTTGTTGGGTGATGGGATCGTCGTTCAAAATTGGCTCCAGTCCCAGAGATCGAAACACCAACCCGACGGTCATAGTGCTCATACCCATGGAAGCGGCAGTGGTGAAATCCATTCCAGTCGGCATGCTGATACATAGGTCTGCCGACGCCGCAAGATACTGTGCGAAGGCTCCATTATTTGTTGCAGACGGATTGCTGCCGAAGACTACCCCGAAGACGTTGTCGCCAATGTGCCATTGGCCTTTGCGGACGCTTTCTCCAATCGCTACAATGGTGCCTGCAAAGTCGCAGCCACAGGTGGCTCCCACAGTAGTGGACTGGTCAAGGAGCTTATGGTCGGAGGGATTGAGGGCGACAGCGGCACTTCGCACCAAAACCTGGTCTGGTTGAATCAGAGGTACTTTGACCGTCGCGAGAGCAATGACACCTGGTGCTTTGGCGATCAGAGCTTTCTGGATACGCGGTAACCCCATAGATTCTTTGGACACTGACATGATATGATATGATGAAGACGACCAGAAGAAAACGACTTATGGATGTCGACACGCGCTTACCCTTGCTTTCGCGAGACAGAAGCTGCGCTCGTATACGTGGATATCTGTTCGGATCAGAGGCTGGGTCGATCTGCTTCGGCGCCGTATGCTCGGTGAGGAAAACCTGAGATCACCGAAGATGCAACGCCGAAGCAAGAGGATCCTCGCCGAGAAAGCGCACAGCCATCCCCCAAATGATATTAAGAGAAGGCCCCAACAAACAAGAAGTTGTGTAAACAACGCAGAAATCAATCATGCATCGCATTTTCAGATCTGATTTCTTCCACTTCGAGGCGCTTAGGCTGCTGAGCTTCGCCCCTTACGAGGGCTGCGAGATCGCGGAATTTCTCGACGCCGTCTCGAAAATCCGTGATCAGGACACTGAGAGCTGGTATCGAGCATGGATGGAAGCTGGAGAGCGTGCTGAAGAGAGCGCCGCAGAAGCAGAACAGGCGGCCAACCGCGAAGCAGCACGCCGTGCATTTTTCCGCGCGTCCAACTACCAACGAGCGGCCCAATTCATGCTCAACGGTCGCAATCCGCACAAAGATCCGCGCATTCTCCAAGTCTCGGAAACGTCTCTCTCCAATTTCAGCCAGGCACAGTACTTGATGGACGCGAGCGTGATCAAGCTTGACATTCCTTACGACTCCATCACCCTGCCAGGCTATCTGTACCTGCCCGCCCCTTCGCGACGTCTACCTGGCAAGCTACCTGTCTTGCTGCAGACCGTCGGTGGCGATGCTACACAGGAGGAGATCTTCTTCATCCTCCCGCGAGAGGCGCTTGAGCTTGGTTACGCGGTCGTCACCTTCGAAGGTCCCGGCCAGGGCATCGTCCTGCGACGAGACCGTCTGCCCATGCGGCCGGACTGGGAAACGGTCGTGACTCCAGTGATTGATCATCTCTTCGATCAAGCCAAGCAGAATCCACAGTACAACCTCGACTTTGACCGCCTGGCCATTGCAGGCTCCTCGGTGGGCGGCTACCTTGCTCTGCGTGGTGCATCAGACCCACGCGTCAAAGCATGCGTCTCCATCGATCCTTTCTATGACATGTGGGATCTGCTGAAGGGACGTATGCCCGAGTTCTTGATCCACTCGTTCGAGGCTGGTGGATTCGTTCCCGACGAAATCTGGGAGATGCTAGTGAACGTACTATCTTGGGCGAATCCACAGACACGCTGGGAGTTCAATCACTTGCGCTGGATGTTCGGCGTCAACTCGACCGCAGCCGTGTTCGGTCGTATGCGTGAGTTCACCTTCAAACAGCGCGACGAGAGCAACTGGTTGGAGAAGGTGAGATGTCCCGTGTTCGTCACGGGCGCAGCTTTCTCGATGTACGCCATGCCCGAGATCAGCACACATAAGATCTACAACAATCTGGCACATTTGGGCGACGACAAGCGAGCCGTGTGGGTGGCGGAAAACTCATATGATGGTGGGATGCAGTCGAAAGTTGGTGCATTTGGTGTGTTGAACTTGAAGGCGTTTGCGTGGCTGGATGCCATGTTTGGGATCGACCGGCGCATTCCGCTCAAGCGTTAAAATAGTTTCGTTGCACTTCAGATTGCAGACTACAGCGAAGCCACATTCGAATCTCACCTTATTAGAATGGTTGGAGCGTTGGAAGGGAGAACATCAGGGCTAGCTGCAGTAGTCCTGCATTCTTGGTGAGATCCAGACACATTATTCCCATTGATTCGGTGATCGAGCTGTCGAACGGAGAGATTGTTATACCGAGAACGGAGTTATGTGACTTTGCCCTGCAATGTCTTCGGCGTTAGCTATGCAGGTCGGCGTAAGAGTGCTCCTCGTGTGCTTACCCCATGCTTACCATCTTTCGTAACATCTCCCTCCTGGCCAATTCCTTCCTTCACACCAACAATACAGCGGACATGGCTACCGAACTGATCCTCTGGCTGAGGGTCACCATTGTCCGATTCCTACTCTCTTACAATGATAAGCAAGAACGCAAGCAAGAGCCCCGACCACCACCGCCGACATTCATAGAGACTATTGCCTCGCTCTCTCCTCGTGGAAATGTTCGTCTGCACTTCCACTACTCTTCACGGAGCTCGATGGCCTCCGGGAGCAAAGTAAAGCAACCTCTCGTCATCGACTTCCACGGAGGTGGTTTCTCTTCCGGCGTTCCTAGCATGAACGCCCGATGGATCGCATCCCTCCTCGCCACTGCAACGACGCAACCAGTAGTCGTCGGCGTTGAGTATAGCCTGGCCCCGGAGCATCCCTACCCCTCTGCATGGATGGATGCTTCAGCCGCAATCTCATATCTGGCCTCCGAGGGTGCGATCAAACATAATCTCGATCCTACACGGATTGTCCTCTGCGGCTACAGCGCCGGCGGCACTCTCGCTTTGACCGTCCCGCTCTGGATGCACGAGCTGGCAGCAACGGCTACGATTCGTCCTCGCATACCTCTTCGTGGAATTTGTTCTGTCTATCCGAACGCCGACCTTCGCGTCCCACGTCCTCAGCCCCGTTCATTCCTCATCCGGTTCTTGAATGATACCTGGGATAGAGCGTTCACCTTGCGAACTCCAATCGACTCGCCGTTCGTCTCCCCAAGTGCCGCTTCGGATGCTCTCCTGGATTCCGCGCTTCCTAAGTCTATAGCTCTGTACCCTGTAGCTGACGACCCTCTGTGCCCACCTTGCGAGACCTTCCGCAAACGTCTTACTCTTTTGGGTAAGCAAGTCACTGGTAGAGTCGAACCCGACGTGGCTCATGCGTGGGACAAGATGCCCATCTTGGATGCAACGCAGTGGGCAAAGCGAGAGGAGTGGTTCCAGCGTATGGCCATGGATATCGATGCGATGCTCAAGTGATTGGGAAAATCCCAGACAGCTCTATTGTTGCCCCTTCTGTACATACAAGCCATCCAGGTTCCAGATAATGAAAACTTACAGTGTTGGAAGTCCTCGAACCAAGCACATTGACCGGCTCTCACACGTGTGGTGACTCCGTTATCTTGTCAAGTCTCACACCAGGGCCGAGAACCGACTCATAAGCAGGCTTACGTCGAATCTCGTCAGCTCTGGATGGGTCTGGACGTCCTTGTTCATGATCCATTGTAAGCGTGTGCTGGTATTGTGTGATTCAGCTCTAGCGCTAGTAAGGGTGTCGTTCGTGTTGGTTGTAGAGTCCTAGGATAGGCAGCGGTATTAGACACAATATGGGGGCCGTTCTGCTTTGGGAAATATGAGGCGCTACTACGCAATTTTCGGACTCTATCATTACCGTAGTCCACAAGGTCCCAAGGAGTGAAATTGGTGCTTGGAGAACACCTACCGGCACTGCCATACCTTCTCAAGCGACATGTTCCGGCGCGGGCGGGTATTGTAGCAACGCCTACCACAACCTCACTTTCTGTTGTGTTTCGATACTGCTCTCTCGTACAACCTCAACGCGCGTCAGCAGGAGCTCAGATGCTGCAACAGGATTCCGGCCATCACTTCAACGCTTTTGAACCACCCACTCGCGACGCAAGACGCTCCACCCAGTTTGCACTCCTTCGTCCTCTGACGGGAAGATGCCTGCAGTAGTGTCACCATGATGCTGATGCAGCAGCAATCATATCGCAACGTTCCTGTACGCGAATACGTTCTGCGGCCATCTTGAGAGCTGCGGAATGACTTCCACCCGCTTGAGGCTGATTCCTATTAATGTGGGTCGGCGGTGATGGTCCTCGTGTCACCATGTTGTTTCCTCTCCATTCTGTTTCCACGTTGCATGTGTTGTGTTGTCTGGTCCCGGCCGGGGCATCCTCCCACGTATCAGACATGCGGGAGGGCAGTCAGGGTTTGTCTAGCTCTATCAGTGGCGAGCCATAGCGTCATCGTGTAGAGCGACGACCCTGTTGCGCTTCAAGAAGCTTACAACACGTCTAGAGCTGACATCGCGTAGGTACTCGGGGTCAGCCAGGCGACTGCAGCATAATGTAACGAGAGGCCGCAGGATCCGATGTGCAACTCCGCTGTGCCGTGTCAACAGCATGGTAATGTCGAGCTCATTTCATGAGGTCTGATTATGAAGCAACCTGGGATTGACAAACGAATCACTCAGGTGATGTCTTCACCGCATTCCCCATCCTACAGCTGACGGCACAGCAGCGCAGCATTGGTCGACCACTCTTCGCTCCAATGGAATAATGGTAGTGCATACACGAATCAGCCTTGAATGTCACCACCTGCGCCCATCTTACAGCATATGATCTTAAAGCATAGTTCGCACTCTGGCTTTATGCATAGACTTCTTCCGGGCACATGTCAATGAGCCCCAGTTACAAAACATCAGGAGCTTCAAGCTCGTCGGGGTATAAGGCAGACATCTGACACTCATGGACAGCCTTCCCAAGAACCGGACAGCGTGCGATCGCTGTCATACACAAAAGCTGAGTTGCAAGCGCTCGGAGGAGAATGGCCCATGTATACGATGTTCTCGGGCCAATGTGGCATGCGAAAGCACTCCGTTTGCTGGGAAAAGGAGACAGACCTCGAGTACAATGTCATCTACGGAACCACCAGTCGCCAGTTGTCCAACTTCAGCAACTGCGAGAGACGACATTCACGAAGACAACTCTTCCGGCAATACGTCTGATGGTCAAGGTGGTACGAATCTCAGCAGTCGCAAGCGGAAATATTCACAGCTGTCTCCATCCCCTAAGCTGCCATATCCGCGACACATTCCGCCGAAACCACTCTTCCACCAACACAATGTACGGCCGAGAAGGCAGACGGATGCTTTTACTCACCTTGACATCTTCGGCTCCGAGACCTTGGAGTTTGAGCCGGTCATTGATCTCGATGGGCTGTTTAGTCAGCCCAGTACGCAGCCGGAGGGTGTTATTCCGTCTCCGGCTTTATTCGACACGACATATCACACGATGCTGGAAGGAGTCGGCCAGGAAGTGCACCCTGTTGAGGATATGTTGATCGGTGAAGTAGACCAGGCCGCAGCGGATCAACGAGGGTTGATGCTGTCACCACCACGGCTCGATGACTGGTCATCGCAAGGCTTCGCCGAGCAGTCCTTTGCTCTCAACAAAACACAAGTCTCAATGACGAAGCTCGAGAACAGCAGAAAAGAACCTTCAGTCTTCGACTGGCTCAACTCGTTGACACGATTGAGCGGTGTGCTGTACCAGCAAAGCCAAGCAATGCCAGTGGCCAGGCGAGGCAGCGATTCTACCACGACCGGCAACGATTTGGAAGATAATGCTTTCCCAGTCGACCATATCTTCTCCACCACTGAACAATTCCTCGTCACCCTGGCCAAAGCGAAAGCCTACCTCGTCGTCGAGAAGGGCGAGACATATTGTCCATCCTCTTCCATTGAAAACCCCTCTCCGCCCGTGCTGTCGAGCTGGCAAGCGCCCTTTGATGCCGGCTCCAAATTTCTGCTCCTATCATGCCGCGTGCGTCTGCTCGAAGTCGTAGAAAAGACCGCGTGTCTCGTGGAGACTTGGCTCAATGACCGCAAGGCGCCTCGGCCATCGATCGACGTCCATCTGCCGCGGCTAGATGCCGGATCATCACTGACCTTTGGTTCCTCACCGACCTTTCAACTCTCGCTGATCCTCGAGTTCTGCGAGCAGATCCTGACACGGCTGCGCGCTCTGACGGTATGGCTGGACGACCATGCCAAGCACGCTCTTGCCATGCAGTCCGTACCAGCACAGGACCTTCCCCTGGCGCACATAGATCAATGGGCTGGTCGCAGCGCACCTCTCGACGAGGCCAGCGCCGGTGCCGTCCGCGCGGTACAAAGTCAGGAGGACTCTGCGGCCCGCACGCTGGCGAGGATGCGCAGGTTGTTGCAAAGTGCGAATATTTGAGACATGATATGGGTCCTGACTTTACTTTTCCTGGCGTTTGGGAGTCAGGATAGATGCTTGTGTCGTGAAAATATCTTCCCCTCTGGTTGCTGGTCGGGAGCAGTGTCGGGAACTCAACACAAAAGACCAACACCCTAATGAGGGTTTATGTAGACTTACCTTATACATCCCGCTCAATGAATTCGAGACGGTCACGATGATATATTCCTCCCCTGCAGATACACACACACTGATCGCAAGGCGTCGTGGGTTCGGATTGGAGTGATCTGGGAGTCGGCGCCTCCGGCTGAATCACGGCCGACCAGCGCTACGAAAAGCATGGATAGATAGCTTTAGATGTCCATCGCCAGAGATGTTCGTCGAGTAGCTGCTTACGTTACGGAGATCCATGTCATTCACTCATCTACATCGTCTGTAGCTTCCCTTGACTGTACCGTGGGAAGGGTCGTTGCCTGCGGACGCATCCTTACAAACCTTTCACACACCCGCTCTCCACCACGCAAAACACATTCTCCATCTTTCCCGGACACAGCAGCATTGTGCACTTCGGTCTTCTCCCCGACCAACATCGCCGCTATTCCGACTGTTCAACAACTCTGAGACTCCCACCTACAGCCCGAGATCAGCACCTTCACCCCACCAGAACGGGTAAATAAGAGCTCACGACGCGCCCACGTGTCGCACGTTCTGCGCAATGCCCGGTTCCACGTTCTGCCTACCCAGCGCCTATCGTCGCAGTTCTCGAGGGCGCTGCAACTGTACATTAGTTCCTGAAACGCCATGGGTATAGCAGATGGCGTTCGCACAACATTATTAGGACGACGCAAAGGTAAGAAGTGCGGTCTTCGCAGCACGTGGCGCTCCCGCCGGCCGCGAGTAGGACGTTTCTCCGTCTGGAGATGTAGTCTGGCTCAGCGCACGTGGGGAATGAGACTGGCGGGGAGAGTGAGAGCTAGACAGAGCTTCTTCGTCCCGCGGTGTCTGCAGCTTTGCTCGGGCAGAGAGCCGCAGGCATGTCGGTCGGCAGCAGGGAGTATTCTGTTCAATGCATTGGAGCGCAGGGGTAGAAGGGTACATAGATGAGTCGATGGACGCTCGTCGTTCCAGGAGGGGATGTGGAATGTGAAGTGGAGACATCGCTATCACACCTATTTCTACTCGAGGATTCACTAAATGATGAGCTTTGGTAGCAACAAGTTCGTCCCGGACGAGGTCGTCGTCGACAAGGCCGGGTCCCATGAGGCTGATGGCTCTTCGGGGCTAGAGGAGGAGCGCCAGATCAAGAAGATCACCAAGGTATCGTCGACGCTGACGGTTCTGGTGTCTGGTTTGGCATTATTCAGGTGAGCACGCTGTCACATCCCTATATGTATATACGCTCTTCCAAGCTGATGGTTTTAATTTCAACAGTGACGGCTACAATGCCCAGATCATCGGATACATGGAGCCACTCTTCACCGAGTTGTACAAGGACGGCATGTCCAAGATCATCAAGACACGGCTGTCCAACTCCTACCTGATCGGAGAGATCTTTGGGATGTTGTTCTTCGGCTTTCTGATTGACAGAGTCGGTCGTCGGATGGGAATCGTCCTTGCGACGCTCTTCCTGATCCTCGGTATCGTTCTCGCGACTGCGGCTCATGGCACCTCTCAACTCGGCATGTTCTGGATGATGATCATTGCGCGCGGCCTGGCAGGCTTCGGCGCCGGTGGAGAGTATCCTGTTTGGTGAGCTCTCGTTCACGACATCTGCGAGCATCCTTTGTCATTACTGATACTCAACAACCAGCGCTACCGGTTCGGCTGAAGCCTCAGACGAAAGCGAATATGTGCGCCGACGACGTGGAATCCTTGTTGCGCTCGCCACAGATTTCTCCATCGACTTGGGATTCGTGGGCGCGGGTATCGTTGCGCTCATCGTGCTCGCGGCGTACAATTACAACATCTCCGAGGGCGTCTGGAGGATCTGCTTCGGCTTGGGCATTGTTCTTCCGCTGACGTTGTTCTTCTTCCGGATCCGCATGATCGACTCGACGCAGTACCGCAAACACGCGATGAAAGAATTCCCGTACTGGCTTGTGCTGAAGCGCTATTGGAAGCCGATGTTGGGCACGAGTCTCGCGTGGTTCATGTATGACTTCGGTAAGTCTCAGAGAACGGTAAGGGCTGGTTTAATGTGAGCTCAGCTAACCTGGCTTCGCAGTGACCTACCCCTTCGGAATATTCTCCTCAACCATCATTACCCAGCTCAATCCCCAAGGCACACTTGTGCAAAATATCGGCCTCGGCACAGCCGTCAACTGCTTCTACCTCCCCGGCTGCATCGTCGGTGGGCTGCTCATGGATCGTATCGGACGCAAGCAGACCATGACTCTAGGCTTCGCACTCTGGGCCATCCTCGGATTTGTAAGTCTCGCTGATCGACCATCGACATCCCTACTTCCCAGCTAACCTGGCGCTCATCCAGATCATCGGTGGCGCTCTCAACCCCATCCAGTCCGTCTTCCCGCTTTTCATCGTCCTCTACGGCATCTTCAACGCCCTCGGCGAGATGGGACCTGGCGTCGCGACATTCCTTTGCGGTGCCGAGTCCTTCCCCACTCCCCTGCGCGGTCACTTCCTCGGTTTGGCGGCAGCAGTCGGCAAAGCCGGTGCGGCCATTGGCACGCAAGTCTTCACGCCCATCCAGGACTCCTTCTCCGACACCCAGCAAGGCGTGCAGGGCGTGTTCCTGATCGGCGCGGCGTTTGCGGCCGTCGGCGGTCTGATCGCCTGGTTCCTCATCCCAGACCGCGAGCGCGATCTCGAGAGCGAGGATGCGCGGTTCCGCGCATACCTTCAGGAGCATGGATATTCAGCCGACTTTGGCGTGAGTCTGAAGGAGGAGATCAAGACAACTGCGTTCAAACTGCGATGAACTGTTGTCCTGTGCGAGATGCGGGTGTTAGCGTTGGACTATTGGACTTTTCGCGCTCGCTTTATTTTAGACTGCGAGTTCCTCTATGAATGTGACACAAGTTTTATGCTTCATCATGTCTTTGACGTATGCCGTCGTTGTTGAAAGACTTGCATTACAAAGAATCAAGCTGTTTGGCATTTTCGTCATCATCCCCCGAACAAGGGCGCAGGACATGACGAGAGTGTCACGTCCATGCTACAACTCAGATTCGCGCGCTCATGCCGAATGACCTACGCACCGAAAATACACCTATTCGCCAGAATGGCAGATGTAGAAACTATGATCAGCGACACTGAAGATCATCAGGCGAGGAAAATGGTCGTCGCAACGGCACAGTCCATTCTGCGACAACGTGTCCAAGGAGAGCGAACTCGACATGCACATCACGATCCGCTGCAACGTGGATCATCGTCCTTTGTTCCTGAGCGTCACAGCGATGCCGGATTTGGAGTGGCGCGCTTTGTATAGCCCGTCGACTGACATGCTGTATGGAGGTATGTAGGTACATGGATGTACATATGTCGGGGCTGCAGAGACTCATTCGCATTCGGCACCGAGCTGTACAAAACAGATCATACAGTGCTAAGTCTTCTACCACCGACCCTCGGGACCTGAACACAGCCACACAAAGGCGCAGGCGGCGACACAAGACATGAGCGTACCATGCCCCGAGGTGCTGGAACCGGGACTGGCTTTGACACGAAGTAGTGAAATATGCTGTCCCAGTGCCCAGGTCGAGGAGAGCGGGGAGTTTCTCGGAGCCGCGGTTGGGCTGAAGTCGAGATAATTCTATCTACCTTAGGGAATAATCAAACACGACCCGGGATCCGAGACACGAGAGGAGCGGAAATCAGCGTGAGGGGAAAGAAGTTTTTTAAGATATGGTTCACCGAGAACGAATTCTTTCTTCCAGATCCAGCCTCCGCCCTGGTAGAATTATTTTCCGTATGTACGGTATGGAAACGAATGACCATGCGGTGCTGATGCCGTCGAATGAGTGCGTACCATCGGCGCATCAGTATCGCTGACCGGTGATGACAGGCATACTTCATGAGGAATCACGGACCATTCCCGGAGTACCGCACTGTTACATCGATACTGTATGGGAGACCTGTCGTGCGAGGATGCAGCTCCATTCCTCGCAGATCATCCAAGCAAGACACGTTTTCGGCGTCTCTGTGCGAGACTGCCACTTCGGTCCTGCGAGATCCGACCCCAAATCCCCGTTGCAGCAAAGTCCCTGCATTCGTGATCGACGACGCGTAGATGGCGCAAGGCGAGGAGGAGGCGAGGATCGTCGACAACCTTGTCAGCATTCATACTGTAGCATTTCTGCACTCAAGAAGACCCTGGCATTCTCTCCTCTTTCGTCCGTAAGGGCAGAAAGCATAGAGGTAGAACATAAATGAGGAGAAAGTTTGACGCTCGGCAATAGACTTGAAGTCGCAACATTACTGTAAAGGAAATAATACCAGAAGTACCCGCTACAAACAGCGTTACTAGGTAATCTCGCCGAATACGGCCGCATCGCACCATTATTACCATTCCCCAGAACGTGAGGTACTTGCCAGAATCTACATGTACCTTATACACTGGGATTCGGCATCTGACAGGTCGTTCGGTCCGCTAAGCGGTTGCAGACGAACGATGACGATGACGACGATGCGACGTGCTTCGTTCCGGCTGATGTTCGTGGGTTGCATTGCGCGAATCCTGTCATTCGAAACATACCTCACCGTGCTGCTGATCAGGCGGTGTGCGATGGCGTGGGTGTACGGTCGTGTCAGACTTGATGTGGTGGGTGTCAGCCGGGCAAAGAAGTGCGTGTTCATGACTCCAGTTCATGGTACCTTACTCATGTCACGATAATCAGAAAGCTATCATCATCCCGGCCTCCACCGCGCCTATCCCTCCTTTGTTTCGGCCGGAAGCGTCCAAGGCGCGCCATCGCTCTCCACGTTCTCACAACCCCATTCTCGCATGTGAACACGCCTTACCTAGGCAGTCAGGTCTCGTCGAGCAGATTCCATCGCCACGGGGCGTGGCGGTCGGCGATCATCTCACCTCTCTCATCCCTACAGCGACGATCGTCAGCAGCCCACAGCAGCCAAAGCCGCATGTGTCATCATCCAGCTCCTCGTTACCGTAGCTGACCGAAATTCCCCGGTAGGGACTTTGCGTTCCCCCAATCCAATTCAATTTCGCTGCCGGCCCTTTGTGGTCCTGCGCAGAGGGAGAGATCTGGTGGTAGAAAACGATCCCGCGCGGCCGCCACCACCTATCGCTCGGTCGGCGCAGCGTAGATCGTTTGGCGTGGTTCGGTCCTGTGCCTCTGTCGTATCGTGGTTCCGGGCGGCGAAAAAGAAAAGGGTGTGCCATTTGCCCTTACCGGGTGGTGCAAGGCGAAGGAAGGTTCCTTGAGTACCTCACTTGATGTGACATCCGCCGCGTCGTGGAGCGAGGTGGTATACCTTATTACATATACATAGCGTGTGGGATCCCCATTTCCCAATTCCTGATCCCGAGATTCCTGACCAACCCACGGGATCATATACATACTGGTACAGTGTGATTCATTGTTTACTACCTTATATCATTCGACATCCCTCGCTCCCACGTCAGGCGCGGGTCTGCTCTACCTACCATCAGTTCCTGCTCTGACCATCTGACCTTATCACCTGGACACTTGCTCGATACTCCCTTTCATAAAGGTTGCTATTGTCCCGCGTCCGGTCCCGGCCTTTGTTCGACGCGTCGCTGCGCTCTTATTGTTGTCTCCGAACGACAATACACGATCCAGTCTATTGTTCACACGCGAAGGACTCCATATATATGTCTCTACACGCATCATTCGAACGTCAACAACATCACCACCGGACAGACTGGACACCTCACTAGCCGGGCTTACCATAACATCACATCACCAACACCTAAATCACAGCAACTCAGTGCATCGTTGCATCACTCTCGCCACAACGACAGAAATGGCACGTTACATTACGAACAACGCGTCCTCACAACCGACGCCCATCATGAGCGCACCCTTCTCCGCCGCGTCGTCCACCTCTTCACCCATGAAGATTGGATCGGCGACATCGACCACCTCGACCTGGGGAGAGATTCCGCACGCTGCCTCCTCGCGCAAGATGAGCTTCTCGTCTGCCGTCTTTCGTCGACAAAGCAGCGATGTCCCGAGCGCCTACATCAGCGACGAAGACCTGTTCGGTGGCGACGAAGATGAGCCGTATCTGAGCGAGCCACCGCCGCCCCCACGATCCGCTGAAGCTTGGTTGGCGCGTCCACTGCTGCCACCCGTCGTCTCGGAGTCTCGTCGACGAAGCGCTCCGAAGAAGTCGATCAAGAAGAACAGCAAGTCTGCCAAGTGAGAAGCAGAAGTGTGCGTGGGTCTGGATGACCAGGCCTATGCAGCATGCATTATCAAAGCTTACCTAAGGACTGTTGTTGTGACTTGCGCCAGTAGGACGACGTCAGTATTGCCCGTCTACCATCGACCAGGGAGTCTCCAACGATCGAGCACACCCACGCTTTGAGCTACCATGAACTCCCGCGTTCGGTGCCGTGTGCTCCAGATGTTCGATGCTTGTCGGCGAACGTGATGCGGTGTCATGTGGTCTATCGGACCTGGCCGTGTCTCCGATTGCGCACCGTCAACGAGCCCGGCCGCAGCACGCAAGCCGCCGTAACCGGACACAGTCATCTCTACATCTGCAATGATTGAGATGTTCAAGACCCTTGACGAGTAAATCTGGGGATGCACCGGCCAAGACGGCCGAGGGCACATTTCATCACAATTATTCATGAAACCGTGACCGGCCCCCCAAACGCTCGTGCAGAAGGCCGTTGGGTTCGGCCCAATTGCGCCACTGTTGGTGTGACGAACGCACGAGGAAGATGACTTGCGGATCTGTGGTGCAAGCGGCATGGTTCGCAAGAAGAGGTCGCAGAAGCGGTCAAGCAGACTTCATCTCAGCGGCGTCATGGTGCCGAATCAGGATGGGGCCGGGGGAAACAGAATCCTTCGCGACACCAAAAGGGAAGGGAAGGTTGTGGAAGCACATCTGCGAAGGTGATAGTTTGAACGAGGGAGCATCGGAGCGGGTCGCGTGCAGATCGGCGCTTAAAGTCGAGCAGGAATTGGCTAGACCTGTCTCCACTGTTGGGATGAAGATACTGCAGCGAGTCCTTTTCACATACCATTTCCCGTATTTACCACTTCAACGATTAGCTCTGAGGCAATTGAGAAAATGAAACGCATTCCATCCAATCATGAATTTCCGGCATGAACTGTCGTTGCTGCCGGATTCCGTCACAATACTGCCAGGCCGTTGAAGCCCCGACAGGGATGCCCGTTGGTTACGAGCCATGATGGATGCGTGCGCTGGCGGAGCGTTGGCTGGGGTGGTGTTGCGAGCTGCTTGCGTGCATATCTTGTAAATGCAGCAGCCCAGCACCAGCCATCCCATCCTTTCCCTCCACCGCCGCCGCATCATCCACATTCCACGCGGATCGTGTTCTGTCCAGCCGCGTGGACGGGGAAGTAGTCATGTCAAGCAATCAGCACACCAGTGAGGGCGCGGGTTGGCGTTGGGAGGAAGCTTTGTCAGGACGCTGGGGTCTGGATCGTGTTGTACCTTAGAATACCTTATCATCAACGTATGGAGGAGGTGGTAATTGTATACTGTATGCCTATAGGGACGGGCAGCAGACGAGTGGCGCTGCCGACAGGGTTTAGGCTTCGGCCAGCGCAAGGGTCGAGCCTCCCCTGCCGGCCAATCGACACGCGGACGCACCACTGCATCCCCGCCTGCATCCCCAGCGGTCTGCTCGCTATGGCAGCACTGACGAGCGCCCACCGCAGGCCAGCACGCATCCGCCCATGAAACACGGCGGACGAGCAGCGTGGACGCCCGCCCATCGCCCGTCGCGCGAGCCAGCACACTGGACCGGACTCGATCCGATGGACGAGCAGCATCTGCAGGGTCGTCGTTAAAGTCGAACGGGGCTACGGCACTGGCCTTTTAGCAGGTCTGCCCGGCAGCGAATAGAGCGACATGGCCTGCTTGTCTGCTGCTCATAGGCCTCGCGCCCCCAGCCTTTCATACGCTTCGCTTAGCCGCTGCATGTCCTCGATCGGCCACATTGGGTCGACGGGGTGATTGTTCGGGAGATCACGTTGCCCTTCAGCCATCGCCTCGACTCTAACCGCTCGACTGGCTCACGCTGACAACGCTCGCTCGACCCTCGAGATTACGTCCCCTGCACCGCATCGCTCATGCGTATGTACTCCGCCTGCTGCTGTTGCTGCTGAATGCACCTCGAATCCGTACCTTTTCCCAGCGGCTACATGCATTACTGCTGCAGCGGCGGCCGGGTTCAGCGAGTGGGGCCTGAAAGCGCACGAGAGCTACCTGCACACCCTTGGTGAGTTACTCAAGTACCACCCTCCGGGATCTGCTGGAGCACACATGTTGCGGTGCGTCGGAAATCCCCAGAAAACCCCTCCTACAAAGCGTGGGCCATTCCTGTCAACCCATCCTTGTGGACGCCGACCGACTGCGTGACCTTCGATCGATCCCGCGGGCCTGCCATTGACGGCCATGATCAAAGCGTTCCCCAGACTGCCGACTGACCAGCATTGCGAGTACAGCGCGACAACATGTCCACCGGCCAGCCCTTGAGACATCGGTCTAGGTCGTCCACATCGAAACACTCCAACGCATCACATCCCACTCCTCCCCCGATCGCCCTCACCCCCGACAACGATCTCGAGTTCTCGCCATGCGCCGCGACCGCTTCCTTCTTCTTGTATACGCACCGCAGTCAGATCTTGGTCTTGCATCATGACACCCTGGCGATCGAGCGACGGTTCGACCTGCATCACGAAGACGTGCTATGGGTTGCCGTGGACAACACGAGTGAACGAGGGACGGGGCGATTGGCGGTCAGTTATGATGCAGGGAACACGGCGATAGTATGGGACATCCTTACCGGTGGGGAGGTTGCGCGCTTCTCCGCGTACGAGAAGATGCTCGTGGCGAGCTTCATGCGCGATGGTAACATTGCTTTTGGTAAGATGGTGTTGCGTTCGATGTGGCAGAGTGGGCGCATTGCTAATACACCAACCCAGGAAACGAGCAAGGAAACATCATCTTGTTCGAACCGTCCACATCAGAGCATATCTCTGCGCGAACAATCTTCGATCCGGTGACTGCAATCGCACCCTCAGCAGATTGCCGGACATTCGCCATTGGGTGAGTGATGCAGTATATGTTACAACAAGATACCTGGCTGATCGATCTAGGTACATGAACGGCTCAATTCTCATAGCCACATTACAACCATCATTCACAATCCTCCACACCTTGACAACAACTCGGGCACCATCGAAAATCACCGGACTTGCCTGGCATGCGTCTTCTTCTAAGCAAAAAACCGACATGCTTGCCACGCAGACATCTGACGGAGATTTGCGAGTATGGAGTGTACCGAAAGTCGCGCACCAAGAACCTCCGACCATCATCAGAGTGCTCCAGCGAGCAGAATATTCGCAGCCTGGTCCTTGTTGGTTTGCTTGGTCAAAAAGCGGTCGCATCGTCCAGCACTGCGAGGGGTGAGTTCACGCATGTCGCGCAATCCAACGCATCACGTGAAGCTGACAGTCGCACAGAGAGACCCGATCCTGGGATGTGCGAACCAAAAAAGTGACTTATGATGTGATACCCACAATTTCCGATGTCAGCGGTATCGCTGTCTATGGCCCTTCCGCCACCCTATTCACTCTGGGTCGTAATCATACCGTACAACAATACGACATCACTCCGACCAGTGTTCCAATGCAAGTCGCTGGCGTGCAGCACATACCAGCCAACACTCCGCCTACACCACCGACTATCCTCGAGGAACGAAAGAATCCTCATGCGCTATCAATGACCTACGACACTGAAAGCAGTGCAGACGAAGGCGGTGGAATGTCGCCGATGCAGAAGATTGCGAGAGAGATGGACTCCCTCGACGCTCTTGAGTCTGAGCTTCGTGACAAAGTTGGCCCACTGAGTCCGGTGTCAAGTCGAGGAACTTCCGTCAGCTCGAGGTCATCTGGCGCTTCCTCCAGGCGGAAAGGGCGAAAGTACCTCTACGATCGTCCGGAATCGTCGAGCGCATCGAGCGCTACCGGTTTCGAGGGTACGGAGTTTTCGTTTGGTGGGCCGGCTACCCGACCGCATCATGAGAGCATGTCTATCAGATCCGTTTCGTCGTTTCAGTCGAGAAGTCATCAACAGCCACAGTCAGTACGTCAGCAGGCTCCTCAGAGCATCCAAACCATGCAGCAAGCACAAGGAACGGACAACAAAGATCTCTTCCCATTCACGAAGGCGCGTCTGCAAGATGTATCTTTCCGCACTCCACATTATGGCACTGCAGCACGAACGCCGGAACTGCTGCAGCGGGAGATGCTCAGTGTCGTGTTTGGCTGGAATGAGGACATCAAATCTCTCATTCGCGAGGAACTCTCGAGACACCAGCCGGGATCAGCGAGCGCCGTACTCCTCACCAAATGGCTTGGTGACATGGCCGCGGACGACATGGCTTCTATGATCGGATCTCAAAGCATGAGTTCTTCGGATTGGATGCTTCTGGCGTTGAGTTCGATTGGTGCCGACTCGCAGAAAAAGGTCGGCGAGGCCTTTGTGCAGCGACTTTTGGAGAGTGGTGACGTTCATCCAGCCGTCGCAATCCTGCTTGGTTTGGGCGAATACAACGATGCGATTGAAGTTTACGTCTCGCAGCAATACTGGATGGAGGCGGTCATTCTGACCTGCTTGATGTGCCCATCAGACTGGGGACGACATTCATGGCTGATCCGGAAATGGGGAGAAGCTGCCGTACAACAAGGACAGGCTGAGCTCGCAGTCCGTTGCTTTTCTTGTACCAGCGTTGAGACTTCTGAGCCTTGGTTCTCCCCACGCGCCCAAGACGCCGTCTACGCGGCACAGCAGACGCGCCTGACAGATCCAACCAGTCCGCCGCTTTCGCCTCCTTCGAGATCTGGATCCGGCAGGATGACGGCCAAGAATGCGTCGCTCAAGCTGATCACAACGTTTGGAGCTAAAGGTGGTGCCGAAAACACCACGAGCCTCAATGCAGTTGCGGCCACGCCTATCGCGGAATCTGCTTTGTCACCAGGCGGTCTTCAGCCGTGGCGGGGTGCCTCGAAAGCGAGAGCCATGCGTGATCCATCCTCTGCACGTACCGCAACTCCTGGAGGGTATGCCCGACGAAAGCGTCTGCCATCACGAAGCGACATCGAGCGAGCGAAGCAGGAAGCCGCGGAAATGGCGACACCCATGACTGCTGCTCGTGACATGCCAGCGAGTAACAGGTTCCGCCAGAGGTCAGAATCGGAGGCTAGCTTGCCCGAACCACAGACTGCCGTCAGGCCTTCTCTCGCCATCCCGCCAAAGGACGATGATCACTTGCCTTCACCTGCGAAAGGAGTCTTCACACGTCTGCGAGAGCAGTCACAACAAGGCCGCGATGTGGTCCGTGATCGAAAGCCGGACGGTCTGGCCGTGCAGGTCGTGAACACGAGATACATGGATGCGACTACGCCTGGGCCAAGCACACAAGGATCCGAGTCGATGTACAGTGTAGGCTTTGCTGGCAGCAAAGCGGGTGATCCCAGTCCGCCTTTGACTGGTGTCAGCACCAAGGGACGAGCCATTGACGCATACATCAGCAGTGTTGAAGAAGCTCGGAATCTGCGCCGCGCTGAGCGTGCTGCCAGTCGTCAGCGAGGAGAGAGCAGGAAACGAAATGAAAGCCGATCAGGGCGGGCGGCCAGTCGGATGCGTGAGCCTTCACAGTCACATCACAGCGAGGACGTGCGGTATATCCAACCCGCCAAGCGATCACCGTCTTCTCCCGTGCCGATGTCGCCTCAGGAGTACGCACCGAATCCCCGATTGGCGCTTGCAGATCCCGCAACCACGGACGACGAGAATTTCTACAAACTCGCTTCGCCGGTGGACTCCCACAAGAGTTTGCGATCGCAGCGATCTGAGTACAAGAAGACACGAAAGGCGACCTCGCCTGAGCGTGCAGCTTCACGAGCACGAAGTCGTGGCGCACGTGGCAGTTCGGACGATCTGCGTCTCAGGTCTGACAGAGGCCGGAGCTCATCCCGGAAAGGCGGCTCTGCCGCACGGTCACCCTCTTCTCCTCTTCCAATCCCACGAGACGTACCGGCTGCACAGGAGCAGAGTGAGAGCCGCAACGAAGATTCGCGTGTCAGGTTCCGAGCCCGAAGCTCAAGTCGACAGGCAGGCGACGGCTTGCAAGCACGAAGAGCCGCCAGCCGTGCTAGATCAAGTAGCCGAAAGCCTTCGATCCCGTTCGGCGAGGCCGACATGGCTGCACCCAGTATTCATAAAGACAGCGTATTGGATGACGATTCTGTACCTCGCTCGAGGCCTCGGATCATGAGCAAGAAGGACATCGCCGCCAAGGAGCTCGAGGCTCGTCGCCAATCGCTTGCACGCAGGCCTTCAGCACCTTCGATCCCTATGCCAGGAGAGCTGAGCGCAGGCTTCCGACCGAACATGAGCCCGCGCTCGCAAACCGATCTTAGCAATAACCCTGCATCGTTCCAGCCGCCAATGTCCCGCAGCCACACGGTTGATCCTGATGCCATGTCGAAATATAACAAAGCATCTTCCACGACTTTGCCTGCCATTGGGCTGCCAGCCACTCCCCGAGCTATGCGACACCCTCGCTATATGAGCGCTGACCCCAACGAGGAAGATCGTGCTCCGCCAGTGCCTGAGATACCCGGCAACTTCAGCGAACTCTCCTCGATGAGCAGTGGTGGGGCCGGCTCATGCTTGAGCCAGGTCACGGGCTCGAATTTGAGTCAGGTGCCCTCGTCCCTTGAGAGCGGCAGTAACAATGCCGAGACGGTGGATGACCTAGGTCCTTTGCTTCCGTCCACGGTCTTTGGTCAGAAAGTGACGCAGGCTCCGGCACGCTCAGCCTCAGCACCGCCTGAGAAGAACAGATCAGGAGCACCTGTGCACCCGGCATACAAGACTGGTCTTCCAAGTTCCAACCGGCGTTCATCTTTGACACGAGGGCATGTCCGTAAGATCTCACCTCCTGATGTACAGAACGCTCCAGCGGCCACGGCTCCTGGCATCAACAGCATCGACGAGGCTCTGCACTACCGCGATCAACAAGCTGTGATCATACATGAGGTAGACGAGGAACCGACGATACTCCTTCCCGAGCTCCAGCACCTTGCTGGGCCCCCTCCACCGCCGCCGCCACCTACCATGTTTTCGAATGGCGGATCAGGCGTGATCAACATCGCCATCGATGACAACGCGCCCGATGCTGCGGTAGACCTCCTTCCATCGTCGACATACTCTCAAAACAACTTCCCACAGCCCATGAGTCGCGCTACCACTGCATCGCCATCCATGACCATGCAGCGCCGTCGGCATGGTAGCATGAGCGAATCACTTGGCTCACGATTCCGTGGCGTGACAGACCGTATGCGCAGCAGCTCGCGAAACGGCGTCGCCGCTCGCGCCAAGTCACCACCGATGCCCGAACCTTCTCGTGTGACTTCACCATACGAATCGGTGCTCCCGATCTTGCCAAACACCTATTACAACGCCAATCAGGAGACACTTGGCAGATCGGCATACGAGCAGGACTATTCTGCGCAGCCAAATAACATGATTCCTCCTCCCCCGCCGCCACCTCCGGCCCCGCCAGTGCTCGGCGCAGAGGGCAGATTCCACGAGACCACTATCCCCCCTGCGAACCTACCGCGGTCGCAGAGCGCCATGGGCGGCTACCGAAACCCGAAAGAGATTCGTGCCAACATGCCACCTGAGACGCTGCAGCAGGGAGTCTACAACGCAGGTGGCTTCTTGTGAGAGATCATGGTCTTCGACATACATCCGACGGATGGATCATGATTGGGTCCAGACCCACACATATACATGACACTTCAATATCAGCATATCTATTTAGCGGAGGAACCTGCATTCATGTCCGGACCAGTAGGCGGACCGGCGGAAACGGCGTTATGATTCTTCTCCCTCACTTTCTCACTGTTGTGGATACTGTTTCGCAACAATTCTCACGACATTATCCCTCGCCTGGTCCTTCTCAGATACAGTGCTTGTCCCAATGGACATCCACCTCCACCTCCACACTTACAGACCTGGTATAAATCCTTCAGCGTGTTTGATCTCAGCTTCTCCTCATCTCGAATTCGCGAGCCTTGTTATTCAGCGCAAATTGAACGGAACTACAGCTTAGGGCATGTCACGGGTTTCAGGACAGAAAGACGGATCGTGAACAGGGATTATTGTTTCTCATCGGAAAGGTATCACATCTCGGTGCAAATAACATATGGGAAACTTTTACAGCCTCACGGCCTGGATCACGCACTGGATGCAATGCATATATTGTTTCGGTTTGTTTTGCACCCGTGCCTTTGTTCGATTGTGGATGGAATACCGAGGGATCGGACGGCTGGGGCCAGCAGGGGCATGACGAAAGTCAAAGTGGATGTGTGGATGACTGGGGTTTCGGTATCGTATTGGTCAACCAGTGCTTTGCGCGCCAGCATGTAGATTGCAGAAGGGTGTGCAGGTCGACACGATCGGCAGACAGCTTTTTCTCGACAATACATGGATCATTCATCACATTCACAATCACGATCATGCTTTGACTGTCTGCTGTATCTGGCTTGGGCGATTTGTATTTCCCATGCAGGAAATGTGACGTGTCACTTTGCCTATACATATGTATCTGGCTCGAGCACTTACAGTAGCTAGGTGAGGTGAAGTGGCTAACAATGCATATTGCCTTCCAGCCCTTGTCGTAAATTGCTCGTTTGTATCTGTGTCCGTTTGTTCGGTTCACGCATCTACCACTGCCAGCTTCGACGCACAATGATCACAATTCAATGCTTGCCCTGGTAGTGCATGAACACCACCTCCATCCAGACCCCGGCAGCCAATGCCAATGACAATGCTAAAGCTAGTGACCAGGTAGGCGGTTTACCTTATTCAAATCATCAACGCACGCATGGTCGATCGTGAGGTCCATCGTGCTGCCGAAACCGATATCTTCCGTTCTCTTCCCTTCATCTGTCTGTCGGGCCTCGAGATGCCGAAGTCTAGGGTTTTCGAAGCTACGGTACCTACCTTGTCGGGGTAGGGAGGCAGCTGCCCTGCCCGGCCCCCATGTCATCGACAACGTAGCTAGGTAGGATGGGATGGGATATGCCGGCCGAAGGGGCTGGATCGGCATTGTATTACACGGTCTATACCACACACCACACTATCTGTCTATGCTCATACGACCATCTAGCACCAGCGAGGAGAGAGGAAGGATGGCTGGTACCCCACGAACCTGATTCCACGCACCCGGGACAAACCAACTCAAACAACAACAACCGACGCATCGGTACCCTCCCCTCCCGCCGCCTGGCATAAATAAATACATACATACCACACGCCGATACGGTCGGAACCTAGCTCGCCTCCCCTCCCTAGTCAGTTTCCTGCTGCCCGAACCAGTAGCCGCATGACAGGGTATGATATGGCATGGCATGGCCGCATGGGTGCTGCAGATGCAGATGCAAATGCAGACGCAGACGCGATCCTGAATCCTGCCGCGGGAAAGCTTGTGTGCACGAGCTGGAGGGGGCTGTGGGCGAGGTGCATGCATGCTTTGTGCATGTCAGGGATGTATCATTATCATGTAGGTATCATTTATGGTGTATGATGTGTGTAAGTGTGTAGGGGTGTGTGGGTGTGTGTCTGTCCCAGCCCCTGACCACTGGGTTCATCGGCGCAAAGCTTCGTGTCGGGGCTGGGCCCGGTAGCTGGGTTATCTGGGATGTCGTGGATGTGCTGGCAGTGTTTGACATGTCGTTGCAGCTTATTATCATGAACGTGTGTTGGACGTCAGTGGTAAAGTGTGGGGGCGAAATAATGCTTCGTCCTACATTCGCTGATGCTGGTGCTCGTGCTGAGGTCCTATCGAGGGATGCATCTCCCACCTACAACACACAGACGAACCATGTCATTACTCCTCAGCTGCAATGGTGGGATGAACGTGTTATGCAGCCGTCGTGGCACTCTATCATCGCCTTGATCGGTGATCTGCTCGACTGTGCCAGAGCACCACCAAGCTCCTCTTGCTTGGAGGCGAATTCCGTATTCGCCGTCTGGGAGCGAAGCCAACTTCTGGCCGATGCCTACCTGTCTAACATATGGTTCACCAGGCATGAGTGTAACAAGATTGGAAAGTCGAATTCGTCTATCGGCTTTCGTGTCGTAAAGACCGCATACTCGAGCTTTCGAGTCTTGGAAGACAATGGCATCTGTTTGGAAATCGTGGATTTGGAGGCAGGACAAGCCTGGTGCTGAAGGATCGAGAATCCGTATTCGACCGTCCTCGCCATCGATCTCGCCTGAGAAAAGACCACAGGGCATCAGGTAGAGCTGATTGCCACGAAATTGTACGCTTAGCGGTGTAGTGCCGGTATTGGTGAATGAATACTCGAGCACTGCAGTGCAAGATTGTGCGGCTGGTGAAGCTGCCGTTGATAACAGTCGCATATGCGTGATTACTTCTGGGGCCCAACGCAGCGATGATAGGACTTTGAAGCTTGCATGGCCGGAGCTGGCTCTGCTGTTGATCAGCTGAGGCTGGTCCTGCGATTGTCGAAACTCGCCATCGACGCCAGTTAGCTGATCGACATCGCCGTAGGCATATCGTCTTATACCCAGATCTGAAGTAGCAAGGCTGATACTATATCTTCTACCGGGCTCCAAGAGGGCCGCCAGCTCACTCTTGGGATCGACTCTGTATGAGTGGGTTGTATATGCTTCATATCTGACTTTGGTTCGGTTCACGGGCGGCGAGAGAACGATGTAGGCGGATGCACCTTGTGCTTTGGAAAGGCGGCTTACATCTACCTTGATTCCAGGCCTCTCACCCGCACCTTGCTCATGCAAGCTGAGTAGTCCATTGGCAAGTGCATACGGCACGTCAAGAGCTGAACCTTTGATGTCGACGACCAAGGGTCGAGGATCTGTGTCGGTTGGGGTTCGACGACAAAGGCCGATGATCACGCAGAAGGGCAGCTGGCCGGATTTATCGAAGACACGGTACTCACTCTCGAAGTGCGTACGGATGCCGAGACTACCTTGAGTCATGCTTGCTGTCATTGTCTTTGATAGTGGCCTGGTAGAGTATCGTAAAGGTCGAACAAACTCATAAGGTCTTAGGTGTTTCATTCAGATCATCGTACTGCCATAGACTCTGCATCATTCTAGCTGCATGGCTTAGTGACTCAGTCACGTACCCGCACGTATCCTCGTGTAGAGCATGAGTGAGTCATGTGGCAAGTATCCATCGAGGTCCCGGACAGATACAGTAAGTCCAGTTCCAAGATCGCGGGATCGTCCTTTGGAGTGCTCGGAAACCAGCAGGGGTTCTTAGCCGACACCTCTCGTTGTCACACATGATGTATGCCTACATGTACATGAGATATGTACATGCACACCTAGCCCCTGTCCCGATCCCGACCGGGAGGAATCCTAAGGTTCGTATCGGAGCGAGGCCCGGCACCTCGATGCGTTGGAATGCAACGCCTACTTCGAGTCAGTGGGCCCTTTAATGCAGTATGTTACATGCCCTGATCTCTAGTTCAGTTGGTGGACAGCGAGGAGCCAGGCGAGGCTGAATGGTATCGTTGTTGTTGCTGCTGCTGTTGTTTGTGTCGATACATACCTGTAGAGAGTGTTGGGAGGCGAAGTGCATGATTGTCAGCTGTTTGTCCTTCCTGCGCTTATGCAGTGAGCACGAGCTTCGAATGATACCTATTGTTCGAGACTGACATGCGCTGTGGTCAGCCAACTCGTCTTGCAGTATTGTCATGCGTTTGCTAGTGTGCATGCTGCTTTGGGATGGAGGGGATGGCTGCGCAGTCGCTTGATATCTAGATACCCTCGCAGGGATCTTTGATGGCCTGCAGAAGTCGACACACACTTCTTCACCCTGGCATGATTGATGCGCCTGGGTGTTGACAAATGTTCTGCTCGAGCATCGTGCTGGATGATCACAAATTTCCCTGTCGGCATGTATTGTATACGTCATGTACGACTACTGCTCCACGTTCTATGTTCAAGACATGAGCGGTGGATGGTCATGAGAGCTGGAAATCTTACGTCTACATAACCTTAGGTAGACTGGCCTCGATATCTCGATGCTCAGATATCGATGAAACGAGATATCAACTTTTAGGAAGCTCCAGGTATCATCGCAGATTTCCTACAATATCAGTAGAGTCATCTCTCCGTCACAATCGATCGGCTGAGAGCTCGAGCCGGTCGTTGTGGCTCTCTACAGTGTATACGATTGCTTACACCTGAGTCACTTCACATCCTATAATAGAGTCATCCAATATCGACAACCTCGATCGATTGCAAAACACAGATCCTGATCGAATCCCCTTTTCTTTTTTCTGACTCAGTGCAGCAGATCGTTGACTCCTAGATCCGTGGTAGGTATCTTAACAAATCTCGCAGCATCGTCGGCGGCAGATCGGTCAACGGTAGAGACCATGATCACTAAAGACATCTTCGGCCCTGCTAGGGTTGGATTGATCTGGATCGATGTACTGTCCGACAACACACAAAGCAAGGGCCAGTAGTTCGTTCAAGTTGTTTCCTCTTGAGTCCCTGGAATACTGACGTCGAATGGGACATGAGTACAAGCATGAAGAGCTGTGATCGGCTTGTTGCTGCTAACAGCAGCGTCCGATCATGGCATTCAGACGACAGTATCCATGCTGGCTAGATCAATGAAGGCCATTGGAGTGACTGCACTGAGTCGTGCATACTAGTCATTCCAGCGCCTATCCATGCGAGATCAGCGTTTCATCCGGTTGTGCCTGTTCTCGAGATCGGTATTATGCTATACAGTGAAGAATGATCGCTTGTGAGAGGTACTCTGATCAAAAGTGACGTTGAATGCGGTTGGACATGATAAGGCAGGACGGAAGTGTTGAGCATCAATGTGATCAACTCATCATGGATGGCTTTGCAAACAGGAGTCTTGAGGAAGCTTCGATGAACGAACGAAGCAGCAAGACCGTTCACTGTAGCTAAGGCCAATAACAATAATGGAGTGTCTTCAATCCCTCTGGCGCAATAAGCAGCTATCGTCTGAATATCAGACATGTCATTGTAGATGTGTAGCGTCCGGTCTGGATTAGTTGACAAGAATACTGTCATGTCACCATGGACTCCAAGCTCACCTACGTCGACCTTATCGATAAGGTCCTCGTACACATGCACACCACGTTGAACACGATGTCGTCGATCCTAACATGTCTTGTAAAGTAGTGAGTCGGCTCAATTGTTCAGTCGCATGACTACAAGCAATACGGAGACGTTATTCCTGCATCTATTCACAACGTACGCATTTAATATCCGGTGCTGTTCATTCTTCGTTCCGCCAGGGCTCGCGGCTCGCGGCATGATCGCTCCGAGCCGATTATCGATTTAGACGCGCTCGGCTATCGTCACTTCTTCAACTATTCGTGTGCTGTTTCCATTTTAGCTTCTGTTCTCGCGAGCTCTCGACAAGACGGTATTCGTGGATTGTAGGAGCCGACTGCTCGACAACTTCTCGATCGCTCTTAGATCCATACCGGAAAGATGGCGCCGAAAGTCCTGGCAAAGAGCGAACGAGCGGGCGGGGTCCTACCTGTCAATGCCGCCGCACGAGCAGCTCCTGCGAAAGCACCGGCGTCCCGCCTGAAGCTCGAGATCCGTCGGCTGCCGCCTAACCTCACGCTTACTGAATTTGAAGAGGTTCTTGGAGAGGAATGGAAGCTGGGCAAGGGCAAAGTCGACTGGCGGGAGTACCGTCAGGGCAAGATCAAGAGTCCAGGCAAGATGCCCGAGCAGAGTCGCTGCTACATTCACCTGAAGAATGAGCAACTGGTCAGCGAGTTTGAGAGCAGATTCTTAAGCATTGTTTTCCACGACAAAGCTGGTTCGCACAAGATTCCGGAACTCAGACAGCTCCTACCTTCTCTAGGCTTTGCGCCGAACCAGCGCACCCCACTACAGGCCAAGCCCCGGGCAGATAACCGACAAGGCACTATCGACCAGGATCCGGAGTTCATCGCCTTTCTCGAAGCGGAAACAATGCCCCTTGTCAAGCCGGCGGCTATCGAGAATGTTGGAGCGGAGAAAGAGAAACCTGAGCCTGTCAAGAGCACACCTCTGATAGATGATCTGAGAGAGAAGAAAGCAAACAAGGCGAAGGCCGCAGCGAATAAGATAGCTGCGACCAAGGCGGAGAAAGAGAAAGACAAGAAGGTTGTGGCCCATGGAAGGAACCAAAGCAAGGACACCCCTGTTGAGAAAGAAACGAAGACACAGCCTTCTAAAGTGGAGCTCGCTGCGAAGGAGGCTACGAAAGTGCTCAACAAGCAGGCAAGTGGTAAACAACAGCAGAAGAGCGGACCAGCACAAGCCCAAGCACAGCAAGGTGATTTGAAATCTGCATCTCCTGCTCGGCAGAAGAAACCAGCTCAATCACCGAAGCCGCAAAATGCCGTACCTGTCCTACCAGCGGCTGCAGGAAGGGCAAGTCCAGCGCCACAAAGGGGCTCTGCTCCGCGACAAAGAGGGAACAATGCCGAGGGGATCAAGAAAATGCTGCAGAAGGACTTGGGCATCAAACCGAAGGCAACGCCAACCGCACCAGCATCTGCCAAGCAGGACAATCCGCCCACGCAGCCTTCTACGACCGCCACGTCAAAGCCAGCACCGACATCAATCGTGAAGCCACCAAACTCCAATGTCGCTCAAGGGCAGAACAAGCAGGGTTCAGCTGGAAAAGGAGCAAACACTTCAACAGCAGCGTCGCCATCCAACATTAGCGCAACGAAAGCGTACCTCAAACATGCCAATCCAAGCCAGGGCATGACCGAAATGCTCATCATGAAAGCGTTGAGCGAGTTTGGCGAGATGGTGAACGTCACGATCGACCCACGCAAAGGCACGGCCATTGCTATGTTCAAGGATAACGCGGGGCTTAAGAAGGCGATGGAAGCAAAAAAGGTGACTGTCGCCAATGGTGCGGTGGAAGTTCTGGAGTTCAAAGAGAGACAGGGCGGTGGGGGAGGTGGGGCTGGTAATGGTGGTGCTGCGGCCGGATCGCCTGGACAGGGAGGTGGCGGGAGAGGAGGGTTCAGGGGCAACAGAGGTGGTGGACGGGCCGGACGAGGCGGTGCTGCTGCTGCTAACAACACGGCTGCGGCAACAGCTCCAGCAGCTGCGGCCACTACTCAGACTCAGACTCCCGCTGTTCCTGCGCCGAAGTGAAAATAAGGGCAGTATTGAATATACTGCGCAGACATTACGAGCTCGGGATGCCGCAAGCGGCATTGTTGTGCCCAGCAGAGATGAGTATCATGATCAATATCGACCCCTGAGCCGTGCAGGCATTCTGCGAAAGTAAAGCACGACAGTACTTGTCTTCGATATGTTCCAGCTTACAGCACCATATTGCTTAGCAGGTAAGAGACTTTTGCCTCTGCTTCGACCATTGTCTTATCGTAGTCGTCGTGATGCACATGCAATCCTCCCGATTGCTCTATATTCTATGGTTCCGCTTTGCTTTTGTACACCGCACTATGATACATTCCGCCCGCCGCGCCTGGTTGCGTCGATCTCGACCGGACATGACTCCTGTCATGATCCTCCACCCAGCACGTTCGCCACCCACTGATATGTGCCCAAGAAAACGGCTCCACCGATGCTAATCCACATCGTCCGCGGGCCGAGTCCAGCGAAGAAGGCTCGTCCACCCTCCTCCCTCCACACCCGTTGTGTAATCGTCACCACGCTCTCGCGCTCCTTGGCCAGCATAAGCCGCGTCTTCAACACGTCCAGCGGCGTCGTGAACCCCGCCGCCACCGCGCCTGACAATGACCCATACAGCGCCGACTCCGCCGCGGACACCGTGAGCACCTCCTCTACCTTCCCAGCGACTTGACCCCGCGACCTCCGCCGCCCCTCCACACTCCACCGCTTCATCGCCTCCCACAGCGGGAACTGAATCACCGTAAACGGCACCTCGCGCAGCACCGTGATCCCCCACCCGCGATACAGCTCGCGCCCCATGCCCAGCCACCCCCTGGTCCGCCGCAGCGCCAGTATATCCCGCAGCGCCTCGCTCGACCGCCGGAACTGCTTCGCCTGCACGCGCTGTTTCACCACCTCGGTCGGCACGCGCACCGCACACGCTGCGACCTCGCCGATCGACGCGGCGAGCATATGCACGCCCGCGCCGCTGGTCGCGTCGGTCCCGAAGCGGCGTTTGACGCCGTCGTAGGTGACGAAGAAGAGGGCCGCGCCCGGCGCGCTGCCGACGACCGCGCTGCCGATGCCGTTGTAGACGCCGCGGAAGCCGCCGGCGGCGAAGAAGCCGGCGGAGGACTGCAGGCGGGTCTTGAGCGTGTCGAGCGGGAAGAGCGAGGTGTCGACTACGGTGCCGGCGAGGCCGCCTGCCTGGGGAGGTTAGCTTGGGTTCACGCGGGTGGAGAGTGCGGCGAGGAGGGGAGGCATACCAGGAGGGAGCGGAGGTAGGGCGAGTGGATGATGGCGGAGGGAGAAGCGGGAGGAGCTGTTGATGGGTCCGCCATGGTGGGTGGCTGTGGTGAGTGTGGTGTTCTGGCGGAGGAGCTGGTTGAACACGGGCACGCGACCTCAAGATCAGCACTGGATGCTTTCACATGCACGTCGTCATGTATACAAAAATTAATGCCATTGGGATGCCATGCTGTGAACTTCTGAGGTGAATGGTAACGATGGCGTAGCTTTTATCACGGAATGAATTCGCTGGTGGTAGTGCAGGCATGCGGACAGATGCTACAAGCACTGAGAAGACTAAGGTATACATGAGTGACGTCTGTTGGTATCGACGAAGAAGCAGAGACTTTTGATACACGTTTGCTTCGAGAGTACTTAAAACAAATCATCTTTGAGCTTTTGATGTCATTGAGTTCATGAGTAGAGCTACAAGAGGGGCATGGGCTCGTTCGAACGGCGTCTGGAGGTTGATCTATGCAAGAAGCATGGTCTTGCCACAGACTGCTCGAAACTCTTGATCCATCTGCCGAGCCACGTCGGGCAGGGCGAGGGTGATGAAGGTAGATCGAGCCGGCTTGAGTAGGAAGACGTTCCCGACCTTTACTCGACCTCCTCGATCTTCTTTGACGCACCTCCAGTCTTTGCTGGGTCCTCGAGGCTCGGCATTTCCTCGTCATCGTCCTCTGCCTCGTCACCCTCCTCGTCATCCATGTCGCCCATGTCGCCCATGCCCATGTCTCCCATACCGGCACCTCCGCCCAGCTTGCTGAAGTCGATGCCACCGAAGCCACCATCTCCACCCATACCACCCATGCCGCCCATGCCACCCATGCCTCCACCTCCCATAGCGTTCATGCGGCTCATGTAGTCATCGTCCTCGGGGGCTTCATCCTGCTCGTCCTCGTCGACCCACTACAACACAAACACAACTTGTCAGCACTTCATTCAAACCCCCATCAATCTCCACCATAACCACCATCACCACTCACCTTGTCAAAGTTAGTCTTCACAAAGTGCGCGCGCTTCGTCTCCTTCAACAGCCGCGGCCAGAACTCCACCTTGAGCTCCTTCTTCTGCAGGACCAGCTCGACGTCGCGGGCCGAGTGGTGCACCTTGGAGGCGCTGGGGTCGATGTCGGCGAAGAACTCGAGCTTGACGTGGTAGTTGGCCTTTTTCGATTCCGAGTAGCCGGTGAAGTCGAGGTAGCCAGGTTGGATGTCCAGCTTGATCTTCTTGGGGTCGACGTCGGGCACGGAAATGGTCAGGAAGACGTGGTTCTTCTCGGCTTCGCTGGCGGACGAGCGTTGTGCCCAGGTCACTGTGGGAGGAGGAGGGTCAGCGAGGTGCACGAGAAGTAGATTGAGGTCGGGCTATGGAGGTGTACCTTCTGGTGTGATGGTCTTGCCCATTTGTTTCGCGTCCTAAAGTGACATCAGTACGCTGCACGTGTGTCAATAGGTCGTAGCAAGCCATACCGTGGTGTCCATTGGTTGCGCCATAATGTCTAATGTGTTGTGGTTGGTGTGGTAGAGATTCTTGGTTGGTGGAAAACAGAAGCTTGCAAGGCTGGGTTTCGTGTTTGTATAGAGCTGCCGCAGTGATGGAAGCGCAGCGAAAGCCGAAGATGAAGCCTCAACGTTCGAGACTGTGAATCTCGCGGGTTCGTGCAGTAAATTCAGTTATGGTTATATCTTGAGCGGCTGAACGGAGACGAGGTATGCTTCACTTATTATCATCTACAAAGTACATACTCATACTCTACGCTACAAGTCTACCGTCTCAAGGTCAACTTGTGCTATGGGAATGTCTTGGCTCGAAATTGTCGTCAGTAGTGTCTGCCTCAGCGCCTGGACTAGGACTGCCCCACCAATCCTGGCTGCGTCACTGACCCGAGCGCCAAGCTTCACCCTCCGATCGCTCTCCAGTCTCTCTATCCCATTGCCTAGCCGCCTCCAGCCGTTCTCACATGTCACGTATTGTGCCTCTTGTCTGAAGATACTCCAATCTGCACCGCATCATCCATAGCATGCTCGCGCCTCCCTGACCTCCTCGATCGCATCCACCATGGACAACGTGCGCCGCTTCTTCTACGGCCCCACCCCCGAAGAACAAGTACATGCGTCCCCCAATGCGTACCCCAAAGCAACCGCATAACTAACCCTTATCCGCCTTCAGAAGCGAAAATGCACTTCCCTCCTCAACTCCAACAAGCGCAAGCTCGACCGCGACATCGCCTCCCTCCGCACCACCGAAGCCAAGACCCGCAGCTTGATCGTGGCCGCGTCGAAGCGCGCCCAGAAGGCCCCGCCCGGAAGCGCAACAGCGAAGCAAGCCGCGAGCGAGACGCGCATCTTCGCGCGTGAGATGGTGCGCGTGCGGAAGCAGAACGCGCGGCTGCATACGAGCAAGGCGACGCTGGAGAGCGTGGGGTACCAGGTGCAGGAGGCGTTCGCCGTGCGGCGGATCGAAGGCAGCATTCGCGCATCCACGGGCATCATGAAGGACGTCAACAGCCTCGTGCGCTTGCCGGAGCTGACGGGCACGATGCGCGAGCTGAGCCAGGAGCTGGTGCGGGCGGGCATAATTGAGGAGATGGTCAGTGATACGCTGGACCAGGAGGGGCTGGAGCTGGATGAGGATGAGGAGGTGGAGAGCGAGGTGGACAAGGTGCTGGGCGAGGTGCTGAGAGATCGCACGAAGACGCCCGCCGTGCCTGCGGTGCCTGTCGAAGTGGTCGGGCAGCCGGCGGCCGAGGAAGAGGATATGGACTCGGAGGAGATGTTGGCGCAGATGAGAGGCCGGTTGGAGGCATTGAAGAGCTGAGACGAGCGCGGAGCTCTTGTGATGCTTGGGAAGACCTCCATGTATGGCATTTGGCGTGGCGTCACGGCGTTGTGCTTATTCTTTCACCACTCGAGGCTCTGCTGCGGCACTCCCTCTATCTACAACGGCCACACGAGCACTATCTATGGCCTGCTCGCACCGCGTCTCCATTACAACTTTCCATCCTCTTTCACTCCCATCCCATACTCCTGATACGGGAACGCTTCCAAGCTCGCGAACTGTCTCGCCCAGCCATCCCCAACAGCCCCCGGCGCTTTTCCAGTCCCTTCTCCCGGCGCCTCAACATGCTCGCCACACAGCCCGGCCAGCACCTCCTCCTCCCGCCCCTGATACTCCTTCGCCAGTCCCGAATGCGGACACCACACGACCTGCATCCCCGCCCTCCGTCCGGCCTCAACACCCGGCACCGAGTCCTCAAACACCAAACACTCCGCCGGCAGCACCTCTTTCCCCCCTTCTCTACGAATCCGTGCATTGACCGTCTGCAACGCCAGTAGATAGATATCCGGCGCCGGCTTGCCCCTCCCCTCCGGTATCCTCTTATCATCTCCCAGCACCCGGTTCTCCTCCTCAAACACCGCAAACAACTCCTGCTGGTGGGCGGTTTTGATCGCGAAGTTGGCCGCGTGCGACGATGTCGCGAGCGCGATGTGGATCGGAGGATCGGTGCGGTGCGCCAGCGTATTGAGCAGAGCCGGGACGCCGGGCAGCGGCTTGCAGTCTGGGAAGTGTATGCGCTGCAGAGCTTGGAGCTTAACCATGTACTCCTCGCGGGAGATGGGCAGTTGCGCCCACTCGGAGAAGATCTTGCCGGCCTACGCAGAGCGCGGAGCATTGGTCAGCGTGCGAGTCTGTAGTGTTGCGGACTCTGACATTCTTTCATCCTCCTCCCTGTGCGTTCCTGACATCTCCCTCGGAAATGTTTCGAGGGCAGCGGGAAACATACCGCCGGGCCTGGTCTTCCTTGCAACTGCGCCTTGATCTTCCATGGCAGGTCCGGCCGACCGTACTCTCTCAGCACGGTGTTGGTGCAGAGCGTATAGATGTCCTCGGAGTCGATGAGTAGACCGTCCATGTCGAACAGACAGGCGCGGATCGTGGGCGGCTTTTGCGATGCATCGTTATTGCTGTCATGGGATCGCTGGTCAGTCGCGTAGAGAGTGAGCGTGGGCGGCTCGCGACCGGGGAGAGGTAGCTTGTGCGCGGCGGAGAGGGTGAACGTACGAAGACATAGTGACTGGTAGGTAAGGGCGCAGGCTGCTGTTCGTTCCTGTTCAGTCGCCCAAAAATTGATCAAGGCGAGGGTGGGGCAATGGGTAGAGAGGCATGGCTAGGGCGGGGTCCATCACAACCCTAAAGGTCAAGTATCCTTAGGGTTGAGTACAGCAGTCTTCGTGGAATGGTCTTTGGTCGCACTTCGATCAGAAATACAACGACAGATCCACATCAACGACACGTCGAGTAATTCTCAGGTCACCTGAAAATAAAGACCAGACGAGTACCCGTGGGAGATGGCAGACAAGGGATCAGGTAGCAAACACAACCAATTCCTTGTCATTCTGGCCTAGAAGCATGCAACGCAAAGCTTTATTCATACTAAGGTCTCTATGGTTAACTCCTGTGGAGACTCGTATGGTATCCCAGGTGAACCCTATAGATAAGTTATTTCGTCCTGTCGTTCAGGTCATATGCAGATGTATGGCGTAGTCGCAACCCCCAGCAAGCAGGGGAGGAGTTAAGCCTGCAGCCACATCGGTGAGCGTGTTTCGAGAGCCGCCCGCAGAGACGGCAATCGAACATCGAGGTCCAACCCTTCAAGTACATCGTAACACTGGACTCGTCATTGCTTTCCAATCCAGAGTGTTTCGTGGCGAAGCGAGTCTACTTGTAGCTGCTGTGTCGTCGAAGAATTGGGCATGGTAGGTGACGATCGTGTTCACCATCACTGGCAATCGATCGTACTTTGAAACTCTACATGGCCACAAGGAGATCACAGCGAAAGATGATGTGGTTTATAGGCCGCGTAGATCATGGACCATGGCGAGGGATGGAAGGGTTCGTACCTAGTAAGAGACAAGCTTGAGAATATCTGACAGTACAATAAGAAAGAGATGCGCCTAGATGATGATGATGAAGATGAAGATGATGATGAGAACAAAGAATAGCATTTGGTATTGAAAAGAGCACAGCGCAGAAAGTCCCAGCCGCATCCCCCCGATTTGAGGATATCACATTCCAAGATTCCCCAAAGACCATTGCCCACAGTTCAGCTTTGGTTCGCGCCATGTGCCATTGAGGCCAAAAGCAAGGATCAAAACACCATACATTTGCTTCCCTGTCCAGATTCCGTAGACCGCCATCCCTGAGCTCCGCTGCGACATTCATTTGTTTTCCAAAAGCTGTATCCCACGGAAACAAAACTGTATCCTGTTGTACCAATGTAAAAAAACAGTAAATCGCCCAGGGCTAGAAATCCCCCAACCAAACATACCAGCGTGAAGAAAGGGTATATCGGGCACTGAAAAGATTCAGATCCCCAAAAAGTTGTGTGTTTGAAGGCAGGGGAAAGAGATGCCGCTAGATGTAATTTCAAGATCGCAGTCGTGAAAATAGATATGACGCCACGCTTCGAGATGCCAGTGATGTAAGAGTGTTTTCGTTTTTCTAGTCGTCAAAAATGCTGCTGTAGATTGCTGCAAAACGCCGTCATGTCCCAAGCAAATTCGCGAGAGAGAGGTGTGGTATATGCCGTAGATAGTCCTTCCGGTGGATCTAGAAGAGAAGAGTCGTTCGTAAATTCCTGAGTTTTTTGTACATGGATGGAGGCTCCGTCGGAAAAGATGTCTTCTAGTGGTCATCCGCTCGTTGATGATTAGAAGAATTAAGGCCGGGATAAAACACAAGTCTCGCCCGCAGATGCACTAGCACATATAGCTGTATGCAGCACTTCGGGTGATGGGCTGAAGTGCTCGTCTACCACGCGGCGCGGCGGGGGACGAAGTGCTGGTGCATTTGCCGGGCGGGCGAGACGGAGAGAGGCGGGCTAGCCGCGGATCGTGAGTTCGGGTCAACAATGGGAATGGCATTGCGGGTGCGCTGCGCCATTGGCTGATGAAGCTTCATATGGTGGGAGGGTTGGAAGCCAGATGGGGTAGGGTTGAAGGTGTTGGGTGCACTCGACAGCAAGAAAGATGGAGTTGGCTGCGCCTGATGCTGCAGAGGTGAGCTCTCGGGAGAGCCGGAAGACATGGAACCCCGATCAGATCCAGAGGAAGAGTGGATAGACAGAAGATCATCCTCGGTGAGAAGGTTGAATGGACTGCAGGTCAAGCATTAGTGACCGTGCGGAACAACACATCATCAATAGTCTCGAGCCGCACTCACCAGAACTCTGAGTCATCCTCCCAGTCAAAACTCATCGCTGCTTCCAAGCGCTGGATGTAGTCTTGGTGCGGCTGCTCTTGAGCAGGCATTTCCTTGGGGCTGCGCTGCTGTTGCGCTTTGTATGCCCGGTGGGAGGTCTGGGATGACACTCTCGGGCCACGACGGGATCGATGCTGGCCATGGTGTACGGCATGCTGCTGTTGCTGCTGCTGCTGCTGGTATTGGTACTGGTAGCTGGCCATGATGAACGAGATGGTGTCGGCGAGATGCGATGTTCGAGCAAATGGTGCTGGTTGAAGGCTGACGCTTGAGTATCGGGTGAGCGGAGATTAAGCCGAGATGACTGTCATAACAAAGGACGGCCGGGCGTCCTGGTGGCAAGGCGAATGGCTGAATTGAAAGCGGAGGAGAGTGAGATGGGATGCGACAGAGGCGGACAAGCTGACAATGATGAAGGCTGCGCAAAGATGCGTGTAGGTAGAGCTAGTGCAAGGTGTATCGGATGTGTTGGGCTGGGGGGGCGAGGTGATGTGATGAGAAACAGCAGAGAAAGCGGAGGGGCGAGACGATGGAACACCCACTCCAGCACCAGCCAACGATCCGTGCACAGGCGCTGGAGATGGCGAATGAGAATCGACCAGCTGCTCATGCGTCTAGCTGGATGTGCTCTAGCTGGATGTGTAGCCAGACATACAGTATCGCGAGCTACTGGGGCTTCTAGTTTGGCCACGCAACCGACGATCTCCCAGCAGTTCCCAGCACTCCGAAACTGCGCTCGGCTTTCCGGCGGGTATTGAGTGGTTGTGGACAGCGTCACACACGCCGACGAAACCTGGCGATGCTGTTGCGACGTCGTGCAACCACAGTCGAGCCATTCTGCCGCGGAGTAGGGGGTCACTGGTCCTGGTGTGTGGCCGTAGCAATCTGATCTGGCCATGTACAGTATAGCGACGGAACCCTGGCTGTGCAATCATCGGCAGCGGCCATACCGGCAGAGGCCCCACCCTGCCACGTTCGCCATACACCGCCTCCCTCGTCTCCACGCTTGCCTGGTCTCAGGTTACTGCGGAATGCAATGCACAACCACCTGATCATGCAAGAAGACCGCTAGTATGCGCCTTGGGAAAATGGCACAAAAGTGTTCGCATGATGTCCGGTCCAGGTACGGTATTGCGGGATTCTCCAGTCGCAGATCTTGCCCATCAACCATCTGGCTCGTTCGACCGTGCAGGCCACTTTTGCATGTACAGTAGTCTGGTATCTTAGACGAAAGATAGGCGCAAGTTCACATCGACTGGTCTCGGGTTTCGTCGCATCTCAGCATCGGGGAATCCGCCAGGACGTCATGTTGCGCCCGCTGTCATCTCACCCAGTGCCAGTGTGGCATCGGTGTCAGCCGTCATTCCGTGGCTCACCAATCATCGGGAGGTGGCAATGCAAGGGCAGCAGTGCCCTGCAGTAAAGTCCAGCCTTCATTTGATATTGTGCTTGTTCATCTTGCGACGGTCGTGTGTCGGCATACCACCGCTTTCTGTCCGGACTATCGCAGCCGAGACCACAGCTATAACAGCTGCGTTATTGATGTTCATTTCAAGTAAGCAGACGTTTACCTCCACTGTGAAGGGCCTCGCGCAGGGTTCAAGATCATGAGCATGTATGCTATGCTTCATCTGTAAAGTGGATGGGCCGACAAGGCTGACGCAGCATGTTGCACGAATTGATTGCTGGAGGCATCGAATGAAGCCTCCAGATTTGTACGCTGTCGTAAACACGTGACAAGTTTCTGCAAGTCACGTGCATTCGAGTAATATGGACTCGATCTCAATGCGGGACGCAGGACAGAAGCGAACATGTTCGATTACGATTTCATTTGTTCGCTCCGATAAACTTAGTGATGTTCTCTTTACAGGTTCGTTCATTGTACGAGTTCTCCCATACCTCGTACAGGCTGACCAGCTCCTGCGTGGCGTCCACAACAGCATCCATGTCAACCTTGCTCTCCGCCAACCATTCAACCATCTTCGTGATCTTCGCGCCAGACCCTTTCAATCCGGCTAGTCCTCCCAGTGCTCCTTGTGCAGCACTTGCACTTACCGTTGGAGCAGACGTGGGCGTACTACTTGACGATTGGAGACCATAAGTAGAGTGTGCTAGAAGTCCCGGAGGCTGACCAGCAGGCCGCAAAACTACTGCCAGGAAAGCAGCCGTAAGCGCAATGACGTGTGGCGGATACAGAATTGGTAGGTCCGTGTTGTAGCTGTCGTTGATGATGGATTGAGCAAGTTGTATTTCTTCATTGGTCAGGCCAAATCCGGTCTGGAAGTCTGTCAGAGCCCGATAAGGATGGTGCAGGATCAGTCGACTAGACAAGGTGGAGATGAGCGCAAACTCGCATTCCCCAATCTTGCTGCTTTCTGTGATGCCGAGCTCGGGCCAGTGTCTTGCTGCCTCTCCCAGCATCAATCGTATGTGCTGTGGACACTCTTCCATCTTGCAAGCCAGATACACTGCCGTGGCCATGATGAGGTAAGGATTGGTCTTTCGCATCTCGACCATGAGATAGAAGCGTTTTATATAGACCTGTGCCGTGGCAAGCGCTTGTTGTCGAATGTTCATGCGGCGTCCAAGCTTGACGAGAGATTGCTGGAAGTAGATGTTCATCAAGCGACGGTCTGGCAGAGGAAATTTGGTATGAAGAACATTATTCGCTTTGCTCAACTCTCCACGCATGGTTGCTAGTTCAGATTTGGTGAAGGTCCAGTACTTCGCCTGTGTAGAATCATAGTAATTGGCGGCCATTTCTGCGTGAGCAAAAAGGATCGAACCTTTGGACTTGGCGCGGAAAGCTGCTCCCCTCTACTATCGCAGCCCTCTTGTCACCTCAGACCGTACGATTGAATAGCGATGGGCGTCGCTGTGTATGGCCGTCAACCGGTATCGCCAAAAGAAATCGGGCTGCACATTTGCAGTTCTGATAGGCTTGAAGCGAATTCCATGCTTACAGTCTCGAAGGACTATAGTTCTATCGGGATACTACCGAGGCACCATTCCGTGCTAGAGTGTTGGTGACAAGCGATCATGGTGATGGTGAGCATATCCATCGAAGATGAATGTGGAATGGTGAATGGAAGTCGATATGCGTGTAGTCAGCATCTCGTAGGGCTGAGAGGTCTCGTCGGAGCCGCGGAGCTCTGGGAAAACGTCAGAACTACAGGTCTGTTGCAGGGATGCCATATGACGGGCGAACAACACAGAAATAATACGAGACACCTACTGGAAACGGAACGACTCGTGTCAGGTCAACATCGTCCCCATCGTCAGCCGACAAGCAGCGATGGCTGCCGTCTGAGTCGCGACCCGAATCCACAAACCATGACTGCTTGGTAACAAACAGCCTGAGAGCTTGGCATTGAGCGACTGGGCGCCGGAATGGATGGCGAGTCGCGGGAAGAGCAAGAAGCCCGCTTGCAGGCTCTATGGCAGAAGCTCGATACCAAGAAGAAGGGGACCTTGGATTTGAATGCGCTGAAGAATGGGTTGGCGAAAATCAACCACCCATTGCAAGATGCGGACGATCTGGTTCGAGATATGCTCGCTGCGTGTGACATTGATCGTGACGGAAAGATCAGCCACGATGACTTCGTCCGCTTCTGCAAACGTACAGAGCATGAGCTGTGGATGCTGTTCAAGAGCATAGACAAGGACAGCAGTGGAAACTTGGATAAAAAAGAGCTGTCAATAGCCTTCGAACGTGCAAGTGTGAAGGTTTCGAATGCACGACTCGACCGTTTCTTCTCCAGCATAGATCAAAATCGCGATGGACGAATCGACTTTGCTGAATGGCGGGGTGAGACTTTCTACAACATCACCTTCACGTTGCTTGACACATGCGAATCTCCAACGGTGCAGATACTGATCATTGTGCCCGCTTCTAGACTTTCTTCTGTTCATCCCCACCAACGCGTCCGGCCTCAAAGCTGTCTTCTCATATTACAACGCCACTGTCAAGCTCACATCCGAAGGAGATGTGAACCTGAGCGACGAAGCTCTCGCAGGCTTTGGTACGATTAGTTTTCTTAAAACCTCACTTTTTGGTGCACTTTTTGAGCTTGTGCGCCACCCGTCACCATCCTCTTCAGCTCCATCCAGCGGCGCGTTAGCCTCAGACACTCAACTTTCGGAGCAAACACGTATTGAAGCGTCACCTTCTTTCACTTCACAGCAACTTCACACGTCAGAAGACATGTCGAATGAAGACCCTCATATCCCCCTCAAGCCAGAGCGGCGGAAAGAGGAAAAACAGCTTAAGCTGACCGACTTGGTGCCTGATGTAGGCTATTTCATCGCAGGTGGCGTGTCTGGTATTACCTCTCGCACCGCGACGGCTCCCCTAGATCGCCTGAAGGTCTACCTTATTGCACAGACCGGCACGAGCCAAGATGCGGCACATGCTGTCAAGAAAGGTGCACCACTACAAGCAACAAAACATGGCGCGGCAGCTCTGTACCAAGCTTGTCAAGAGTTGTGGGCAGCTGGCGGCATCCGGAGTCTGTTCGCAGGTGAGAGATCTGACATGGTATCTCTGTGTATATTGTGCTGACGAGACGTAGGTAACGGTCTCAATGTCATCAAGGTCATGCCAGAATCAGCTGTCAAATTCGGTTCCTATGAGGCTGCAAAGCGCGCAGTAGCTCGCTTCGAAGGCCACGATGACCCGAAACGTATCTCTGGTAGCTCCCAGTTCATATCCGGTGGCATAGCAGGGATGATTTCGCAAGCTGTCGTTTACCCCTTGGATACTCTGAAATTTCGGATGCAATGCGAGACCGTTCCTGGGGGCGAAAGAGGCAACAAGCTCATCTGGAACACCATACAAAAGATGTGGGCCAAGAACGGCATCGTAAGCTTCTATCGTGGACTTCCAATGGGTCTGATAGGCATGTTCCCGTACGCTGCCATCGATCTGTTCACCTTCGAAACCCTGAAGCGCAAGCTCGTGGCGAAGAACATGAAAGAACTGGGTGTTGAGCACGAAGAGGATGCTCTGCCCAACAACTTCACGCTCGCCATCATGGGTGGTTGTTCTGGAGCGTTTGGTGCCAGTGTTGTCTATCCCCTGAATTTGCTGCGGACCCGTCTGCAGTCGCAAGGTATGATCGTCATGGCGAGAGGCCAGTGCTTGGGTATAACAGATCCGTTTGCTAACGTATACATGTATGTAGGCACTGCAAGCCATCCCCGAACATACACCGGCATCATGGATGTCACCAGGCAGACGCTGAAGGGCGAGGGAGTAAGAGGGCTGTTTAAAGGACTCACGCCGAACCTCCTCAAGGTTGTCCCTGCCGTTTCGATTGTAAGTCATCCCTTCTCCCTTGTTGTCTTCTTATTTCGACGGCGACGGCGGCGGCGGCCAAGATCATGTGACGGGAACGGAAGGTGGACCGAAAATGAATTGCTTTGGGTTGTTATGATTCTGTTGAGGCTTGTCAGTTTCAACTGTGTGGATTTGAGTGCTGTCTGTCCTTGAGACATGCTTACATCTTACTCATTTGGATTGCTGTGCTGGAAGCTGACTATACAGACCTACGTGGTATATGAGAACACGAAGAAGGCGCTGCACCTCAATTGATCGATCGACTCGCCCCAACGATATTGGGCATGGGAAAGCTCCGCATGTTGTGCGTTCAGCGGCATGGCGTTCAGGGAGTCCACGGAAATGCTGCTGCTCGCAGCCGTTTAGTTTTCACTTGTCCTTCAAAGTGGTCGAAGGAAAGACGCTGGAGGATTGGACATGTCACCGCTTCACTGGAAACGCGAGTGAGTAGTTTCGCGCAAGTCACGTGCAGAACTAAACAATCTTCTGATTCCCTTGAGTCGTCTCAAGTGGTTCATTCGTGCTCTTTTTAGGTCGCCCTTGCACTTCATTTGTTCCTGCTCCTTCCTCATTTGGCAATGAGTCTGGTTCACTCGGGGCAAGGTGGCCCGTGCCTCTCCAGACCGTGTGCACAAAACCCCCTTCCTCCCTCTTTCTTCTCCTTCTCTTCTACCATCCACCCTCAACTCCCTTTCAAAAACCTTCTCCTTCTTCAACTTCTGCTACACCATCATAATCCATCGTCCACAAGGACCAGACGTCTCGCGTCGTCCCTCCTCGATCATCTTGTGCAACATCCGCAAGTCGACCAGCAACTCGGACGGACGCCGCAGGAATGGGGACCAACCCTGAAGACCAGAGCCGCAGCCGCCAGGAAGACGTCGACATGGCGGAGGCACATCAGCGTATGCTTGAGCTCCAGAGAAAATTTGCAGCCGAATTATCATCGTTTCCTCTGTTCGCCACCAATGCTGTGCCCGACACCACGGAAAGGGACGCTGGCACTGGTCTCAACACTGGAGATTCTGAGATTGCCGACTTGGTTATTGAAGCGAATCAGCGCCATGGTGATGCCAGTATCGATGGTACCACTGTGGAAGCGAACATGAACCAAACTCGCAATGACAAAGGCGACGATGCCGCTCCGATGTCCGACAGCGATATGATGGCTCTCATCACCGAAAATGCTAACAACGCAGCAGCTGCTGCTTTCAACAATATCCAGACTTCATACGCCAAGAAAAAGGCGATCGGGTCTGCTACTGCGAGAGATGAGATCGAGTATCTTCAAGCAGAGACAGAAGAAAGATTGCGCCTCGAGCGGGTGGCCGCAGAACTCGAGCGGAGTCCTTCGCCTAGTGCGCAAATCCCAGAAGCGCACATCCCAGAAGATGACAGCGACTTGTTTGTTGCTTCGCCGCCGGGGTTCAGGGATATGTTCAGCGACGATGAGCGACCAGCGCCAGAGAAACGTGGTCGTAAGAATAAGGCCAAGGACAGTTCTGCATCGACGAGCGGCAGGAAACAAGGCTCACGAAAGCGCAAGGGAAGAACAGACGACAGTGATCATCCGGAATCCGAAGAGACTTCGGATCTCAAAAGTGGCAGAGCAGCACCCAAAAAAAAGGCAAAAGGCAAAAGCACAGAGGGCACGATGGTCGATCTCTCGCATTTCACATCTTCGAACGTCTTCGAAGATGTCGCTGCGCAACAACACCTTGGTCCACAGCCCACGCTCAATGCCACCACAAGAGCAGAAGCTATGAAGCAGCTACTGGCTACCTTGCCAAAGAAATCTACTGGGTATTCCGATGTTCATAAACTGTCCAAGGCGATACAAGACTTCGCCGCATCTTCCGTGTCGGTGGCAGAGAACGGGAGGTGGGATCTCAAAGGCCTCAAGGTTTCGATGGCCCACTATCAGATACTCGGTACCTCGTTCATCATCCGGCGTGAACGAGGCTCTGCGCCGAAGGGCGGCATTCTTGCGGATCAGATGGGCTTGGGTAAAACCCTCATGATGCTGGCTACGATTATCAACCATCGTTTGGATCGCGCTTCCAAGAGACCTCGAGCCACCTTAGTAGTGGCGTCTCAAGCACTGATTAATCAGTGGTCGGACGAAATAGTCAAACATGTCCACAGCAGAAAGGAGAATGAAAGATGGGGCCTTGGTACAGTTCTTCGTTATCACGCTGGCTCCCGCATCCAAGGTGTCAACGTGAAGGAGCTGCTCGAGCAAGCTGACATCGTGTTTACAACGTACCAGGAGATCTGCAGAAGCTATCCAAAGGTCACTTTTCCACCTGAGCTCACAACTTTCGAGAGCAAGAGTGCCTATTGGGACGACTTTTGTGCTCGCGAGAAGGGTGTGCTCCATCAATGCGAGTGGTACAGAGTTGTGCTCGACGAGGCGCATGCCATCAAAAACCATGAATCTCACACCTCTTTGGCATGCCGAGCGTTGCCAGGAAAATTCCGGTGGGCAATCTCAGCTACACCCACGGTGAGTGCGGAGACCTGGCGCGAGATTTATCCCTACTTCAAGTTCCTCCGTCATCCGCAAGCGACTAACCTTCGTCTTTGGAGAGAGAACTTTGCACACGACGGGACGAACTCCGTGGGGTCGCGTAGACTGGCTGCACTCTTGTCGTCTGTAATGCTCAGACGCACGCACGGGACGACGCTTTTCAACCGTCGGCTATTGGACCTTCCAACGCCGAAGCAGGATACAGTCATATTAGACTTCAATCCTGTGGAGCGCCAGATCTACGAGATTGTCAAACTACGTTTCATTAACAGGATCAACACGATCAGCTCGCAAAATGAGCTAGAGAAGAAGTACTCCCATATCTGGACCATGCTCCTGCGTCTCCGACAAATATGCGGGCATGTTCTGCTGGTTCAAGAAAGTCTCTTGGATCTCCTGGAACGTGAGGATTACGAGAAGCTCGCAAAGCTCACTGAAGGCGAAGATGAGCTGAATGCACAAAGTGTTGCGACGCTCGTGAATCTCAGACGTATTCTAGCCCAGAACGTCAGCTCCCAAAGCGTCGATACTGCAGATCCTGCACTAATTACCACCGAGACTGAGACCAAGATCGTTCCCAACGGCTTTGAAGGCAGCACTTCGGACTACACGATCGAAGAGGTTGGCGGAACACACGGACTGCAATACCCTTTTTCGAAATACCTTGGGTCGATACGTGGACATCCAGATCACTTCGAGCGCATCATTGCCCGAACTCTGTGCAGCTATTGCGATCAACCCCCACAAGATCCGCATGTCACTTCGTGCTGCCACATCTATTGTTGGGATTGTCTCAATGAGCTTGCCCACCAAGCAGCAAGGCGAGGATACGAGAATTCTATTTGTCACAAGTGTGGCGAGCGTTATGCTGACACTAAACCCTGCGCAGACGTCGAGCCGGTGCGTCCCAGCCTTGCCCACGTCGCCGCTACATCGTCTCTCACCAGCAAAAGAAAGTCTAAAAAGGTCGATCCTGCAGATGAATGGATCAATATTGGGTAAGCTACCCTAAATGTGCATTATGATACATACTAACAAGATGTGTGCAGTGAGATACTGCCATCTGCAAAGACCTTAGCTGCGAAAGGGTGTCTTCTCAATTGGTTGAAGGAAGAACCTGACTCCAAGATCGTTGTGTTCTCCCAGTTCCGTCAACTTCTGAAGATCATGGTAAGCACAGACGGATATGCGATCCGAGCCCAATCCCAATCCGATTCTGACGTCTACAGGGTCGAATCTGCCAAGCTGAAGGCTGGGGATACTGCCAATACTCCGGCGACATGTCCCATGAAGCTCGTAAACAAGCGATCGATGAGTTTGGCGGCAAACCTGAGAAACAGATCCTTCTCTGCGCCTTCAAAGCTGGTGGAGTCGGGCTCAATTTGACCATGGCTTCCCGATGCCTTTCCTTTGATCTCGGATGGCATCGAGAGAGCGAGTCTCAGGCTTTCTGCCGGATCTTTAGGATTGGCCAGGAGAAGACAGCGCACATGACGAGATTTGTTATACGCCATTCGATTGATGAAGCCATCATAGCCATTCAGGAGCGCAAATCCAAGGCTATCGACGCGCTTATGAGCTTCACCAAGGAAAAGCTGAGCATCGAGGACATGATGAGCTTGTTCGGCGATGTGGGCAACGACGAGAACGGACGTCCATTCATCTTTCCTCAGACCTACGCACGCGGTACTGAGCATCAGATGCCAGATATGGACCATGAGGATGAGGAAGAGGCAAGGGGATCATCTGGTTGAAGAGCTGTCCAGGGCGATGGCATCCCTGTCAGCTTGTAGAATGACAGTTGGAATACGACGACATGAGAAGCATGAAGGCTTCGGATTCAAGGGATACGAGCGAGAAAGTGTGGGCGAGCACATGCCGCGATAGCTCACAGCAGGATTCATTATCTCGACTGGGATGTAGTCCCACGGTCAAATGGTCACAGAAACGTCTGAGTGCCAGACGACTGAGAGATCAACTTGGAATCAATTGGAATCGGTACGGAGTTTGAGATTTCAATATTGGATGTACTTTTACTAATGGCAATCATGTCTTGACAAAATATCTTGTCTTCGTGAGATCCAACCGTGCAGCCATTGCTCGATCATGTTTAGAAGCCGACGCGTGTCATGCTCACAATGCTGTGCATAGAGCGGATGCAAAAGCGTGAGGTGAGGTCTATTATTCAATGCGGCACAGCTCCGCTCCCGCATGGCGCTTCAACCTCGGGTAGGAGCGTAATCTGGTAATAAGCCCGTCGAAACTTCACAGGGAGATGCGGCCTCCAGGTACGTCGACAGGTACAGTCGTGTGCTCTGTCTCATGGCTGGGCTATCCGGAGTTGCAAGACATGTCGTGCGCGTTATATGGCGCTGCTCACTGATTCTATGATCATCCCTTCTTCTCCGCTTCTACGCCTCCTATGTCCTGATATCTGAGACTTTCTCTTACAACGCCATCACGAGTTTTACTCAAGATGCGGGTCACAACAGGAACATATTCGCCGCTCAAGCACGCCCTGAACAGTCTGGCTGGTCCAGCAAGCCGGAGGACGTTTGTGACGAGCAGCAGCTTGCGTGCGAGCTATGGCTTCATCGGACTGGGTCAGATGGGTGAGTCTGCCGGCATACCATGCTGGCAACCTGTGGCTGACTGAGGTCTCTCATAGGATATCCAATGGCTAAGAACCTCCGAAACAAGATCACTTCGAGCGACACCTTGTATATTCACGACGTGAATATCGAAGCATGTCAGAAATTTAAGCAAGAGCTGGGCAATGTGGAGATCGTGGACAGCGTACGAGAAGTGGCTGAGAAATCGGTATGTTCCACCCGACACACTCACTACCCTATACGAGACCTGTTCCAATGATGAACCCTACAATTTCCTAAAACATTTATGATCTAAGTTGCAGCGTAAGCTGTTAATTTGATTACACAAACACAAAGCCAATCCTCTGATGTGATTCTACACGTTCCGAGATATTCTGCAAAGCTGTTCGTGCATTCGCAAGAAGCTGATTGAGTAGTGCAGACCACGATCATTACTATGCTCCCCGAGCCACAGCACGTTCAGGGCGTGTTTCGAGAGATACTCAAGCCCCCAACGCTCCTGACAGACGCACCAAACAACCACCAGCGGCTTTTCATTGATTGCAGCACAATCGACCCGAAGAGTTCGGCAGAGGTAGCGAATGCAACACATAGCAGTGGACAGGGGCAATTCGTAGATGCCCCAGTCAGCGGTGGAGGTCAGTGGTCAACAAGAATTGATATAGTGGCACATATACTAACATCCTCTCAGTGCAAGGTGCTCAAGCTGGCGGCCTCACGTTCATGGTTGGCGCCGCGGACGAATTGATGGCTCGCATCACTGAGGTGCTCAGCTTGATGGGCAAGCGCGTGGTGCATCTTGGCCCACAGACCAGTGGCCTGAAGGCAAAGCTCGCCAACAACTACCTTCTCGCACTCAACAACATCGCCACAGCAGAGGCCATGAACCTCGGCGTCAAGCTAGGACTGGATCCTAAGACATTGAGCGACATGGTCAACACTGCGACCGGCCGCTGCTGGCCCAGCGAGGTTAACAACCCTATTCCGGGCATCAATCAGGATGCCCCGTCAAGTAAAGACTACGTCGGCGGCTTCGGCACCCAACTCATGCTGAAAGACTTGAGGCTCGCGATGCAGGCGGCGAAGGATGTTGACGTGGTGCCGCTGCTGGGTGCGTACGCCAAGGACATCTACACGGCCGTCCAAGCGGACGAGAAGTGCAAGAACCGAGACTTTTCCGTGGTATATAGATATCTCGGAGGTAAAGAGGACTTCTAAACAAACAAGTTCTCACCCGAAGAATCACTCCGGGTGGTATTGGTCTCACATGGCTTGGAAAAAACGTCTCGTACTTTCGCGTATATCATGAACCATCGTTCACGAGGAAGCACAATGGTTGCCCGTCGAAACGGCCCCCTCCCTGCGGATGACCTCTGCGAGATGTCATGATGTACGGCTATTTACCTCTAAATGCAATTGCTGCTTGAGATACCAACAATGGTCCGACATTGAAGAAATCTTGGTGGGATTCATCCCACACAGCCTCTAGTCTAGAGATCCCTGACTACACATCCTAAATCGCATTCTGAACCTGTATGCTGGGGATTGGGCCATCCAGGCAAGTCACCACTATACGGCCACTTCCGAATATCAATGCTGCTGGAGATACAGACGATGGTCAGATATCCCATAGCAAATCTTGGTGGAATCTATCCCACACAGCTCCTAGGCTAGATCCCCTGGCTACATGACCTAGATGGCATTCTGAACTTGCATGCTGGGGATCGTGCCATGTTCTCCTTCATCCTACATGACAACGTCCAGGGACGGTATCGAGTACTGGTAGACCTCCTCTCATGCTCGTCATTCAGGGGATTCCATGCAGGACATTGTCAAGCAGAGCTTGCGAGGACGTGATGAGGATGCCTTGGGTTCTCCTAGGTGTCTGAGTACATACATACATACATACATACATATGTACCGTGTCACTTAGACGATGATGACAGTCGACCTGGAAGAGATAACACACATCTGACCCTTGCCTGCAATGGGGTATGGTATCTAGCATGCCGACGATCCCACGAAGCCATGGCGCTCGACATGCACGTCATGTGTGTACGGTACCATGGTTCAGCAGAAACGCCACACGTGGCAGCCATGGGCACACGAGATCTTGGTTGGCGGATTCCATGATTGATTCATCTTGAAACATTGAAACTATGAGACCATCCCGTGCATGTCTAGCTGATCAAGCTGTCACGGGCCAGCATCTCGTTCGTCGATGGTGCTGCTTGACGCTGCTCGATCGGACGGCCGACAGCGGCATCTTTCCAAGCTGTGCAGCCTGCATGGCCATTTCGGGCGGTACGGCTCATGCGAGCATTATCAGTAGTGTATTGTATGTATCCCTACCGCATGACGGCGAGCGTGAGAAATACAGTACAGTACTTCGCAAGCGCGCCGGAGATGTCACCTGGTGTTCCGCCAAGGTGACGATGGCTGTCCTGCGGGCGTGGCATGACGGTCCTGACCGCGACAGATGCCAACACGGCACGTCAGATTTCATGTCAGCGAAGAGCGCGATCTGCCTCGCGGGATGATGTCGATGAACAGGGTTTGCGGAGGTTCGGAGGATAGGCACTGCACTGCAGTGCCGGGTAAGCATGGATGGCATGGACTTCGCTCATGATGAGCGAGCCCTGTGCGCGACGTTGCATGCTGCGGCATCCGAGATGGCAGAGATTTCCCATCGCCAAGGGCGAGCTCGGCAGTGAAGAACAACGCACACGATCATCGGTCTGTTCGTAGATGGCATGCAGAGTGACATGGCCGTCTGCTGGCAATATTGAATCACATGCACACTAATGAGTTGGGCGTCTGGGCTTTGGGAGAGCTCTCCGGTCCAGCTCAACCATGTACACGGACTCAAGGAGTACATGCTGTGACTACTGTGCCTAGCCGTCGGGTGTCTTGACAGGAACAGGATGTCCTTGTACTCCGTACCTATCAGGGATCACATCCATTGGCGTTTGTTCCCCGCGGTGCAGCGCCGCAACCTGGATCGCGGTTTACTGGAGATGAGGATGCTGTCGCCAGACTCTTGTAACGTCACATTGGATCCAAGGACGGTAAGATTGTTTCGTACTGCACTATGAGTGAGCACGCTCGCCTGTTCTATTCTGACCGAGGACATCGTCGTCGGCGTCTCCCGTTGCTGATCACACATGATACTGTAGATATTCCGCAGCTCGGATGCTGCTGGTCCCAAGCCATCGCGGGAGAGTTCGAACGGCGTGCGAAGACTGCATAGATGTGTGCATCCGATCCGCTGCTGGGAGAAAGAGTTTGAGAGTGTCGGCGCCGTCGTCTGTAAGCCTCGCCTAGGACGACCCAGCCCACGAGCTTCGGCCGTGCCTGTTGATCCTGACAAAGGCAGCTGGACATCAACATCATTCATACTGTGAACAACCACTGCAAGCGGTGGCGGACGGCAGTCTTTGTTCCAGCGAATATTTGTGATTTTGCATCCAGACCAGGGTGGTCGGTTGGTGTGCAGGTCACATTTCATCATTTCGCCGTCGTCCAATCGCGGCCCATGGCGATCGACGGCTTAGCTCCAACGTCGTCGTTCTCTTCCCGCCGCCATGACCTCGCTGCTTCTCTCGTCTCGCCTCGCTTCGTTTCTCGATCGTCGACTTTGCCATTTACATTCACTACATCAATTGCTGCTTCACGGCCTGTAATACTGTGTGTGAGCAGTGTTTTCGGCCATCACTTCTTCTTGTTCGCAGCCACCGACAGACATTCGCCTCCACCCGTTCCGTCCTTGCTATTACCACGGTCGCTCTTTTATGGGTCTGCAGGGTCCAACCACCGACAGCCACTTGCGACACTCCCTCGCGCGCACACAGACACACACCTACTCACACACATTCACACACACGACACCTGCCCAGCTTCCACTCGAGACAGTCTGCATTCAATCCGGCATGCCTGTCCTCACCGGAGCCTCTGCATAGCATAACATGCCCATCTGGCCTTTCAAGCGGCGCGTCAAGGATGCTGCCTCGCGACCACTGTCTGAGAAGGGTCCTGGCATAGTTGCCCGTGCGCGTACCGATCCTACCCCTACCACCAAATCATCACTGTTTCGAGGTCCGAGTCGCCGGGCCAGTCGTCGAAGGAGGGGTGTTTCACCGCGGAAGTCTCCCTCCCCGCCTCTCCCGTCGCAACAGGAGCGCGACGAGCCTGTCGCATCGTCTGCAATGGCGGGCAGCAAGCAAGCCACCGCCGGCGGCAAAGAGAACATCCCCCAGCGAAGAAACAGTGTGGAGAATATCACGGCGCTGCCAGCGCCAGCGTCAATGACCATCGAGACCAGCCCACACTTGCGACCGGTCGACCTGGCAGGCCCCATACACACCACGTACAGGCTTCAGCGCAATTCAGCATCGCAGACGAGTGTCCCGCGACAAGATTCTATACCTTCCTCCCGCCCGCAAACATTGCGCTCGAAGCGCAGCACCTACGACAGCAGCATCATGCGTCGCAGCAGGTCTGGTAAGAAGCGGCCCGTCGATGCGTTCCGCGAAGAGGAAATCCGGTCGATGACGATGTCTGTCCCTATCCCCAAGAGAAATGGCGATGGTCCCTTGAGACGTGATAGCAAGAAGATCCGTGGATTGGGTGGGCACGGTTCGGTTGTTTCCATCCCACCGGATGACAGCATCCACGACACCATGTCCGCCAGTATGGAACAGCGTGGGTGGGCAGTGGGAAGCTTCGCGGTCTTCAGCCCGAGACCTGCTGTACGCCTTTCAGGCGCACCACAACAAGGTGGATCAGATGGCCAAACGGGGAAAGGTCGTGCGTTGGACGAGTCGAGAAGTTTCAAGGACAAATCACCGATGAGTAGGCAGTCAATGCGCAGTCTCAAGCGGCAAACAATTGGCGCCGAAGCAGATGAGCTTGACACGAATGAGTTGCGGATTTTGATGGAGCGTGATACCAAACGACGGGAGCGCAAGAGAGTAGAGCAACATGAAAAACTAGAACGGAAGCTGAAAAAGGCAGCCGCAGCGAATCTAGAAGAGCCAGAGAGTAGCAGCAGAGCCAGAGCAAACAGCGGCAGGAATCGCCAAAAAGCTGAAGACGCATTACGGGCTGAAGAGGAACGACGAGCACGCGGGGTGGCGACTCCGCCAACTGCTGTCCATCCGGCACTCAGAGATCGGCCTCCGGAGGATGAGACTGACTCGCCATTCAGCGATGCCATGCAGGACCCGCCACCTCAAGGCTTAGCCATCGAGAATATTGAACCTGCAAAACCGACGACTGAACAACGAGGGACAGCAAACACGGGAACTTATCTGGATTACTCAGATGTTGTGGAAGACCCGTTCAAAGATACTGAAGAGGTTGCTGCGCCTGATGTTGCTGCCACTCATCACGACGAGCAGCCGAAGAATATACCTGCGTCTCTGCAATCATCTGACACACCAGCAATGACGCCTATGGAGAATGCGATCGTGGGTACAGCTCAGGCGATTCGGTATGCACAAGCTAATACACCACCTCTATCGCCTGTGCACAGCCGATCGAAGGGATTTGCTGGACCTGCGCAGCCAGAACCTTTGGTGATCCCGCAACGGCCTTCGAATGTGCGACAAGCGTCGGACCCCAAGGACCGTCGTCCTGGAGGTTGGGCGTCATTCTTCCGCCGTGGTGGCACGTTGTCTCGGAAAGCCAGCGAGCCTGCGCCCTCCGAGAAGTCATTCTCAAACACGTCACGCGAATCCATGCGCACCCAGCCTTTGCCAGCTCATCTTGTGGCGAATTCAGAAAAGTCGCGGCCAATTTCTGGAGTCCCTGTACGAACAATGAGTAGATTCCGAGAAGACTTGCCGGAGCTACCGATGTCGCCGCCAGAGTCGGGAACGCAGTCACCCGATGTGACCATAATGGCTGGTGCGGCGGCTGCAGCTCGTCGCGCCAAACGTGATCCGCAACGCGTTAGTGAAGATGAGGTTGCCAATGCTGGTCGCAGTGACACGCCTGTCAGTCCACTCCGCAACCGTGGGCTTGTGTCGTCGTCCATGGCTTCGATCAATTCCGAAGGCTCGTGGCTGGCTGGAGGTTCTGGCAAACGTCATTCTACACAGTCCGGTCTCAGTCGAAGCATCGGCTCGCTTCGACAGCGCCGACCCGACTTCTCGGCGAGTTACGAGGAACTCGGCGAGGACAGAGATGCTGAATATGTTCAGCACGCCGGCGTAGGGTCTATCAACCACCGAGTAAGCAGTCCTGTAGGGCCGACCCCCGTCCACGACGAAGAGATCTCGATCATCGAGGAGTCCGAAGCTACCGAGGGCGACCCTTTCAAGGTACATGAGAGTGTGCGACGCAAGCCCACTCTCGTGCATCGAGATGTTCGCGTCAAATCTCGCGAGGGACTGCTCACCGAGTATGGTAACGTCGAAGCTGAGGAGGCGCGGCTTGGGACACCCTCCGAGTTCCAAGACGCGATCGAGTCACCGTCGGACTCTCCGATCGAAGCACCTGAACCGCAGGTCCACAGCGCGCGAAGCGTGAATTATGGCATGGGCCACGCCCGCCAGGTATCGGCTGGCAGTGCCAAGCTCCTGGATATGCCGCCCACGAAACGCGGCTCTACAGCCGGGATTGAGACTCCCATATCACCGGTCGCTCGCAACTTTCCTCCTGGATCGCAGTCTTGATGACCGCTACGACGAGAGTTGCTGGAGCCACAGCCCATGCTCCACATCTGGAGCATTTTCTTATGTTTAGTCTGCCAAATTGGGGGCCGGGGGAAACATGGCTTCGAAAGCCATTCGATCGGAGGACTGGAAGTTCTGCTTGCCGGATATCTCGCAACTTCTCACGTCGTCACGACTCGCCTCCGATCCCAATGAAAACACCACGCTCCCTTCAGCGGACCTTTTTTACCTGGCGATACCCCGTTCTTGCGACTAATCCAACCTCGTCGCCTCGACAGAGCCTTCCTATGGGGTGGCATTCCTTTTGTGTCGCTGGGCGGCAAACTTGATTCACTTGTCTGTTGTCTCAAAAACAGATCCGACTTTTCCATACATCGCATTGGGATAACTTTCTGTGTTCCCTGTCTTGGAGAATACCACTTAAACCTTGCTCGATACCCCTTCCAATTTGTTGTCTTGTACTTGTTGTTTTTATCAATTGGGTATATGCTGCGCGGGATGGCGGTACAACCAGGATCAGCAGCAGGAACTACCTCTACGCATCGTCGAAACGAAACACAGCGCACTGCTACGTGGCAGAGGCGCTTTCTTGCAGGAGCTCTCAATCGGCACCGCTTTGTTAACCACGGATTTCGCGAGTATCTGTCAAGTTCCAATTCTTGCGCACTCTCCCAACAAAGAGCTTCATCTCAGGCTTTCCACTCGAAGCCGCTATTCTGCCTTTCTTGAACAGCCACCGAGATCTGCACGGCGAACAAATCCGACAGAGTGTGGGGTCGCAATGCACAGAGTGGGAAAAGAGAGGAAGTGGAGGAGGGGATTTATCTACCTCCCATCACCAACCACCCTGCTCGCTGAGCTGTCTGTATCGTGCGTACATACGTACATACCGTACCTTGCAATATGTAGTCTCCAGCTCGCGAGAACGATTACATATAACCATGCTACAAAGCTTCATCCATCCATCTTCCTTCACTCCCTTCCTTCGTTGCCATCTTTCCCCGTCCATCTAACATTATCCCACCATGACCGACTTGTAGATATCCACTCAGCAACAGGTGGGAGGGATAGGCCGTCCAGCTGGGCGATTTCGGATGTAGTTCAGTTAGGTACCTACATAACTAATTCAACTCAACCTAAGGTAAGTTAGGTAAGGGTAGGTTTAGGTTGAAGAGCCCGGCATCAAACACACCTCACTGCTCGCTCCTTCGTTTGCTCCGTTAGTCTTGTTAGGGGTCTTCTGCACTCACTCCACCCACTCGACTCGGCTGAAGAAGACATGCACACATGCGACAGGGCATCTTACCCCCTTTTCCACAAGTCTTGTGATTGCCGAAGTCAATCTACCATGCTCATCGGGCACCGTCGTTAGCGATAGCTTAGGTATCTGATGATAGAAAAGGGGCCATGCGGCAGGGCATACAAATCAGCGCAGAGTGAAGCATACACAGACACAGACACAACGAAGGGGTCGGTGGGGGGTATCAGGTCATAACTCGTACAACGAAAAGGTAAAGCAAAACCCGACCAATGAACCAAACACCTCGGTCCCCATGTTCCAGGTCTGTGAATTAATGTACAATGGTTCCCATGCATATTTCCCACTTTCCCCTTTTCGGAGCCGTTCGTGTCGAGCCCCTTCGTATCAATCCCCGTCGTGTCCACGCCCTTCGTGAAAGGTATGTTGCCAGATCGTAGCTACTACCCCAGCAGTGGCACTGGCTAGCTTTATTGGTGTCGGCTGTGCATCGCTTGGTACAGGATGGTGTGGGTGCGCGAGTCATCTGAAGCGGGCTTTAAGGCATACATGCGGCACGGACTAGATGTCGAAGTGCTGCTTACAAGAAGTATTCACCTCTGCCTGCTCTTCCGGCAGGTACAGCTCGTCTATGATCAGGAACGGCGCTGAAGATCTTGAAGTCCGGGTTCAGGTCTTCACCCAGAGTCATGATGGAGGCGACATTGCCACATCGGTAGCAGTAGTTCGGTGCACTCCAGACGGTGACGACGTCCTGGGATGTGAAATGATACTTGTAGCCTTCGTTGACGAGTTGATGAGCTCGTGCGATGAGTTGCAGGTTGTTGACGTGATTGAACTGTCATGATGGTCAGCAAACGCTTTTGAAAGATTACGAGGATTGAGAGTAAGGCCGTACCTCTGTGGAGACCTTGTCACCAAACAACCAGCCGGCTCCGCGCGGACTGACGGCCCATGTGTCGACGTCCTCCGGATCAGACCAGACTAGATCACAGAAAGCGCCTTCATGTGGAATCTCTTGTGCTCGAGCAACGACTCGAATCTGGTCGAGGGTTCGGATCTCGGGACTCAACCCTCCATGCACACAAAGCACTTTGCCATCAATGATGGCTGCCAGAGCCAAGAAATCGAATACCTGGCAGCAAGATTTCCACACCGAGGCATTGCCATATTTCTGCTGGCATTCCTCGTAGAAGCCATACACTTGCGTGATTTGCCGAGATTCGTGATTGCCGCGCACCAGTGTCACCTTATCAGGGTATCTAGATTTGACCTGTCAGTAGTTGTTGGTGCAATAGTTATGCTCATTGGAAGCAACACACTTTGCCTTCAAACACATCAACAGGGTAAATGTCTCCAAACTAAAATATCCCCGGTCCACAAAGTCCCCCAAGAACACAAAATTTTGCTGGCCATTTGCGTAGTCGGTGTGCGCTGTGCTCTTACTCCGACTAGGAAGAGGGCTCTTCACACCAACACCACTGTCCTCGCTCTCATCATCCTCATACTCTTCCTCGTCCTGTCCCCTGCTTCGGCTCCGCATTCGTCCTCTCGACTCCTCTTCATCATCGTCGGCGCCGGCTTCGGAGCCGTCGTTAGACGCCGCAGAAGTGTACGCCGAATCCTGCTGGAAGCGACGCTTCATCTTTTTCCGCACCTTCGGGTCGTTGATCTGGGTCGGCGGCTCGAGATCCGCCGCACTGATGACGATCCCCGCCTTCGACCGCGCCGGGCTCTTCGCCGTGTTGAGGTCCACATTCGCCGATGTGCTTTGCAGGGCGGCGCGCTCCTCCGCTTCTCCTGGCATGCCGCCCGCGACATGAAACAGCTCGAGCAGGTCGTAGAACTGGCCGTGGATGTCGCCGCAGACCGTCACGGGCGCCTGCACCGGCTGCACATTACTCTCCTCCATCAGACACTCCTTGACCGTCTCGCACAGCCGCTTCATGTCCGCTTCCGGGAGGTAGCGGCATAGTTTCGCCTGCTCCAGCCACTCGTCCGGACCGGCATGGGAAGAGAGTTGAGCAGGACCAGGTTGGGGGACGTCAGCGTCCCGTCCGCGCACCATGTCGAATGTGTCGGCTGTGGGAGTGTTAAGATGGACTGTGTGGTTATGGCGGTATAGGTGGGCTGTCGAAGTGGTGGGAGGTCACGCGAGTGAGGTAATGCCTTGGAGGACTCGAGACTACACCTCATGTACGGGTGGGCCCGCCGTACTGCACTGCTGAGTTGTGCTGCGTCACGAGTTCGTATCTTGTGCCTGGCGAGCTGAGGACGTGTGAAACGCAGAACTATCGGCTGTGACTCGCGAGATCCTGACCGGATTCTTGGTAATATGCTGGATGAGATCTATTGATCGTCGAACGTGTCCCGGTCCCCACCTTGCTCTTCTGACGAGGATTCGCCAAGCTCGTCAGACAACGTACCATACCTAGGTACAGTATACGCCATATACAAAGCACATTCCGCGCTCTACCTTTATTATCGCTGAAAGACATCACGAGAGAACCAGCCCGCAACCATGGACATTCTTCAGTTTGCCAGCAACCGCATACCGCAAATAATAGCCACGGCTGCCCTCGTCACATATGCACAGCTACGCCACAAGCTCACGCCCATGGGCATCGCAGCTGGCATCGTCGTCGCAGGCACTCACATGGTCCACCCCTGGCCGGCCTTCTTCTGGCTGCTGATGCTGTTCTTCCTTCTCGGCACCCTCGTCACGCGGATCGGACACGCTGCCAAAGCCCATCTCACTCAATCCTCCATCGGCGGGACCGGCGGCGAGGGCGCCAGGACCAGTGCCCAAGTCTTCGCCAACTCCGGCACAGCGTGCATCCTGATCCTACTCCACGCGTGGCTCACGAACAGCACGCCGTACATCTCGTCCAACGTCTCGGCGACCGCGGGACCGCACTTCCCGGCCCTGCAGCGCATTCTCCCCATCGGCATCATCGCGCAGTACGCCGCCGTCGCGGCAGATACCTTCTCCTCCGAGCTGGGAATCTTGTCCCGGACGTCGCCGTTCCTCATCACGGCGCCGTGGAAGCGCGTGCCGAAGGGCACCAACGGCGGCGTCACCGTCGACGGCTTTCTGTACGGCGCTCTCGGCGGGTTCCTGCTCACCATCACGGCGGTGCTGGCCCTCGCTTCCCTGGCGCCCTACGTGACCGTCGACGCCAGCACCATCGCGCTGCTGACGTTCTCCGGCCTCGCGGGTAGTATTATCGACTCGATCCTCGGCGCCATGGTGCAAGCGACCGTCACGGACAAGCAGTCTGGCCGCGTGGTCGAAGGACCCGGCGGGATCAGGGTGAAAGTCGAGAAGGGTGGGAGTCGCGCGATGACGGGCGTGGATTTGCTGACCAACAATGGGGTCAACTTCACAATGGCGGCGCTGACGAGTGTTGGAGCGATGATGGTGGCGGCGTATGTTGGTCTTGAGATATAGGGCTCGCGAGAACTCAAGCTGGTACTCAAATGCTATAGCAGTCACGTCCCACGTATCTCTAATTGATACACCATCAAATTCGTGACGTAGATTCGCAAGATCCAATTCTACCGAGAAGCAGAGAACGACACGGCTTGCACATTCTTCCTCATCAACGAAACACAAAAATTCCCCACGCCAGTAACACATCAATGATCAAGACACAAACTACGTACGAAGACCCTGAGTCAAGCGAGCCTGACATATCAATCCTGTAGATGAAATGTGCTGCGGTCTGCCATGCGCTCCAGTGCCTCCCCGCAACAACCATCGACTAAGATACCGTAGAAAGATTCGAATGTTGGTGAGCCAAGATCATCCATAGACCACTAGTACCTAGTCCAAACAACGACGAGGCCTCCGAAGCGTCACACTTCGCATACTTCATTCCAACGTAGATATCCATATCACATGGCCACGTAACATCTGCCGGGCGAGTTTGCATGTCAACGCAAGACGATGGTCAGACACGGGACCGAATCTTCGTGAGTTCCATGCTTAGACGGCGTCGAGGACTGAGGGTGATGTACAGGACTGCCTTGATGTCAACGTCGACCGTACTCTGTGTTCAGGTGAGGGTAGGGGGAATGCAGACGGGACACCACGGTCAGTCACCCGTGCCGCGCTGCATCTGTGGAACTTTTTACGCGGTACCGTCGGGTTGGCTTCTGATGTTCGACTGAGCGTTGCGGACCGTAGGGTGATGTTCGTCAGCTACCTTACATACAGACATGGAACAGATCTTGCCATAATCCAGCGTCTCATTCCGAATCGCTCCTGGAGGAGAAAGTGCTTAAGGTAGCTGCCTGAGGTAGTAGTATAAGGTAGTATATAAAGTCCCACCTCTAGCTAGCCTGAACTACATACATGTGCTAAAGTCCAGTATCCTACATTGTCTATGGTCCAGACCTACCTAGGGAGATAAGTGTTCCAGCACAGCATTACAGTACTGCGCTTGTGTCGAGTAGAGTAGATGGGAAGTGTCGTGTCGTGTACAGTCCACCTTCGCACTCTCGTGGACAGCAAGGAAGCAGCATGTTCCGTTGTATAAGAAGTAGTCGATCGATGAGGTCGAACATCATATCGTAAAGAGCAGCAGCCTACGACTTCACTCTTCTAGAATCGTCTCATCATTGTCTCTACTAACATCTCGACGGCGCTCGAGAGTCGATGTAGATGTTATCTTGTGACATATGAGCGTCCCTTCGTACAAGAATCTCGTACAGTTTGGCATCCTATCTTTCCGAACCCTAGGGGAATAACCACAAGCAGACGCGGCTGGAGGTGAAATCCATCCAAATGAACGGCATGCCGCATGCCAGCCACATTCGAGATGCGGCTGCATGGGGGAAATGACATGTACCGTAAGCGCTCAACGGGCGTGCATGTCCAGCACGTTCACGTTCACGTTCACGTTCAGCACGGCATTGGAGTACGATGCCTACCTTCTGGAATACTGTGCGTTGGGCAGGATTATGAAGAATGGAAGATGATGTGCGTGTGCGTGTGCATGTGCGAAAGGTACGGCTGAGTATGTACAGTACCTTACCTTCGGTACGTACCTACCTGTAGCAATAAAAATGGAATGGAGATGGACATGCGATGGCTGGCGTCATCTGCCTGACGTGCTTCGGGGGTGATCATCGACGTCTCGAATTAGATTTGCTGCGAGCAGAATTGATTGGCGCAGAGTCGGTGGGGCGGAATGGGTCGCATGGGTTTCAACGATAATCTCCATGTACCGGGTACATGTCTACATGTCTAGGTACGTGCTCGTGATTGTTCGCATGAGGTACCTGGCACTTGGTGCTTGTCAAAGGGTTCGGAGATGAAGCCGGACGGCGCAAGTAGCATCATCGACGGCTGATCATGAGCGAAAGAATGGTACTGTCTTGAGAAGCGCGGAATGTGGTGTTTTGAGAGTGTCTATTTTCCGCCTCGGTCCTGGGATGATATGATATATCGTTCAGGCACCGAATGGATGCTGCAGATCAACGATCGTGCATCAATGGGCAACAAAGTTGAGGGTAGCAGTTGAAGACGCAAACGCAAACGACGAAGGCTGAAGGCATGGATTCCCCACCGTTCAAGCCGCATGGTAGGAGGGTGTGCAGATCGACGAGTTGCGCAACCGAGTGAAGGTTCGCAACGGATGTGTTCATGCTCAAAGGATAATGTCCGATGGTAGAGTGTGGCAGGGATGTTGGATTGTCTCCATGCTGACGGTGTTGCTTGCCAAGCTGACGTGCCAACACGCATATGACTACACCACAGCGCAATTCATGATTTGGACAGGTCCGCATGTCACATCATGCAGGCTGCGTCGACGTGTTGTCGTGCGCAGACGTGTACGGCGGCGGACATGTTGCAACAGACTTTGACATGTCACTCACTACTGTACTGTACTGTAGCGTATTATCAGAGCGTGCAGATGCTACGGCAGTCGGGCTGTCATATGACAGTGCGCCATCAGATTCCTCGGCATATCTCAGCGGAGCATGGACCAACGGCCGCCCGAGCATGAATCTGCACTCTGGACGTGGTCCAACGCGAAGGTAACACGGTCGCGGATGCTGCAGTGAATTGGATGCATGAGCGCGAAAAGGTTAACGGGGTGCAGAAGGACGGGTGGAGTGCAGGATGCCGGGTGAGCAGAGTTGGGCTAAGCAGCCGCCAGCGCCGGGGACGCAAATCCATCGCTTCCGTTGCATGCAATCCGCCTTTTGGGGCACGCTAAGCAAGATCTGTAACCTATCGCAGCCGACGATGGACGAAGGGCTGAAGAAAGGGGGCATCTCCCAGCAGACTGGCCCGGGAGGTGGCATGGGGGAGCTGCGTGTGGGAAAAGATGGAGGGATCCTTCGTGACAGGTAAGAAAATGCTCATCAACTATGCACCACCGTCACCGCTCACCGCTGGATCGCTGACCGCGGCTGGACCGATCTCGACGAGCGCTCCCGGTGTTTCGAGTGCTAGTCTCTGTCTCTGTCTCAGACTGACACTCGTATTCCATGGTGAACAGAAGCGGAACGACATGGAAGAACCGGAAAAGGAATCGGTGGCTGGAGATGAGATTCTAGCGGCCGTGAGGTGGCGTACGAGTGCCGTGCCGCCCGCGGTTGTCTGATGGAAGGCTGCTGCAGGCACAGATGAGAGTAATCATAGACGAGGCCGGTGGCTGGATATCATCGTGAAGGGAATCTCTGACCAGCATCTATGGATATCATCAAGAGACCAGGATGAGATTCCTGCGGTGAGGTTGGCGTCGCAGGCCGGCTGCTGAAGTTGGAAGTGGTTCGGATGTTGGCAGCATAATAGTCGCACTCACATTCACATGCTCTCGGCATAACAAACGCTTGGACGGTATATGCCCGCAAAACCCAGCTGAGTGAGCTTGAGTGATGACCGCACCGCACCACCCATTCTTGTCTCGAGCTCTCCTCCGTCTCCTGCATCCCCACCATCCACCACCACCATCCACCACCACCTCGCATCCCTCTCTTGAAGCTGCATGCATGACATTGTAAAAGCTCACAATAACGAGAAATCCAATCTACGAAACGTGGGAAACGCCCGGCAGCCCACTCGACCAGTAGAGGCTGCGCCCTTGCTGCCCGCCCGCCAACAAGGTTTCGCGCCGTCGCTGGCGGCTGCCTCGTTCGTGACTGCGTAAGACCTCGACCACCCGCCGATCGCCGTCTCCCTGGATGCACATTCCACACATCCTCCCACCCCTGCTAGACTGCCGGCCACCTGCTCTCGACATTATTCACGCCGGCCTCACTCACCCATTGGCACGCACACCCCCATCGCCTTGAACATCAATCACCAGCCTCACGACCATCACGACCATTGCCATCACCTGCGCCTACTCGAGCCCATGCGCGTCACCCTCTGCTTCGCCTGACCCGACACCACGTGAAGCGCGCGATGCAATAACCCTTGCGGCGAATCAGTGCTTCCACTCGCTACCGACCACGCGACCTGTTCACCGGGGATCGCGGGACTTCGCTTCGCTGCAGGGCCAGTGATTGCTCGACCGGGGCAGCCAGCACAGCAAGAGCCTCCTCCTTTCCCACATCATGGCCGCAGCCTCCACCACATCGCCGGCGCCAGGTGAGCCTGCGTCGCCGACCAAACCTCCGGCGGCCTTCACCGGCGGCCACTCCTCACGACCGAGCACCAGCAGCATGGCGCAAGGACGGGGGAAGCGGAGCTCAAGTCGGATCACCGACTTCACCCCGCTGAATCGATACAATGACGACGACGTCAAGACGGCGGTTCGAGTCGCCGTGCGCGTTCGACCGCCTCTCAAGGTATGTCTCGCACCTGCGCCATTGTCGCAAGTTTGATTATTGTAGATGTTCTCGACTGACGTGCCACGACAGCCCTCAGATCCCGGATTCGACCTCATCCCCCAGCGATTCCGCGAAAGCACCTGCGAAGTGCCCACCGCCTCCAGCCTCACCGTCCGCTCCGACAAAGGCAAGAAGCTGTTCGCCTTCGACCGAGTGTTCGACGAAAGCACCACCCAGGAAGGCGTGTGGGACTACCTCAGCGACAGCGTCTCCTCGTTCGTCAAGGGCTACAATGTCTCCATCATGGCGTACGGTCAGTCCGGCGCCGGCAAGTCCTTCACCATGGGCACCTCCGGCCCGACGGACCAGGGCGATCCAGATGTCATGGGCATCGTCCCACGCGCCGCCCAAGCTCTGTTCGAGCAGTTGAATGGAGGTCTCCCCCGCCAGAGTAACCTGCAGACGCCGAAGAGATATTCAACGCAAGGCCTACCATCCCTCGCCGCGATGACCAAAGCGCTCAATGGGATGAACGGGAATGCCATCAAGAACTGGGAACTACGAGCGACATATGTGGAGATACACAACGAGACTCTGCGCGATCTGCTCGTCGCGGAGAACACGCCGGACCGCGATCGCAATGAAGTCGCGATCCGCGAGGACAAGAAGGGGCGCATCCTGCTGACCGGTCTCAACTCGGTGGCGATACATTCCGTCGAAGACCTGCTCAACGCCTTGAATTTTGGCTCTTCGATCAGACAGACCGATGCGACCGCCATCAACGCCCGCTCCTCCCGATCACATGCGGTGTTCACGCTCAACTTGGTCCAGAAAAAGACGGAGCGCACAGCCGGCACTTCCAAGCTCGAGAAGCGCCGATCGATGCCTGCGGAAGCATTCGCCGAGAACGTCATCACCATCGACAGCAAGCTCCATTTTGTGGATCTGGCAGGCAGTGAACGCCTCAAGAACACCGGTGCGACCGGCGAGCGGGCGAAGGAGGGCATCAGCATCAACGGCGGCCTGGCTAGCCTCGGCAAGGTCATCTCCCAGCTTTCCTCCAAGGGTGGAAACTCGCACATCTCCTACAGAGACTCCAAATTGACGCGCCTGCTACAAGACTCGCTCGGTGGCAACGCAATCACCTTCATGGTAGCCTGTGTGACGCCCGCAGTCTTCCATCTCAACGAAACGCTCAACACCCTCTCCTACGCGTACCGAGCACAATCGATCCAGGGCAAGCCGGAAATCCAGCAGAGTCACGAAGACCACGATAAGCAGGCGGCGATCGAGAGACTCCGAGCGGAAGTCACGTTCTTGCGCGACCAAATCAGACACTCGGAGAGCAATGACCAACGGGGCGGGTCTAATGGCACAAAGAGGGGCAAGGAATCCGAACTCCAATTACAGCTCATGGATATGCAGGAAAGCTACAACGCCTTGAGCCAACGCCATGGCAGCCTGATTGCAGAACTTTCCAAAGCACGCAAGAATGATGTTGGGAGCACCCCCCTTCTTGACGAGGCCATCGGTGGAGACGCCACCGAGAGAATCGCACGATCAAACTCTTTTGCCCAGGCTGTTGACGTTGTTCTAGCCGAATACGAGAGGACCATCCAGAGCTTGGAGGCATCCCTCTCCACCACCCGCTCCTCGCTGTCCATGACCGAAAGCACATTGATCGAGAAGGACACCCGAATCGCATACATGGGGACGATCCAGCAACAACTACAAACGCGCGTCCAGAAGTTCTTGGATCGCGAGGCAAGCAACGAGGCATATCTGCGTGAGCTCGAAGATCAGGTGGAAGGCACGGCGTCTGGAGAAGAGAGAGCGGCGGGAAGCATCGCGGAACTGCGCAAAGAGCTGGCAAGAGTGCGTGAAAGCGAAAGCGGTGCCGAAGAATACATCTCCACACTTGAAGAGCGATTGGCGGAAGCGGAGTCAGACCAAGAGACGATGCAACGCGAGATTGAACGCCTGGAGAGTGTGGTAGAGCGACAACGGAGCATCGGACGACTGGACAACCTGCTCGGAGAGCTTGATGTTATCGGTCGTGATGGTGCATCAGCGCCCGCGGTCCAGCCGATGCAGAACGGCGAGCACAAGCTCAACGGAGGTCATGACATGGACGACGAGGACTACGATCCATTCCGACCTCCACAAAGTTCATCCTCGCATTATGATGATGACTTCGTCTCTCGCAATGACGACCAATCGCAGTATAGCGGTCCGGGACATCAACGCAACATGAGCCACAAAGACTTCCGCGCGTCGGTCCAAGCCAGCGACTCCCACCATCCTGCACTGAACGATCTCATGGCCGACAAAGTCGAGAACCTGACCCTGGAATTGTTCGATTTACGATCCGAGCACGAGGCCAACTTGGTCGACTACAACAACCTGCAGCAGAAATATCAGACCGCACTGGAGACGCTGGCCAAGGTCGAGTACGGCAAGGAGGCTCAGGCCGAACTGCGTGCGGAGCCAACAGACGGCGAGATCTCCACGCCAAAGGCGACGAATGGACCAACAGCTTTTTTAGCAGACGCGGGGATGAGGGGAGAAGAATCGGCACGATCGCAAGGACATTCCTCATCCTCGCACTCGGCGGAACGATCCTCGCATGGGGAGTTCAACGCATCCAGGGGCTTGCAGAGCGCGGATGCACAGGCGACCGGACAAGTCAGTGACTCTGACGAGCAAGCCGCTGGACCGAGTCAGCGGAATGCGGAAGTGGTGCATCGACTCCAGTCTCATCAGAATGCCGGGGTTGATGAGTTGACCGACGCCTACAATGCTCTCGCACAGACGCACGAGGAGACCTTGCTGCAGGTTCGTGACCTCAAACAGCAGGTCCAACGCGCCCAAAACAACTCCCCAGCATCTCCAGGCAGTGCTGGCTTCGGCAAACCAATCAGCTGGAGGAGAAAATCAGAGGATGTGCTGGGTGTTGGTCATGAGCGAGCGTCGCGATCGTTCAGCTCACTCAAGACCATCGCTCAAGACCACCTTGAATCAAACATAGATGCCCGGCAAAGCTTCGAATTGAACCTCAACACCCTCGTCTCGGAGCTCAATGGCCGCTCCGAGCGAGTGCAGGCGCTTGAGGTGGAGCTGGCCAACGTGCGTAAGGAGATGGAGAGCAAGCAGACCATCATCTCTGGCTTGACACGTGAGCGGTCCAGCATGCGGGCATCTTCTGGTGTGGACTTTTCGGTGGTTGGACAAATGCGAGAGCAACTGATGGAAAGTGAGAACCAGATCCGGGTGCTGCACGAGCAACACGCTGAACGAGAGAAGGAACTTCAAGAACAGATCGAGTCGCTCCGGACCAGCCTCGATTCCCATCAGAAGGCCGCAGCATCGCAAGCCAGATTCTTGCCTACCCCTGTAGACGATCAGCACATGCCTGGTGACTTCCCTGAAACGCCCGCGGGTGATGTGGAGCGCGAATTGGGCCATGCATCCACCACCACCGCCCGCACTTCCATGGCTGAGATTGATGGAGAGCGTGCGGAGGACATCGCTCGTCTGCAGAAGGAGCTCACCGAGTGGGAGTCGCGCCACAACCAAGCCATGACGGCGATGAAGGCTTCAGAAGCCAAGCTGTTGAACACCATTGCCGATCTCGAGGACGAGATGAACGACATCGAGCAAGCTGCTCGATCAGCGAACAGCGATTCCAGCAACACTGGTATCCTGCTGAAGGAGCGCACCAAGCACCGAGAGGTGGTCGGCGCCATGCAAAAGCAGATTGACGACCACAAAGCGACTGCGGAGAAGCATGTCGTGAAATTGGAGCATCTCGAGGAGTCGTATGGCACGCTTCTGCAACGGGTAGAGGAGGATTCCGCCTCTCGATCCCTGACCCAGAAGGAGCTCCAAACCCACAAGGACCTCGTCGCCAGCCTCGAGAACCAGTTGCAAGTGCACAAGTCGGCTATTGAGATCCATCAAGAAAGCCTGGAATCCTTGCAGGCTGCCCACAGCAAAGAAGTGGACGATCTCAAGATGTCAATGGACAATGCACAGAGCGAGGCCAAGGATCAACACATCGCGATGGAGAAGCACCACAACTTTGTCGTTTCCAACCTCGAGTCTGACCTCACCGAGCATCAGACACGACTCGCGGGTATCCTCCGCACCGCCTCGGCGGCGCTTGGTTATGAAACCGACGCGACCAATCTTCCAGTGCAAATCAAGGGATTGGTCGAGGAGGGCAAGGAAGTGCATGGCCGTCACCTCAAGACAACCAACGAGCTCAAAGCCGTTCAAGAGGAACTCCAACACTCTCTCACCCACACTCTGGACTTGGAGAGCAAGATTGCCGAGCTCAAGTCGATCAACGAGGAGGCGATTGCCAACTTCGAGAAGGTCGCCGAACGCGAGAAGAAGAGTTCGCGCTTGGTCGACGAGCTCGAGGAGCAGCTCAACAACACCTTTGACACGCACAAAGCGGCCAACCACCGAATGTCTACCATGCACTCGGAGACGGTGCAGGCGCGTATCGAGTTGGAGCGCGAGCTGGAGGACCAGAAGATGAAGAACGCTTCGCTCGAGGTGAGTGGATTTATTACGATGATGCACGACAATGTACTGACATATCACAGCAACAAATCACTGCCCTGCAGCGCCAGTCCATCACATCCGTCAACTCGGGCAACTTCAACCGAGAATCATTATCACCCGAGGCAGCAGCAATCGCTCTTGCGAGATCAGCCTCGCAAGGCTCGTCAGCGCAGCCTCGCTCGGGGACACTCCCCACCCCACCACCATCCATCCCTCTTCCTCCTCTCCCCAACACCCCTATGACATCCCCCAACCCCGTGCCGCACGGCGAGCAGACCGGCTCTCCCACCCAACGCCCGACTTCGCCCATCTCCCCACCCGGCTCCCGCCACACCTCCAAAGAACTCGGTATGAGTCAATTACTCGAGGAGCAAGAAGCGCGCATCCGCACGATCGAGAAACATCTCTTCGCCGAGAAGCAGCTGACTGCAACCCTCGAGGAGGCGCTCGTCGACCTCGAAACGTCAGCCAACCGCACCAAATCCGAGATGGAGAACTGGCGCAAGAAGTGCACCGGCCTCGAAGACGAGCTGGTCGGGTTGCGCAAGCAGCGCAGCGAGTCGCGCGCCAGCGTGCAGGCCGTCGAGGAGGAGCGCGAGATGCGCGTGCGTGCCGAACGCGCGCGCCAGGCCCTCGAGCAGCGCATGGCCGAGCTCAACTCGACCAAGAACAAGAAGAAGAAGAGTCAGCTCAATTGCTTCTAGGTGGGGCAGTTTACCATGCGACTACAGGGTGGCGATGCGCGGATCGCGAATGTTTCGATGTTTTGCCCCGAGCAAGAGCACAGTCTTGTCGTTGTGGGTCGGTGTTGGTGTTGGCGTCGGCGCCTTCTTTTGCTTTTTATTCCCTACTGCGACGATGAATGACGAAAGAAAGCGTACGTCCTGCGGCGAGGGAGCATTCCTCTTTCGGTGCCCGGGACGTTTTTGGAGGATCGGAGTCTTGACACAATGCAACAATAACAGCAGCGGGAGGTGAAGGAGAGGAATCGGGAGGCAAGAAGCGAGCTGTGAAGAAGAACAACGCAGAGGGATGGAGGACACAGAAGAGAGTGAGGATCGCCCCTCCCTCACCCCCGTCCACTCTGCAAACACATACTATATACACATGCCCCCGAAGGATCCCCCGAGCTTCACCTCACCTCACGATGTTTATTTGTCTGTTTGTTTTTATATGTTGATTGTTGATTGTTACATGCTGGCCCGTTGAAAGTTTCTTGTGTCTTGTTTCTGTTACTTAGCCTTTGCCTGGAGCTTCGCTGCTGGGCTGCTGCTACTACTACAACTACTCTGTATGTTATGTATGTTATGTACTATACCACTTCTGTATCCCGCCTTTCTTGCTCCAGATCAATTCTTCCGTAGAAATGACTTTGCTGGATGATGAATACCTTAGCTATAGTAGACAGAGATGGGCCGTAGTAGATCGAGATGACTGTCGCGAATCGAAGATGGCTACCTACCTACGGCAATTATATGGCAGTCGCAGTAGCAGCAGCAGCAGTAGCAGCAGTAGCAGTAGCGGCAGCAGTAGCAGCGTGTAGAGTAAGGTATGCTCGCGGATGCCATCTGCACTCCTCACCTTACCTCACCTCCCCTCACCTCATTTCCTCGAGGTAACTTACCTCAAGGTATCGCTATCGGTATCGAATTGATTCCTTGATGCTGGGTGGTTTAGATGTGACGTGATGTGATTTGCTCTGCTGGCACTGCTGCTGCGCTCGACTCTAAATCATACCTTACCGCTGTAAGTTAGTGTAGTGTGCCGCGAGTGTTGCATCGACGCGTTCGTAAGGTAGTTCTTCTTCTTCGACGGTTGAGATATCTTGGTCAAGTTAAGTTGAGTCGAGTTGAGGTGAGGTGATCGTAACTGTAGGCTGGTTAGGTAGGTAGGTAGGTCATGTCATGTCAGGGGGAGGGGAATTGACATGTGGCTGGCGACGTAGGGCGGGTTTGGAGCAGGTCATGCATTAGATTTGAGCAGGTCATGGATTGGATTAGGGCATGGCGAGATCGGTGAGGTTGACTGCAGTCCAGCGCAGATCAGATCAGTGTCTGGTCGAGGCGAGATGAGTTCAGGTCAAGTCGAGGCAGGTTCGTGTCGGGTCGAGTCGAGCTAGGTTGGGTCAGGTCAGGTCAGGCCAGGTCAGGTCAGTCGAGATCAGGTTCGGATCAGCTAAGAGGGGGGCTTCGGACAAGTGGTTCAAGCATGTTTCTAAGATTGCATGACTTCCTATCCTAGGTGGTATATCAATGACAAAAGGGGGGGGGACTTAAAGGCACGACAGCCGGATGCCTGCGCTTCACGAACACAATCTACAGAATCCTATCTCCAGAAACCTCTCCTTCTCACGCAGTCACATCCCTACGCAACATCTCCAGCACAGCCTGCGCATCGAGCGCTTCTTCCACCTCCTGTTCTCGCGATGGCATATTAGCGAAATGACCGGGCGCAGATCTACGATCACCCCGACCGCTGCGTGGCGTAGATGTCGAAGGTCCTTGGTGGTTGAGAGTCAGACTCCGCTGGGTATCAGCGTAGGCGGATGCGAGCATGTACTCGGACGGGAGATCGTCTGGTCCTTGTGGTAGAACGTAGATGGTGGGATATTCCTGCACCAGGCGGTGGCGTAGCGCTGTCGTGAGGGTATCGTCGGCTGAGATGGGGTGGAGGACGCGCTTGGGAGTTGCGGTGTTGGGTTGGAAGAGGTAGAAGTGTAGGGGTGGGGGTTGATCGATGGCGGTAGTTTCCGTGGCGGTGTTGCATGAAGGTGCTGAATTTTCGTTGGGATTGGGATGTGCTTCGTTTTCCGCAGCTGGGGTTTGTGTTCGAGAGGATGCACCGGGTTCAGGTGCTTGCTTGGCCTCCTCGGTGATGGCTGGAAGCTCTTCTGAGAGCGGCATTGCTGGCTCTAGTGGCTTTCCCTCACCATCAACTGCGTCTTGACTTGAGCTTGCAGTCTTTCCCATGTCAGCTGCAGGAGTTGCCTCCGCTTTCGCCACTTCACGTTTCCGCTTCGTCCCTCTTACGCCAGTCCCATCCTCCTTCACCCCTCCCCTCGCTCGATTCTGCTTCTCGATGCTCCACGACTCGAACAATGCGGTGATCTTCGCGGACTCCATACAATCATGCTGCACCTCCGCCACCCCATCTTCCCGCCACTCCACCGACCACACCACATTTCCCCTCTTGGTCGGTCGCGTTCGATTCACCTTCTGCCGACTCATCCCGACCGGCGCCCTTTCGACTGTGATCTCGTTCTCCGCCAGATACCGCTGCAGCACACTATCTGGACGCTGACCCCGTGCGATATTCTTCGACACTACGCCTCGCACGCCGATCCCGCGAGTCTGCGCATCCGAGCTCGCACGGTCCAGCTGCTGCTCGACGCCGCGCAGATAGTTATAGTCCTGGTCGATTCCCGCCGGGGTGGCCCATTGTGATTTCTTCAGGTAGGTGGCGGGATCCCGGATGCCGCTGCAGTTCGCCCGCTGCTGGTGTCTCTTGTAACATGTCAGAGAGCAGGTCTGCGTGCTACAGCGTGGACACTTGTATTTTGGTGGAGTCGTGTAGCTTGTCGCCGAATTAGTGATTGGCGCTTGAAAGATGTGCTTTCCTGGACGGAATGAACGGGTGTTATCTACCATATGCGACAGAGGTCGGAGAGCAGAGCGTCTTCCATGACGGGGTACGAAGCGGCCCTTACGAGCACCTAGTGTGCGACTGGGTAGGGTTGTCAATTGCTTGATTTGTTACAGCTACCGCAAGAATAGTTGAGATGGAAGATTATTTATGAAGCATAAGATAATAAGGTTCATAGGTATAGCCAAAAGTGACGTCTAGCTTTGCTTGCATTTAGGCTAGCATACATGTATAAGCTCTGCAGAATTTCCTCTTTAAAGTGTAGGACGGAACGTCACGTGATGATTGGTAACTTCGAGATGCCTCGTCACTTGGGCAAGTGTCTACTTCAAGGATGACGACCGAGAGGCTTTTCCCATAGGTATACAACGCTGCTTCGACTAGTTACCATTTTGCCTTCCGAACGGGTTATTGTGCTTTTCCAGGCCAAGCTGAGCTCGATCGAACAGGGTGGCCCAGTCGAAAAATGGCGGGAAAGCACGAGCCGGCAGTCGTACACAATGTGCTTGTTTGAAGGAAATGGTCGGTTCACGATCGCAGCTGACAATGCGTTCCGTCATGTCAATACTGTCGGTCTTCTGTAAAAAAGTCTTAACGGGACATTTTGGCCGCATCATCGCTCCCAGACTTCCAATACAACCTCCTCCTCCTGCCACTGTATTAATTCACCGGGTGCAAGCACCAGATAGAGCTGAAGCAGCCTTCCAGAATCGAAGTTGAGCCTAGAGCGTGCGTATAGCCCGCGAAACCTCCTAAAGATATCTTGACCTTCATCGGGTATCATCAAGGTGATCAGCGCATGCTTCATTTGATAGTGAACACTACAGGCCAGGATCTACCCAGTATGTGAACGGCCATGTCATTATAGAACAGGCTCCGCTATGTTCAGATACTTCATTGGCTTAGATTGCACTGGGAGGACTGATGAGTCTACTGCCTAGGAAAGGAACGGGAATACATATATTTGTACGCAAGGCATTGATTCGCAGATGGCCATAGAGTTGGCTCGGGAGATCGAGAATACAATCTCTACCACTCTTGCGAGAGAAAAACTATTCGCCGTGGCAGACCTTCGCACTCTGATTCGCTTGATCGGGACGACGTTAGGTCTAGGCGATGCAAGTGGTAAGTCCGATCCTCAGTCATCAGACAACGCAAGTGGTTACACCATCTCTTCGTCACCTGATCAACCAGTCAGCCATGGCCCTGTCGCAATGTCTGGTAACGAAGATGTGTCGTCTCTCATTACGAACGTTTTCCAAGAACTGAAATAGCACTTAACAGTTCGCGAAAGGGCAAGATGTATTAATATCATGCTCATATCTTGCCCAGATCAATTGAGCTCTCAGCTGTTCTTATACCTGACGCATTCGATGCGTTGAAATGCTCTCTGTCCAACGCTGAGCCCGGCGAGATGTCGAAGAGGATCAAGTACGATGCACGACTTGGGCAAGTTGTGTAGTGGATCTTTGACTTCCACGCACATGATGCAAATCTCGTCGACGTCGATGGGACATCGGTCAGACGAACGATCGTGCAAATACCTGAGAGGTTAACAGATGCTTTGCTAACCGAAACCGTCATGAATTTTCCAGACCATGCCTACGATCAGCAACGGACACGTCTAGTGGGTGTCGAACTCGCAGCATGCTTGGGCGGAAAAGAAGAAGGGGTCAAGGTGATCGCCAAAGGTTTGTACGTCAAGCCTTCGGTCGCCATCGTGTGGATCAAGCAGATGGAAGGATATCTGCAGCGAATACTCCCGCAGCTGCCGACGGGGAAGGGAAAGACCATCAACATCCTGGAGATGGGGGCAGGCACAGGTGGCACGACTGCAATCATAATCCCCATGCTGGCTAGACTCGGCGTGCTGGTACAATATACCATGACCGACATTTCTGCCTCACTCGTGGCCGCGGCAAGTGGACGTTCCAAGGCGCATCCTTTCGTGGCAGCCAGGATTTCGACATTGGGAATATGCTGGTTGAGACGAGCAGAGTCAGCATATTGTGCTTGCTACCAATTGCAGCCACGCAACACATAACCTGCGGACCTCAACTCGCGAACATCCGCCGTAAGCTGCGTCCTAATGGCTTCTTGACGATACTCGTGATGACAGAGCCACGGCCTTGAGCTGATGTCGTTTGCAGACTCATCGAAGGCTGGTGTCCGCCGCTTTCCTGGTTTCGTGGAAACGTAGAACCCGGCAGGCAAGATAATCGACTTCCTCGCGGACCATTTCGTTCGCATGGACGCTGGCGGGCTGGTGCTGGATACCGCGAGAGCGCGAGAGCGTTCGTCGACGTCACGGCGAGTTGGGTCTGTCGGCGACGCGATTGTGAGGAAGTACATTGAGGTTTGGCGAGCAATTGGCTTTTTGACTTGAAAATCATCGAGAGTGGCTTGAGAGAAGTATTAATGACATCTAAGGCGAAAGGCACGATAGCTTACCGTCGTCGCTCATGACAGGCGTCTCCTGGGACAGGCCATTGTACATGTGCAAGGGGGAGCTTGCTATAGCACTCAGGGCGTTCATGTCTTTGAAGCCGTTAGGCGTCTGGCGAGGACAAAAACCATGAGATACCTCACTAAAATTGCCGTCAACTTGCAACCAGCGCAATGAGACTTGTGATTCAGCCCCGAAATCCCCTCTCCAGCAATCGAAGTCATCAACGCGCCTCACCTTCCCTTATCGTGCTCAGACCAGATACCCGTACACGCAATCGAAAGCCAGAACATCATATGTCGCCACCCTCCTCTCCTTACGCCTCACCCCAACCGCCTCATCTGACACAAGCGTCCCAACTCGCCTTTCCGAAGCCCTCTCCTCCTCCCCAATCAGGCCACACTACCGGCTCCCGACCGACCAAGTCGAAGACACGAAATAACGTGGTCTCCGACCCTCTCGTCCCTGACAAGTCTACAGAACAGTCGAGAGTCTCTAAGCGACATCATCACCACAGGCTATCAGCCATGTACACGAAAGCAGCCAGCAGCTCCCCACAGATGTTCGCCGCATCACGACCCACCGACCGACCCGACCGGACTATTGATACAAGCGTACCGATGTTCGTGGCTGGTGGCGAGTGCGAGTGCGGTGCTGGAATGCTGCGATCTGCTTGTCTCGGGAGGGAGTGTAGATCTGTATTTCATGGGTCGTGAGACCGGGAGGGCTGGTCGAGAGCAGTCGGGGTGGAGGAGGGTAAGCGATGTTTGCGTTGATGAGTATGGAGACCGTATCTAGACTTCAATGTGTCGTCGGGTAGTCGGGTGCACGGCTACCGTACCTTGTCTGGGCCGATGTGATGAGTCATCTTCGTGAGTGTTATACCATGCAGTGTATGCTCCAGCCCATCAAGGCAGATGCTGTGTGGGTAAAACGTCGTCGCGTCGGGCTCGGACATCTGCACCAAGCTTGAATGGACGGTGGGGAGCCGGCGGATGTACATGTAGTACTGTACGTCGGTCCGTCAGGTACAGCATGGACGATGCCGCATCTGCGCATACAAGCTACAGGTCCTCCGTACGGAGGTTCTGTACTGTGTACAAGCCTGCCTATGCCGGCCTTAAGCGACATTGCCCACTGTGATATGCCGTGTCACGTATATCAGAGATGTAGTTAATAGGCACCGGACGCGGACACTAGAATAGATGTACCGGTCGGCCGGCCGCTGCTATCCCATCACGCCGTCTTGACACGGAAACTCGCTACTATTGCGGGGGAACGGCTGATTGGTGACTGGACGTAGGTACGTATATAAGTAGTCAGGGACGCGGTGTGTAAGGCTTGTGATGGGTGGGTTCGAGACGTCTAGGCGAGCGACCAGCATAGCATAGCATAGCATAGCATAGCATAGCATAGTCCACGACACAGACTTTGTCCTCCGATGATCCTTCTCCGGGCGAGATGGGTCCACAGCCGTGGAGTGGGTAGCAGGCAGAGTGATGATGACTAGGCGGGAAAGACGGTCATGAATCATGAAGCTGTGCTTAATGTTCTCCACCGGAATTGCCGCGTCAGTCGGAGACCCGGAGTACATGTGCGTGGTACCGAATGTCCTGCCGGGCTGGCCCGGCTTCCCCAGCACACGGCGATGCTGCTTTTCAGGTACAATCAGACACTTCAACGAGTCCGTCGAGCTGCGGCGGGTGGACGAGAGCCTCTCTGGCCCTACTCTGGCGTCTGGCCACCGTGCGCATCTTCAACAGCCCTGAGATCTGGCAATCGGTGGTCCGGACGCCACCGTCTTGCGTGGAGCGGACCATTCTGGACCACAGAATTATTGTATGTATGGTAGAAGGGTTCTCAATGGTGATACGCTGCGTATGGAAAGGTGAGACGTGAGTGGCGAAACCGGGTCACAGACCACCTCGATCATCACAGTCGCAGACAGTAAGAGGAAGGCTTATGCCGGATTGGCATATCGAAGGTGAAATATATGCCGGGCATCACAGCGTGATCAAACTCGGATGGTCCCGGTGCTGGATTGTGCAGTGCACACCCAATGGTGCATGGCATTGATAGGATGGGGGTAGTTTCCGGCATATGATTGAGGTGGTATAGACGCTCCTTGATGATCGTGGTCAAACACGGCCGTGCGTTGACGATGAAAGGGCTCGACGTGCTCCACTCAATCTAAGAAGATTGGTCTTCTACCAAGACCATGCGCGAGATATGCTTCTTAGCTCTTACTGTACATGTTTTGGCTTGTCGAAACATCCCACCCTATGACAGCGTGCGCTCTGGGAACTGTCGCTGCACGTGGAGTCCGAGCGCGGTGCTCGCGCCTGGTGAAACAGGACCAGACCCTGGATGCGGGGAGATGTAGGTAGCGATCGACAGGTCCTCATTCGAGACCAACAGCCTACCAAATTTGGGAGATAGACGCGAGCGCAATCGCGACTGTCGAGCACAACGGGGTCGAGACATGAAAAGTGACGATCGGCGAGAGAAGTGTTGGTCGTGGGCGGCGCGGGAGACAAGCGGCGGGTCTGCCCTCATCGAGCCTTTGCGCCAGGAGTAAGCGAGCAAGTCTTGTCGGGGAGCCGTGCGATAGACATCTTTCCAGCCCGTGCCGCCGTCAAACTCAAGCATGGCATGAAAGCGCAGTACTCAATGGACGATACGCAGCATGATGCGCATCGCGTTGAAGCGCGACTATGATGGAATTACAAGGATGGAGCACATCAGTTGGAGATGCTCGTCCCAGGAAAGGAAGATGGCGTGGAGGTGCCAAGTCGGCCCCTGTCTCAGATTTCTGCATCCTGCTGCATGCTGCATGCTTGGGTCTGGTAGTCTGCAAGCTAGCCCCCGAGGTGCGTCCACGTCGGACTAGGGTGTCCACAATGGTGTAGATGAACTGCTGGGATGCCGTACTGATGCGGGAAAGGTGCGGGATCGTGATCGGCGGGTTGATTCAGTGCGGAAGAGAAGGCTGGACTGTATGTATCATTGTATGTAGCAGTCTGTCGGCCTGGAACAGGCGAGGGAGAAGCAAAATCGGCTATCTTGACATGTCTCTCAACACTGACAGGCTGACAGCGGAGATCTGCAGGCTCCTACCTTGCATGAAATGCATGTCAATCACGCACGAAATTGTGATTTGATCCATGCGGCCCAGCACAGAAGATACGTTTGCAGAGGACATGTTGGGAAAAGGAGGGTAGAGGCCCGATTGGACGGGATTCGTCGAGAGCCTTTCGCTTGCTGGACGAACAGACGAAGGGCCACCCCCGTCGATTCGAGCATCACCGCACGATCCGTCTCACCTTCCATCCTAAAACACTCTGCATAAACTACTACGCCCGGGCCCTCCACGTACATTACTCCGTAGCCCATTACTGTACTGTAGTCGGTACTTCGTACCTGTCCCCGTCCCGCCGTGCCGGCTCTCCCCCCCTGCAGCACCGACTGGTGTCCGAAGGAGCTTTGGTACCATCGGCAGCTGCTAGAGACGCTTCATTCAGTGTCTGCCCGCTCTAGTCCGCGCCGGCGCAGCATTGAGTTTACGCCCATGATGCAGAAACACACCACCGTTGAGCTTAGGCGTGGGCGGCGAGAAACGTTCGGATGTTGGATGCTGCTGGCAAACATGATGAGACAAGAACCTGCATCCTCGCCGTCTTCGTTTCCCCCTCTGCTCATTTGCCATCGACTGGGGTGTTGCTGTCGTTTGTCCAGTCTTGACCACAGCTCCCGACGCAGCTCCTCCAGCGTCCACATCCTCTGCTGTCGTGGTTGTGGTTGTTGTCGTCCTCGTCTCCGCTCACCACCTCGCTCCTCCACCGCGACAAGTGCCTCGGGGCGGGATCTGGAGCCGACTGCAGCAGCGTGTGTGCAACGGCGCAACCAACGACCAGTCGACAGGTAGTAGCCAAACTCTGCCCGGCCAGGTCCCTCCGTGTGTACTGTCCTGCGCTCCTGCGCCGCCATGGCACCCTCCTTCACCTCCCGATCCCACTCGGCCGTCTCGCACCACCCAGCAGCGCACGACGACGACAACCTCGTCATCCCCAACCGGACCTCGTCGTTGCACTCCCGCATCGTCCAGCCGCTGCCCATGGCCATGAACTCCTCCAAGGCCGCCCAGCGTGCCCCCAGGACCCTTACCCATGCCTACATGGTGTGCGGCGTCGGTCGTGAACCCTCCCAATGGGTCAAGGCACCGCCGCCGGCACAGGGCAAGATCGCCCACATGAAGGGTGCGGTGGGACAGTTCTGGTTGCCGGAGATCTTGGGCAGCAGCCCCAGACTGGAGCAGGACAATGATATTGCACGCTCGCTACATGGAGCGATGAGGGTGAGTGATGGAGTGCCTGTGTTGCACAATATTTCATGTTTGTTTGATGTACGCTGACGATGCTACAGGCCTGCTTTCCCCACGACGTTGAGATCTGCACCGGATCCAGCCAGCCGCATTGTGTGCACCACGCCTTTGTGCTGCAACAGGACTCGTCCCACACGCTGTACGGCATTGCCCTGCGCGTCTGGTCGCGTGCCGACGAGAAGCGCGCCGAGACGATACGCGACCTCCGCAAGCGCACCGAGCCCGACTACTACGACACGCCCGGCGAGACGTACTGGATCCCATACTGCTTGAGCTTTCTTTCGAGATATCCGCTCTACAACTTGCTCGGCGATTACCTTCGCGGCATGTGGATTCACTGGAACAAAGCCACCAACCTCTTCCACGCTGAGGAGGTCTCGCGCATCCTCAGCTTCCCGGCGCCGCGACTCAATGACCTCGTCCGCATCGACATGAAGGATTACGCGCTCTGCTACCAATTCCCCTCCTCGCCCACCGGCTTCCAGAACTTCGCCATGTGGCCGCTTTTCAGCTGTCTGTCCATCCCGAACATTGTCGGTGTGTTGGAAGCGGCCGTGTGCCCGACCCGACGCATCATCTTCATGTCTCACTACCCCGCCATGCTGACCATTGCCGCCGAGACCGTGCGTTACTGCGTGCGCATTTACGAGTGGAGCGGTCTTTATGTACCTGTCGTGCATGCCCGCCACGCGAGAGAGCTGGTGCAGGAGCCTGGTCCGTACATTCTCGGCATGACCTCCGAATGCCGATCGCTCTTCACTGCTCCGGGTGATGCACTCCTGGTCGATCTGGACCGCAACTTTGTGTTGACCTCCAGCCCGCCAAATGCCTGGACGGCCAAACAGCGGACAAAGCTCATCAACCGCCTCACCGACGCCTTGAACTCCGAGGTGGCTCCCTCAGGCGTGCCGCAACATCTCCGCTCAGCATACGGCGGTGGAAAGCTCATCCCCGCCGGTCAAATCATCGTCATGCGTGGCGAGGTGGAGAGTGTACAAGACCCGATCTGGTGGAACCAAGACGAGGTGATGAAGGTCATGGACCATGCTTGCCAGAAGTTGGTATGATGCGAAACTCCATCAGAGATCACGAATTTGGCTAACAATCATCATAGGGAAAGAACACGGGGGTCCGGGCTGTTTTCGGCGGTGCTCAGAAGAAGCCTCTCATGACCAAGGTGTCGATGCGCCACCTCAACGAGATCGTCCGCGAGCGCAACCAATACTCTCGGGACGCGATGGAGGCATGGCAAGACTTCATCAACCTCAAGGGTCGTATGGACTCGGAGCTTACCAAGGTGTCGAAGCGCAACAACTTCCTTGTCGAAGAGCTCGAGAGCTGGAAGCAGCAATTCCTCAAGTTCCAGGCCTTTGCGGAACAGCTCACCAAGGAGACCAACGAGCTCAAGATCAAGATCGAGGGTCACAAGCGCGAGAACCGCCGTCTGACGGTCCTCATCGACCAGCAGAAGGACGACTCCGCACGGATGACGGTCCGTCTCGCTGGCACCGAGAAGCAGCGGGACGACGCTCTCGAGGCGCTTGTGCTGCAACAAGACATCGCCGAAGAGCTCGAACGCGAACGCAAGCGAAACAAGAAGGACTTGTCTGCTCTCCAACACACCAACGCCACTCTTCTCCGCCAACGCGACGAGGCACAACGCGTCGTGCTTCATCTGCGCGCGTTGATCGACGGCCAGGCTCACCACATGGAGCACATTGTCAAGTCTCTCAAGGACACCCCCGAGACCGCCATCTTCGCCGATGCACAGGAAGATCTGAGCGAATCACCGGTCGACAAAGAGAAGGAGGAGCCTGAAAGCAACGCTCGCGCTGCAGGAGGCGTGGGCTCAAACCCATCGTCCCGGTCTAGCACCAGACAGTCATCACGCATAGACGGTGAGCGACTCCCCTCTACTCAGGATTCTCGCCTCGTGAGCAACGCTGCCGCACGCAAGCGGTTTTCCGAACTCAGCATGACTGGTGTAGCAGATCGTCACCTCCGCGACAAGACGGATGCCATCGCCTACATCATCCGCAACATCTCCGAGCAGTGTGCGGCGGCGGTGGAAGGCTTGGACCTAGCCCGTCGCGCCGACAGCGTCAGCACCGAGAACGAAGAGGACGGGTCAGAGTCTGCCCAGAGGAGGTCCAAAAAGGGCAAGGGTCGTGCATCGCAACTGTCTGCGCGCTCCAAGGATGTCGATTCGGTCGACAACGTGTCCGAGTCCGAGTTCGGCGACGGACAGAGCGAGGTGTCCGGCTACCTACATCCGAAACGCGCATCGCAGGTGCCATCGACGCCTGATCTCGTGCACGATCGCAGCTCGACCAGCATGAGCGTCGGCAGTGAGAGTACGGCCGCCACGCCGCAACGAAACAGCCTGCAGAGCCACTACAAGAACCAGGACATCCCCGAGGTGCCCATGCGTATCGTCGACGAGAACGAGGAGTACGCCGACGCTCCCGACGAGCCCGTCACCAAGTTCTCGACCGAGGGTCTTGTTCCCCGCCGCAGCCACAACACCCTGCACTCCCGGGCGATGCGATGAGTGTGCGTGAAAGTTCTTCCGTGCGAAGAGATCTATCACGCAGCAGCATGTCACTGAAGTCATGATTTCTGGGAATAATCTGTCGTTGATTCATGGCGTTTGCGAGGCGAGGCGTACAAAAGGCGTTTTTGGATATCCTTGGTCGTATCCCTCCACGTCCCCTCGAACGTCCACTCCGACACTCTTCTTGAATCTTGCAGGATCTGTTTGTTTTTTTCTGCGCAGGGTGTTTCTTCTCTCTCCTCTCTTGTTGAAGAGTGAGAAGACGCTCGGCGATACGGCCATATAGTACAGTATACCCCGAAATCTAGTGTGTTTCTGGAGAGCAGAGGGAGAAGAGAATGAGATGCATTTACAGTGGAGGAATGATATGGTTGAAAAGGCGAGAAGATTCCTGAATTGATGTTTTGTCTACCACTACCGATTACCTCCATGCCCTCTCTTTGTGATCGTTTCCGGTTCTGACGCCTATACCGATTGAACAGTCTTGGATGACCATTTTGTGGATATAGGAATATAGTGTGCCGTTCGATCTCGGATGAGGAGAAAAATCATTGCAAAGCAAAGATCGTTTTCAGTTCACGGTCGTCAACCTCACGTCGTCTCTCTACCATCTCCAGCGGTTCCCACGTCGCGAGAACTGCGCTTGCCACACCGCGCGCTCCTGCCTCCCATCTGCCTGGGCATACGCGCAGCATCTCCTCATTCCGCGACCATGCCCTGCCCTGCCACCTCCCCACCTCCCCTCCCCACCCCCATCTCATCAAGCAAAAAATGGATCTCCCCCTCCGCTGCAACACGCTCAAATGCCGCCTGCCCCTCCCCCACGCCGCCGTCGTGACCACCTGCAGCCACATCTTCTGCCTCGCGTGCGCGGACGCCAGCGGGCTCGCGCGCGCCTCGCCCTCGCCCGCCCGCCTGTGTCCGGCGTGCAAAGCGCCGCTGCCACACCCCGACGACGCGGTGCGGACGGAGCTGGCGCCCGCGGAGGACTATAAGAGTAGCGTGCTGGGCGGGTTGAGTCCCGCGGTGATTGTGGAGGTTGCGGGGCGCGGGTTGGCGTTTTGGGGGTATCAGGTTCAGCAGGAGATGTATGTTCTTTTCTTACTCTTGGGGGGTTGGTTGGGGGGCTGTGGGTGGCGAGGTGCTGGGCAGTGAGTCGTGAACGGGTGGGAATCGATGGGCTAACTGATGTGTGATATCACAGCGTCTATCAGGAATTCACGGCGAAAAGTCTAAGGGAGAAGAATGCGGCGCTGAACGATGAGATGGATCGGTTGGTGCAGCAGGCGAATCTGGAGATTGGCAACTTGAGGGGGAAGAATGCTGGTTTGTCTTCATTCTATACCTTTCTTTGGGGATTGTAGAGGCGTGCTGATAAGTCTTTGTGCGACTAAAGCATTACAGACGGAAAAGACAGAGCTCGAAGCGAAAAATCACGAACTGGCCACTGCGTTTCGCGAGAAATGTCGCAAGTTCAAGGAGCTGGATAAGCTGTACACAGGCATGAAGCAGCGGCAGGACGCAGCCGCCGTACTCAAGGAGGCGGAACAGGTCGCTCGGTCCATGGATGCTCGTCGTGTCGAGAGCGCGCATTTCAGTCCTGGCGGAGTACATCTCACGGACCATCGCAATGATGCTCACCACGAACGGACCCGCTCCCACAGTCGCAGTGGCGCTAACAGTGCTGAGCGTGCGGCACGCATTCAACAGCCTCACTGGCAGCATCAGCCGGAGGGTTTCCGTCATGGAGTGGTTCCTGCTCCTCGTATGTTAGAACGACCTCCGCTTGAACCTGGAACTGAGAAGTTGACATAGTTTTAGGCACCGCTCCCATCTCTCATATGCCAGCTACACCATCAGACCACCGCATCCGTCTCGGAGAATACCCAGCGCCAGGCCATGTCATGATAGGCCCGGGCAGCGTGGTGCGTCCGTCAGCAGCGCCTCCACGTCAACCACTCATGGGTCTTGATCCGAATGCCTACGCTGGCAACACTGCTAATGGTGTCTATGGGATGAGTGCTGGGATGAAGATTGGCAGGTCGCACGGAGGGATCATGCCAGGCGCAGGGGCGGCGAGATCACCGAGTAGGCATCATCTGCTCTGATGCGCATTTTAAGCCACGGAGCATAGGCGCACGTTTTTCCTGAGGACATTTGAAATGGCATTCCGGCTCAGAAGAAGACATGAATTTTGCAAGTTGCGGAATGTAGCCCCGGAGAGCTGATTTTGGTGCTGCTATGTACCGCGACCTTAATGCCACTTGATGTCGCGTAGTTACTACTGTCATTTTCATTGTGATCAAGTTCGTAGAAGTGATGGAACATATGCTGCTGTTCTCAACACGCTTCCTTCAACATCGATCAGCTTCTTGAAAGGCTTACCAAGCTGCCAAACCTCGGTTATATGGCATATGATAGAATGCCATAAAGCAATGAGGCATTAACAAACACGACCTGAAGTCAACACGGATGATATCACAATCCCGCCATTGGCACATGATGACATGACATAAGCGGTCGGTTAGAGTCCCAGAAATGCCGAGGATCTGGCGGGAAGAAACGTGGGCCCGGCAGCAAGGAAAGTCAAAGAGAGGGTTTTTGAGTTTGGAACCATTTCGTAATGAATATCTTGTCAGGTACCATTCGCTCATCGGCCGCGAAAGGTTCTCGTGATCTCATAGCTACCTGTACTTCATCCTACCTAAGAGACTTCCTTCCATCCGTGTTTGTTTCGTCTACTTACTTTAGTTACTTTGTACTTCATCAAACAGTCAATCAATCAATCGATTCAATCCTCACTCAACACACTCAAACTCGTCAACCATGTCTGCCTCCATCCGCTTCTCCAGCTTCGCCCTCCGCAGCGCCCGCCGCAGCACCTTCTCCCCGGCGCTGCAACGCTCATTCCAGACGTCGCGCGTCGTGGCGGCTGGCAAGGAGAGTGAGCTGCGTAAGTCCTGTCCTTTCCCTCCCTAGTCCCTCAACTTTCCACGAAGCTCGGGGATTCTCCAGCTCAGAGCTTGGGATCAAATGCCTGAGGCCGAGCGAGAGCTGTATAGATTGAGAGAAAATACGATGGTCATAGAAGCGTGATGCTAATATATGAATGGCTTGGAATTGAACAGACAACGAGAACCGCGCCGAACAAGCCGAGGGACACAAGCAGGACCAGTTGGCGAAGCAGAAGGCGGGCAAGGGCGAGTGGAAGGATGCATTGGCGAGTGATAGCGAGAGCATTGTACGTTGTCCTCCAATTCTAGCACGACCCTTCGGAGTCGAATTTCTGGGCTGCTTCCGTGGAGGGTCAGACGAATGGCGCATGGAGAAGACGTCGATCGAAATGATCCCTTTACTGACTTCACATCTTCTCACCATATAGGTCAAAGCCGACCGCGGCGACCTGAGCAACACCAAAGACACCATCGCCTCGCTGCAACAGGAAGGCGCCAAGGCCGCCGAGAAGGACCACAAGAGCTAGAGGACAGTTCTTTGTAAGATGAGCTCAATGTATCATGCGAGAAAGCAAGGAGTGGGCGAAGTATCGGGGCCATCGAAGCCCGAGAAGAAAAGTAGGGAGGACCGATCGAGCTGTTGAGAGCAGGACGGAAAAGCATGTTTGTAGCATTTGTACATGTATCAGAAGAAGGAAGAGAAAAGTCTACCTCATGCGCTGCGGTATATCCTTGACAGGAAACGAACGTTCGAATTGCATGCGTAGACTCTGCGCATTGGGAGCATGAAGTGACGATTGGCACATAGCAGCGTGTGCCCTGAAACGCGCTTTGAGCTTATTACTACGTGGTGTAGCAGCTTACTTTCATGCCTAGGAAATGTCGGACACGAACGCAGTCAGCAAAAACACATCTCAATCAGATGAGCACGCAGGCCGCCTCGGACAGCGTGACCATTGTCCTGACCTTAAGCAGGGACATTGCGGGAACGATATCGACCAGTTTCTGTCCCAAGCAGATCATTCGGAACCCCTTCTTGTCGACTTTCCTCACGACGAAGGCGAGTTTCCCATCGCCATCACCGATATATTGAAGCTAATACCTGTGCAGAGCGGTATCTCTGGAACAATATGCACAGCAGAAGTATACACATGCGATGCGAATCTACCTTCATCATTGAGCAGGCGTGAGAGCAACTCAGGGTATCGTCGGTATTACATACATTTGGACACATTGTACCTGTTTGGAACGCTGCATTGACTGGATCACCGCCTCGACTATGCATTCGCTATAGGAAATCTCGTCTCTCCTCTCTTGCAATTGTCAGTGTCGCACTGTATATTGACTTCAAACTCCTTTCATCATGTGAATCTCTTCGACACGAAAGGCGACATTCTTATACCCTGGTCTCCGTGCTCAATCCTCACGTTCTACCAGACTCTTCGACAGGGACAGCAGCTATGCTACGAGTAGCTTTTCTCCTTCTCTCTCCGACAAGAGAGCTCGCGGTCAAACACGACCACTTCGCTGCGACGCCTCTCCGCGCACCTTCACGTCTGCGACGATTTCGTACTCTTCCACGCTTCACTTCGCTGCACTCTTCCTCCATTTTCGCCACCATTTGTCTCCTCGCTTTGGTCTGCTAGGCAGTGCTCGCTCGACATCGGCTTCTGCCCCTCCGACTATGGGAGAAGTCGGTTCCCGTCGCTGTGCTGGTACAGTACTCCGTACTGCACTCTCAATTCTTGGAGTGTCCTGGTCGTCTTCCTGAGTGTTGTGTCTCATTCCGCTATGAGTTGTTCCTTGCATCTGCTTATATGCCTCGTATGCTTCGGCGAGATTGCTCTCTGTCTCCAATCGATCGGGATCATCTGCTCCTAGCATTCGCCTCTCGATAGCTGCTATTTGCTCGAACAGCTGTATTGCCTCCTTGGTTTGTCCAGTTTCTCGATATGCTTTAGCGAGAGCGTACTCTGTTGCTAAACGGCTAGGATCATCTGCTCCGAGCGTTTGTCTCCTAATAGCTGCTACTTGCTCGAGCAGCTGTATTGCCTCCGTCATCTGTCCGTTCTCTCGATATGCTACAGCAAGCTCATGCTGCGACCCTAACCGGTGGGGATGATCTTCTGCCAAGTTTCTCTGCATTTCTGTTATATGCTCGAGCAGCTGTATTGCCTCCTTAGTCTGTCCGTTCTCACGATATGCTACAGCAAGCTCATGCTGCGACACTAACCGGTAGGGATGATCTTCTGCTAAGTTTCTCCGTATTTCTGTTATATGCTCGAGCAGCTGTATTGCCTCCGTTATCTGTCCGTTCTCTCGATATGCTACAGCAAGCTCATGCTGCGACCCTAACCAGTGGGGATGATCTTCTGCCAAGTTTCTCTGCATTTCTGTTATATGCTCGAGCAGCTGTATTGCCTCCTTAGTCTGTCCGTTCTCACGATATGCTACAGCAAGCTCATGCTGCGACACTAACCGGTAGGGATGATCTTCTGCCAAGTTTCTCCGTATTTCTGTTATATGCTCGAGCAGCTGTATTGCCTCCTTAGTCTGTCTATTGTCTCGATATGCTACAGCAAGCGCGTGCTGTGACGATAATCGGTCGGGATGATCTTCTGCCAAGTTTCTCTGCATTTCTGTTATATGCTCGAGCAGCTGTATTGCCTCCTTAGTCTGTCTATTGTCTCGATATGCTACAGCAAGCGCGTGCTGTGACGATAATCGGTCGGGATGATCTTCTGCTAAGTCTCTCCGTATTTCTGTTACATGCTCGAGCAGCTGTATTGCCTCCTTGATCTGTCCATTGTTTCGATATGCTAAAGCAAGTTTGTGCTGTGATGCTAATCGGCTAGGATGATCTTCTGTAAGCGGCTCTCTGCAGTAGCAAGACTTCTTGAGCCAGCGGACCGCGTCCTGATCTCTGCCGTCTACAATGAGACAGCTGCCCACTCGGAGACACAGCTCTCCTTCAGCGTCTACATCTGCACCCTGCTCGACTTTACTCATGCGGGCAGCATGTGGTATGTACTCTCGCCAAACAGTGCGGTTTTCCCAATCTGGTGACGGGAAAATGTCCGAAAGATGCTGCATAGCCTTCCATTGCGTCGCCACAAGCAAGTCACGCCGGCGCAACCATATCCGAGCTGCTAAGTGTACCAGACGATGCATGTCGTACATGCTCTCGCCAGCTCTCCTTGTGATGAAGGAGTAGGAACAGAGAACACCAACAGCGCTTGTCATCCGTGCGTCTGATTCTGCTGGTGGCAGGATAGAATGTGGAATTGCCTTCCATTCGATGCAGGACATGAATTGTAACAATTCGGCAGCCTTCGGATCTTGCTGGAGCACCTGCTGGAAGGACACCAGCCACGTTGCAGCCACACAATGCCTTGACTCTTTGTATCTGTTGTCGTCCTGCATCTCGCGGCTCATGATATCTATCATGTCTTGTTCTGTACCTTGTAGAAGGCTAAGGTACTCGGGTATAGGTGTGGTGGTACAATTGATGAAAGCCGCCGCCTGTGTGATCGCCAGCGGAAGGTTGTTCAACTCATTTAAGAGCTCAATAGCGATTGCCTCGTCACGTACCAGGTCTTTGTTGTCCAAGTTTTTCCGAAGAACCTCCAGGCCTTCAGTTTGGCCGAAATCTCCGAGTAGTATCACTTCACTTCCTGAAAATGTCTGTACAACCTCGCGGCTACGTGTGGTGAAGACGGTCAAACCAAAGTCGCTTGTGGGGATGTGATCCATCAATCCGCTTTTTCTGTCGATACCATGGATTATATCCATGTCATCCGCATTGTCGACAATCAGCAACCACCTTCCATTGCTACGAGCACTAAGGTGCCGGCATACCTGCTTGTTCACATCTTCATGACCGTCAGATACAGCATGCAACCCAAGAATGCCTGCTATTTCCTTGTATGCCTGCTCGAAGGTTTCAGCACTCAATGCAGGCACCCAAAAAACAGAAACGTCTGGATAATGGTCAATGACACGGTAAGCGAATTGGAGCGCCACTTGTGTCTTGCCGATGCCGCCCAGGCCGACCACCGCCATCTTCTCGCAGTCCTGCTCAATGAGAAGTCTCTGTTCCAGCATTTCGAGTTCTTGCGAGCGACCATGGAACTTCTTGTTGCGCGAGAAGGGAAGGTAAACTTTATGTTGAGTTGGCACCAGGCTGTGAATATGCCTGCTGAGCTGCTTTGTACTCGCTGCTGCTTCAGTGGCCATCTGTTGGAGCTGCGATATCATGGAGATGTATCTTTCGACTCTGGGATGCTCAAAACGGACCAGACCTCGGTGATCTGTGTCACTTGGTATGTGGTCGATGTCACGAACATCCCCGCTGATGCGTTCAGCGGAGCCCTTCGAGACCATGAACTCTTTGGCGCCGGTCATTGCAAAATCATCGCCTGCCAAGCGCTGTAATGTTGGGCTGCTTCTTGTCTCATAATATGAAACGATTTTCCAGGCTGGCTGGCGTTGCTTACAGACACGTGCAAACTCTCTTGCCAGATAGCTAAAAAATTGTGACGGCTCTTTGTCTTCGTCAACCAAGAGATCTCTGATGAGACCTCGGTTAGGACGACCTTGCACCACGCTTTCCAGCTGATCGTGCTTGAGGCCCAGGTTAGGCACGCCCATCAGAATGAGCCCATACGATGACTCGACCACTTGATGTATGTGGGAGTGCGCAGTTGTAGTAGCCTTATACGACCTGACCAGCGCTTCTTTCAAGACGACGCCACCCAGGCTATGACCGAGAAAGCACAGCGGACGTGTCAGTGCTCCCGTGTTGCGTCGGAAATTGGCAAGACCGTCTAGAAAAGCGTGGGCTAGCTCTTCTATCCCTTGGTTACTGTCGCTCGCAGCTACGATTGTGTCATATCCATATGTGATGAATCTTGCTTTTGGAACATCCTGAGGCGCAAAGTCTCGCAGCCATACCGAACTGTTCTCGGATGCGCGGAATGAGCCCAATGAATGTCCGCCAAGCCCGGTCACCACTACAACGTCTACCTCTGCGTCAACAGGATCGCTCAAAGGTGTGAATCCCTGGAAATGCTTATCGACTGACCATCTGTGGTCCGGACACACTGGTCGATCGTGGCTCGTCAACGTTGCGCATAACGTCTGCGCACTGTCAGAAGCGATGCTGAAACCGTGACCGTATGGTGGTTTCGTATTTAGGCGCTGCACCTGGTTCTCCAACCATGTGGTAGCGAGCCGTTTGTCGCCGAGCTGGATGTTCTGGATGCGCCAATAACTTGGCCTGGCGCTTGAGCGAGAGGTCATGACTGACAGTAAGGTATATGCTGCTTTACCGGTACCGGCTGAGGTCTTGCCAGTCGAGAATCGCACGGACGCAATCTCAAGATTTCATCGCCGAAGAACCAAGGCCCATGATAATTCCCTGAGATGCAGACGACTGGCGGCCTTTACTCGCGACAACTGATAGTATTCAGCTCTGATGATTGTTATCGTGCCAAAGTGGGGTCCTGTCTGACATGATCTGAGAATTGGTAGTTCGGTGCAGCCAGGCACTTCCGTTTCCATGGGCTGTTTGTGATAAGATGATATCAATATCTGAACAGTGTTTTATCTTTGCGCGTATCTTGGACAAGACCCGGACGTGAACATAAATGATCGTATCAAGTGCAGCTGACCGTGAGTCGAAGAAGGCGACTACTTCGGCGGGCGCCGCGGCACAGCCTCCAGTGACAAGGCTACACGATCATCCCCTGTAATGCGCCACAAAAGCGCAGCCTTGTGCTATTTTGCATCAGGACCAATAATAAGTGCTGAAGAGTAGTGCAAGTGAACCTCAAGAGTCGGCCTGCTCAACAACGCTTTCTCCTCTTTTGTGCAGAAAGTAGACACATCATGCTGCGACCACCGTTTGAGCAGCAATGTCAATTGGCCGCAGATATCAGAGTCAGGATCCCAGGTATTGCTGGCCGCGCTGTAGAGTGTGAGAGACTACTCCAATCTCTGCGCGAAAGTGATCTGGAGGAAATGCACAAGTGGCTATGGTATGCCGGCAGAAGAGGCAACATTAGTCCACTGCATCATCAGAAGGTGATACGTCGGGAGATCGTGTTGACTGAACGAGCACGAATCCATCTGGTTTGGTTCGAGAAGACAATCTATGTGAAGCGGCTGGAAGATGAACTTTTGAACTGGCAGTACTTCTCCGACGTCGTCTGCGGCGATAGAGCAGTATATCAGGTGACGACAGGCTTCCTTCTCTCGTATGCGCATTTGATCCAATATCCCTCCGATCTGGACGTCGCCAAAGATTGTGGCTTGATCAACAAGAACATCGCCTGGCACTCTTGGCAATCATTCCGGCAAGGTATTCTGCATTGTCTGACCGATCGGGACATCCACGACCGTTTCGAGTATGGAGAACTTCGTCTTGGGCGACTCAACCAGATTTACCGCATCCAGTGTCGCGGGCTGTCGTACTTCACGGTCCACCGTGACTACTCGAGCTACTTTGGTGCCAATTACATGGCGCTTGTCGCACTGTTTGCATTGGTGTCGGTAGCGCTGTCCGCAATGCAAGTCATGACGGCCTACGATGGAATCCCGGCAGTCCTGGCAGTCACGGTGTATCGCTTCTCCATTGCAACATTGGTGGCATTGGGCGGCAGCTGTGCAGTTCTGCTCGGTCTGTACCTTGGGCTTTACGTATGGAACTGGCTGCTGATTTTCGTTCGACGATCTCCACGGCACCGATTGACAGCGAAGATCTGATAGGCAGTACTCTCATTTGTATGATTGTATTGCATGATTTCTGAAAGCCGGTTGCTGCTCACTGTAGGATGGACGGGAAGTGATCGTCGGATAGAATATTAGGTTCGATGAAGTACTTAATGCGAAGTCATTCATGAGGTGGTCGTTTGAGTAAGCGTATGCTAAGAGCGACGGCCTACCAGATTATCGCCAACACCACGCACGGACAATGATGTCAACATCGCGTATAGGAAATAATGCTTAAGCCCGTGGCAGTCCTGATCAAACGGCAGGAGAGCGGTAAGAGAAGGATCAAAGATCATACGAAGAAAACTTCACTCCAAGCTGCATATCACGAAGCTGTAGAGCTAGACGCATGTGAGCTGTATGTCCAATTCAATACTCTAGAGTATACTAGGTCAAAGTAGCGCAGAGCCATTTGCCACTCCACCTCCGTTTCCCCGAATCAGATCAAGGTCACTGCTAGACATCTCTTCATACCCGTAGATGCAAAAGACAAGCCAAGTGGAAGGAATCCCATACAAACCGTCTTCACCCTGCTACCAAAGTCAAAAGAATAAACAACGACCAAAATGAGCATAATCGGTAGCTCACCACCTCTCCCCATCCCAGCCCACCTAACCCATGTATCCATCACTAACCCTCTTCTCACCACGACAGACCGCATCCTGACCTCCAAGTTCAACAAGCCCTTCCCCGTGACGCTGCTGCCGTCGGCCATCGGCTACTATCTCGGCTACAAGCAGGGCGAGCGGCAGACGCAGGTGCTGGCGGAGATCCGCGCGTTGGGCCGCGGCGAGCTGGCGGTCGTCGAGGAGATTGCGGGGCATCCGAAGTGATTGCATGTGGGGGGTCATGCTGGGAATGATGGGAGAGGTATCGGAGGGAAGTGTGGGGAGCATGAGAGGCATTGAGGTTAAGGTATCTGCATTATATGCATTGCAGCATCAAGTGAGCGTCACGCAAGCTAGCACAGTGAGGTTGGGACAGGTGGTAAAGTATGATACCCTAGATAGCTGTACATAGCACAAGGTCTTGACTACGGATTCATCGTGAACCAGGTCGGATGATCAAAGATTCCTGCCAGGCTACAAGCTATTTCTTGACAGGTGAAAGAGGAACGGAACCAACAAGTCTATGGTCTTGAAGCATAATATCTAGTGTGTTCATCATTTCTTCGTCTCAGATATGTTCATCTATATAGAATTTCCTCGTGTAGAGGGACTTTTGGCATGTGTCGCGTACTAGCCAGGAGACTTGTCATATTCAGTCCGAAGTGCTGATTTGTTTGCCTCTCAGGGTGTGCGTCTCCAGCATTAGCTGTGAATGCTTGATGTGGAGGCACTGGATGTGCCTTGACATCCCAATCACTGAGTCCTCACGACCATCAGTCTGCAGTGGCGTGGTGTTCCTGGGAGGTGACCTGAGACCCGATAGTGCTTAACGGCGTCTTGCCCGAGCAAGCCTCCGTCGAAACCATATTACCCGCTCACTTCTTCTCCTCCTCCACTGCCTTCTCCTCCTTCTCCTCATACCCTTCCGTCTTCATATCATTCAACCCCAGATCCTCCATCTCCTCGTGCGTGCGCTCATAATCCTCCACCTCGATCTGCGGATCCGGCTCCGGCGCCGTCAGACTCTGCACATAGCTGCTCGCGAGCGGGTCCTCGAGCACCAGCGTGAACGGCTTCTTGTTCTCGATCGCCTCGGTCAGGCTGGCGAAGAACTCGGCCCAGGACCGTTTGCTCTCGGCGGGCATCGAGTCGCCGGAGCCCTCGGGGATCTCGGCGTCGCCATCCTCGAGACCGAAGGCTTGCGATCGGAGGTCGCGGCGGATCTGCGTGAGGATGCCCTCGACGGTGGTGAAGCGGCCGCCCATCGTGCCGGGCTCGACGCGGAGTTGCAGCTCGGGGCAGGCGAGCGCGGCGCTTTCGCTCTTGAGGATGTCTCGTGCGAGATCGACCTCGCTGTTGACCTTGAGTGTGATGCGTCGGCCTTGTGCGGGGACCTCGCCACCTGTCTTGACTTCGTTGGAGCGGTAGCCGCATAGATCGCATACCGTGCTCATCAGTACGACTTGCTTGAAGTGTGGGATGTTGACCATCTTCATGTTCGTCGCACATGGTCGTGTGCAGCCTGGGCAGGATGCTGGGAAGCTGTAGACTTGGTTCTCGACGATATCCTCGCTGTCGACGTTGTTGCCAGTCGGTGCGTCGCCATTCGTTTGTCCTCCCACCATACCTGACGCTTGGTACTCTGGTCGTATTTCCGTCTCCGGTGCTGATGTGGTGTGGTGTTCGTGGCCTGGAGCAGGGACATCATCTCCAAGACCCAACACAGCGTTCTGCGCCGGCGTCCTCAAATACTCCGACTTGGCCCACTTTCCAACTGCTTCTCCTGGCTTTGGCTCGATCCACGAGTTTCCACTAGGGTCATCCGCCGACACCATGAACGGATATGCTCTGCCGTGTACCATGTCTTCCAGTTTCCTGATGATCACCGCGACTTTAGCGCCCGCCTCAGGCATCTGCCTCATCCGCTCATCCTGGTGGCTCTCCAGGTCCTGCAACACGCCCGCCACAATCCCCTCAATATTCGTGTATTGACCCTTGCCAGCCGGAATCTCCAGATCGATCTCCTCCATCCGAAACACACAGCCATCCCCCTTCACAACCTGCCGCTGCAGATCATCCTCACTCTCGACCCGCAGCGCATACTTCGCGCCCTTGGGCTGAATCTGCCCCGCGGCCTGGATCTCGTTGTTCTGGAAATGGCAGTGGTCGCACGCAAACGACATGATGACGATCTCGCGGAAGAACGGGATGCGCGTGAGCAGCAGCCGGGTGGTGCCGTTCTCGTGACAGTTCATGCACAGGCTCTCGATCTCGTCGACGACCTTCTGGTCCACGTCGGCGTCGCCGTTGGCCGTCGGCGGTGTGTTGGCCATGCCGTTGACCACGCGGCCCATGTCTTCGAAGAGATCTTTGGCGAGCGCATTGCCGGTGAGCGGTTGGTCGGGGGTTGGGGAGGGTTGTGCCATGATTTCGAGTTTCGAATATATCCTTGTCAAAAGAAACAGACAGCTAAGAAAGAAAAGTGACTGCTCCCACTCACTATATGTATATCACTCTGCGTCACACGATTGTTTTTCTGCTGGAATGATGTAAGCGGGCACTCGACTTTTTGTTATCTTAGCCTTATCGAGATGCAGCGAGGGGCTTCGAGGGGCTTCGAGTTTGTGTGCACACTTGACTACCGTATGCTCAATCGCGTAGCTTTATACTAGAATACAACGTAAGGTATGATCTCCGGAATCGTCAGACGTTCCCTTCAACATACCTATTCCCCATCTGACCTCGAAACCCCCTAAACACCTCCCCGGCACTAAGCACAAGCATGCTCTCTCTCCACCTAGATATATATATTCTCCCAAATTCCTGCTTACCTGATCACTGGTGAGGTGTCCGAGTGGTTATGGAGCTGCGTTTAGGTCGTAATATACTAAACACTGATTCCGCAGTGGCTTTGCCTCGTGGGTTCAAATCCCACCCTCATCACTATTACATGTGCTTGACCACGATTTTTTTCTTTTGGCCGTGCTGCGGCGGTACATACATACCTTAGTCTATCGTTTTGGAGAATTGAGGTTGATGTTGGATCTCTCAACTTCAACCTGGGATTACTTTTGCGAGGTGAGGAGGAGTTATAGGGCTGGCTTGTAGCATGGACGGCGTGGTGAGAGGCTGATTTGCGACATCTGTCTATTTACAATGAGGACAAGATCGGGCAGTCGATCTGATCATGGTGTCCATGATACTCCATGACATCTCGACTTCGACATTTTACGATTTTGACGATCGGACGGGTTTTATGAGTCTTCGGGAAATGGTAATGAAGTTTCGATACAAGCGCATCATGAGAAAATATGTTTCACGAGCATTACCAGCTCCACGACCGACCCAGCGTCCTATCGCCGAATCGGCATGATTTATAGATCCCGTCGAGGCGATTAAGCCTCGATATGAAGTGCCCAAAGCCACCAAGGATCCCACCCACGCCGGCCTTCCGTCCTTATAGTCGTAAAGGCGTGAAAAGAAAATACACGCAGCAGTCTTACATCTCCTCCTCTATGCTTCCATCTCATTCAATAAACATGCAAAGTGCATCGCTTACTTCATGTCCACCTCCACACGACCCTCAGCACCAGGCGCGCCACGGCCGAGCTCAGGGAGAAGGTAGGTGATGTCGTCCCAAGGATGTCTGTAGAGACCGGTGCGCAGACGCTTCTGGTCGAGGAAATGGGCGATGAGACCGATGGAGCGGCCGAGGACGAAGAGACCGTTGAGCACACCCATCTTAAGGTAGTCCTCGGCCTCCTCGGGGGAGAAGGCACCGCAGTTGCGGAGCAGGTCGACGAAGCAGACGGCGACGCAGCCGTCGACGTTGAGGATCAGGTTGTCCTTCTTGCTGGTGGTGACGGTCTCGACGGCGATGGCGTAGTCGAGGAGCTTGGTCGAGGGGAAGTTGGCTTGGCAGTACTCCTTGACGAGCGTGACACGGAGATCGGGGTTGTTGCGAGACTTGACACGGTGACCGATACCAGGGACTACGAGATGTTAGTGTTGATCAGACGAGTCTCAATAGTGTTGCACTTACTCAGCTTGTTCTCCTTGCGCATGGTGTCAACAAAGTCACGGGGGCTGAGACCCTTGTCGTATGCACGAGTGAACTCCTCAGCGGCACCATCAAGAGCACCACCGAATCTTGATCCGATGGTAAGCAGACCAGAGACAAGCGCAGAGATCAAATCCTTGCCGGCACGAGTGGTGATGATGGTGTTCATGGCACCAGACACAGCAGGACCGTGATCGGCAGTCAGCATGAGCACCATCTCGAGGAAGCGGCCAGCGTATTCTGGCAGACGGCGACGGAACCAGAGAAGAGACATGACACCACCAATACCAATGTTCTCTTTGAACACATCTGTGATTGGGATACCAGCGTAGAGCAGCTCCTGACCACGATCATCAGAGATGGTGGAGATGAAGGCAGCTGGCTTACGGATGAGACCAAGCTCTTGAGCCCAGGAGTAGTCGATCGGGATTTTGGGAACGGCAGGCTCGGGTTGCGGCTTGATCGTGCCGGCCTTGACAGTCTTTTGGTAGAGGTCAGAAAGCATTTGCGGGAACTCCTCAAAGGTGTCTGGGACGAAGAAACCAGCAGCCTTCATGCTGGCGTTCTTGGTGGATGCAGTCTCGAGCTGGGAGTTTGCAAGAGAACCGGCGTGACCGAACTGCACCTCAGTCTTGAGCATGCTTGCGACGGTACCAATGGCCCACGCGACAATCGGCTTGGTGATGATACCCTGCTTGACAGCCTCGATCACACGGTACTCCTCCACACCTCCGACCTCGCCGAGCAAGACCAGGATCTTGCAGTTGGGATCGGCTTGGAATCGGAGAATGTGGTCAATGAATGTGGTTCCGGGGTATCTGTCACCACCAATGGCCACACCTTCACACACACCATCGGTTGTGTTGGCGATGATGTTGTTCAGCTCGTTGGACATACCTCCAGATTTGGAGACGTATGCCACAGAACCGGGGCGGTAGAGCTTGGAAGCGACGATGTTGTCCATCATACCACCAGTGTTACCAATCTTGTACGCACCCGGCTTGATGCCACCGACGGTAGCTGGACCAATGATGGTGATGCCCTTCTTCTTGGCCACGTGCAGGATCTCACGGGCACGCCTCTCAGGCACACCCTCAGCGATGATGGCGATGGACTTGATTTGAGGGTACTCCATGAGCTCCATGGTAGATTGGTAGACGGATCGGGAGGACGCGAAGTTGACGACGGTGTCGACATCGCTGTGCTTGGCCATGGCCTTGTCTGATGACTGGTAGACGGGGAGCAGAGTCTCGGATGTGCCCCAGTACCTGTGCAGTGTCAGAGATAGCCAGTCACACGTTCGTTCTTGTATCTCAACCTACATCTTGCTCACGAATTGGCCGCCGAATGTGTAGATGATACCTGCAACGGAAGGAGTCTTGCGCTTGCAGATGAAGTCAAAGTCGAGCATGCCCTGGACGGCTCTTGGTTGGAGACCGCTAGGAGGACTGTCAGTCGAGTCTCGTAGAATCAGGATTGTGGGTATGATGTACTATACGAAACATCTCGTCTTCGGGTGGAAGAGAGTGTGCTGTGCTTGCGGGCTCAAAGGCCGGCTGGGTGCAGCGAAACGCTGGATGTTGTCGTTGGCAGATCCGGCATCGCCATTGACACCGTTGGATTGCGCCATGTCGGTCGAGGGTTGTGATGTCGCTGTTGAGGAGGTGACTTGACTGTCAGAATGGCAAGTCAGTGTCTTGCAGAATTGCGAGTGGAGGTGTTTCAATGTTGCGGTGGTTGACGGTTGGAATAGTAACACGGGCTGAAGAGCGCTGCTGACAAGGAGTGTCGGAGCAGCTGCGCTTCGGCCAGTTGTAACTTTTTTTAGCGGAGGCTTGGAGGGGGCCAGTCGGCACTTACAGCAGCGATCAAGCTGACAATGTTGTCTAGAGGGTATGTATTTCACACAATACAGGACGGAGGGTGAGGAGAGAGGTGAGGGGATGAGGGTTGGATAAGGAGGAAGGAAGAATGTGGTAACTGTGTCGGTAGACGAAGCATCAAATGGTTGAACGTAACGGATGGAGCAAGCCGTTGTTGGGTATATCGGAAGCTCCAAATCCCATCTGTTCCCCTTTCAGCCCACCCGTCTGCCCCCAGCGCTCGTGGGCAGATTCGCTTGGTGATTTTAGGTTACATGTTCAGACCGATCCGCCGCCACACCACCTAAATCGACGACTTCTCGTCGTGCCATGCTGACGGGCAGAACCCTGCGTCCAGCACAGACCGCTGGGGTAGGCGGATGGAGGTGGAAGATCGTAAGATTCCGTTGATACACGGAAGCTGAAAGACAATAGTGATCCCACTGATGACACCGTCCTATATCTTTGATACTCGACGCACCCATCTTACGACGCTGATGCTATTCTGTGCGAGGTCTTGCGTTTGCAACATCGCGAGTGAAGGGCGGTGGAGATATCAATAGCCACAGACATTGATGATACGGTGTATTGCATGCTCGCGTGCCCCCCGTTAGGCGGTATAGAATCGAAATAATCACCGACGACATCGGCTCCTCCCCGGCGGACATAACAAAAAAGGCTTGTTGATATCCGTAAGCTCGATGAGACTGTCCCTAAGGGAGGTGTTGAGATGAGTGCAGTATCACTTCCTACACGCACCTGGGACTTGTTGGTGACGTGGGTGAACACACTCGTTATATGTGCAGTACTGTTCTGTGAGAAAGGTAGGTATTCATCGGTCTTTGCTCCACCCCTCACCATTTGAGGCATTGGACGCGATGACGGTGCGGTAGACATGGATTAAAGGCGATCCCTCTCGCTCCATCTCAACCACAGCCCAGCTTGGCGTGACCTCAGCTGTCGCACCCCTTATCCAACAACGACAGTGGCTTACGTAGATGATTTCTTACTATTGGGATAATCGAGTGTGGAACGCAGGGACTCGAGGAATATCGGCTGATGGATGACTATTATGATCCCACCCCGTCCCCAGGGCTCAACTCCCAACGGCGACTTGCCCACTAGCGCCGACGCTCGGCAGGGGCATGGGCCAAAAAAGTGCCAAACGTACCATTCAACAAGAATTCGATCCGCCGGCTTGGGGGGAAAGCTGCCTCACCACCACAGCACCACATCCTCCACTGGACATCTGTTCGTTCCTCGACTTCGTCTGACCCTCCGCCTCTTGATCTCCATCTTTTGCAACGACATCCCCCCAATTCCTCCACCAACAAGCCTCCTTCAGCTGTGCGGTTGCTATATCCGTCTCTGCGCCTCTTCAGCTCGTATCTCAACCCGAGCAGCAACCCAACAACCCTCTTCAGCCCACCAGGTACGTCTAATCAGTGCGATTCCGTTCGTTGTCTTTTCAATTCGTCCCGATCCCTCCTGCAACACCAAAAGAAACGGGCAGCAGCGAATCTGTGGAGTCCTGTTCCGGCATCCGGACTTTCGGCGGACGAAGGCAACCCATACGATTCACCAGAGCAGCATCGATATTGTCCGTTCAAGAAAATCGTCTGATTACCACAATCGGCGCATTTTCCAGCAACTCCAGCAATCGATCGCTTCGGACTCGGGACCCTGACATAACAATCATCCGACCCCCGACGATCCCACCTCCGGCCCCGCTGAATTGGGCGTTCGCTGAAGTGTTGCGCTCGGCCAATTGACACTCCGCTGCATTCTTGTGTCTGGCTGGCCCGAATTGTCCATTCTCAAGCTGACCCTCGATTCTCCCACCATCAGAATATTGCATTCGGTGTATAGCAACAACCCTCGTCCACCACCACCACCGCCAACATGTCTGCGAAAGCAATCCACGAAGCTGATGGCAAGGCCATCCTCAACTACCACCTCACCCGCGCCCCTGTCATCAAGCCCACACCGCTTCCCCCGAGCTCAACACACAACCCCCCCGCAAAGCTCGCAGCGATCCGCTTCCAAGATGGCGACAACATCAACGGTGTGCTCGACGCCGCCGAGGCCACTTTCCCCTTCCTCCTCCAATCCGGTGCCAAATTCGTCGCCAAGCCAGATCAGCTCATCAAGCGACGAGGCAAGTCTGGGCTGTTGAAGCTCAATGCCACCTGGCCAGAGGCGAAAGAGTGGATCGCTGCACGCGCAAACAAGATCCAAAAGGTCGAACACGTAGAGGGTGCCCTGAGGACGTTCCTCGTGGAGCCTTTCGTGCCCCACGCACAAGATACTGAATATTACATCAACATCAACTCCGTCCGTGAGGTAAGCGAGGAAGATCTGGTGAGATACCATTTTCGAGCACTTGCTAAATCTACATACACAGGGCGATTGGATCCTCTTCTACCACGAGGGTGGTGTGGATGTTGGTGATGTGGACGAGAAGGCCGAGAAGCTGCTGATCCCTGTCGATCTCGCTGAATACCCGTCCAACGCTGAGATCGCCGCTGGCCTTCTGTCCAAAGTGCCCAAGGGTGTCCACCCCGTTCTCGTCGACTTCATCTCTCGCCTCTACGCCGTCTACGTCGACAGCCAGTTCACCTACCTCGAGATCAACCCGCTTGTCGTCATTCCCAACGCCGATGCGACATCTGCTGAGGTTCACTTCCTCGATCTCGCAGCGAAGCTGGACCAGACGGCTGAGTTCGAGTGTGGTGCAAAATGGGCCATTGCCCGATCATCTGCAGCGCTTGGAATCCCCGCCGCACCTTCGAAAGAGGCCAAGGTGCAAATCGACGCTGGCCCGCCCATGGACTTCCCTGCACCTTTCGGCCGTGAAATGAGCAAGGAGGAGGCCTACATCGCAGAGATGGACGCAAAGACCGGAGCCTCGCTCAAGCTGACCATCCTCAACTCGCAAGGTCGTGTCTGGACGCTGGTTGCAGGTGGTGGTGCCTCGGTCGTGTACGCCGACGCCATTGCCTCCGCTGGATTCGCCTCCGAGCTTGCCAACTACGGCGAGTACTCTGGTGCACCAACCGAGACCCAGACTTTCCACTACGCCCGCACTGTTCTTGACCTGATGCTTCGCGCACCACTGCACGCAGACGGCAAGGTCCTGTTCATTGGTGGTGGTATTGCAAACTTCACCAACGTGAGTAGATTCTACAAAATTACTACGAATGACAAATTACTAATATTTATGTCCAGGTCGCCTCCACATTCAAGGGTGTCATCCGCGCCATCCGCGAAGTCGCACCTCTCCTCGTCGAGCACAAGGTCCAAATCTGGGTCCGTCGCGCTGGTCCCAACTACCAAGAAGGTCTCAAGAACATCAAGGCCGTTGGTCAAGAGCTTGGTCTCAACATGAAGGTCTTCGGCCCGGAGATGCACGTGTCCGGTATCGTACCGCTCGCGCTCGTCCCCGGTAAGTACCACGACGGCATCAAGGAGTTCGTCGCATAGATTCAATGCCTGAAGACATGGAGTTTAATTGAAGGAATTTTGTGGGATGGTGGTTTTTATAGATGGAAGGGCCGTGGCGGCAACTTTTGTCGCATGGCTTCATGTCTTGAAGGACCGCAATCATGTTACTATGAACGAGATTATTCAAATGCTCCTTTCATGTAGCGAGGGTTTTACGATGTACATCTAAACGCTTTTGCTTGCCCCACAGGCTGCAGCAGACGAAATTCATCATATTGATCACGTGCTTTCGTTCGACCTGGAAACGCGCTAGTGAACGACACGCGACCGCCAGCTTCCATCCTACTTACAGCTTCACTTGCTGCCATCACTTGACAACACAACACCACTCACAATAACCCAGAATGTCCATAGGCATTTTCAAACTCACGCAAGCAAGACCAGATCTCGGGACCAGCATACCGGCCTGCACATTCTGTCGCTCAGCATCACGGATCTGGAACTTAATCGGCCCACGACTCGCAACTCTCCCCGGCATCCCACAGCATTCTCTCACCACCACATACCGCAACAGCACATACTCTCCCCACAGTCCCTCGAGGCGTCCATCGTCCGGCTTCACCGCCCGACAACAGCCCTCGCGCTACCTTCCGCGTTTTCTTCCTTCTCCTCTGCCCGTCACCAAAGCCCTGCTGCCGCCGCCGCGTCGAGCCTCATAGCACGGTCTCACCCGACGCGTGCCGGTTTGCGGATGCTTCGACTTGGGAAGGAAGGGCGTGGGAGGGATGGCTTCGCTTCGCGGTGTCTAACCCTAATGCGTTCCCTCGGTTTTACTTTGGATGTCCCACATTCAAATGTATCAAGTTTCGTGGTAGCAGTTTTTCAAACGAGAAAAGCAGCCCTCCCTGTCGACTAGCCGTTCAAGATTGCCTCGCTTACCTTCGCGGTGCGTGGCTCTCTCGGCGGTGAAAGCGGGAAGGGTCATCTATCCCAATCTTTTCGGTATCGAAACCTGAATTGAGTTCTTACCAGCGTTTCGGCGTGGATGGGCGGCTCAGAGGGAGTATGATAATTAACACAGTGCCCTCATGCGTCGGCTTGGGAAGACCACCGTTGGTGGCGCGCGTCAAGGGTGCTGGCCGGAATATACGCTCTGACAAATTTACGGACAGTTTGGTTCATCGCCTGAGGGCTCGAAGAAGCAGATCGGGAGAGAGTGGCTGGAGGTGTCGGGCTGTCTCCATTTCGGGACGGTCCTAAGGATCTTCACATGCTGATTCATGGTGTGCAGCGTGTTTGGTGAAGGATGCGCATGTCTGCTATGCCACGATTCTGAGAGGTCCTGTGATCGTCGGTGGGAAAGAGCAGCACTAGCGCCTTGAGTGGCGTCTTCGGTGGACGGCGACGTTTCCTGGTCTTGCTGAAGTGGCGGCAGAAGAGCATGATAGCGACAGACTCTCAACAGTCTGTCTAAGCCATCACACAGACCGCATCGACCAGCAGCCTCCACCTTATGCCCGCACTTACTCGTCGGAATCATGCTTTGCATGTAGCGAGATGTCGGGTTGACACACAGAGGTTGCTCGGTCCGCGTCGTCCTTCACGGCATGTCGTACGCTCCTGCATTCTGCCTGCCATGCCAGCATAGATCGCTGGATTGCCGTACCTGTCGAAGGTGCTTGCGCAAGTACGATAACCGTGGTCACAGAAACAGCGCCCTCAGCTCAGGTACGCACTCAAGACTGCACATTTCTGCCATTCATGCTTGCAGCGCGCAAGTCTCAGCGAAGACGTCCTGAACATCTCCTGCATCGGCTATACACTGTGCGAAAGTACGGCTGTCAGCCACACCACTCTCCAACCCACCTCTTTCTCAGACCCCACCACCAAACCTGTACGGCGATACAACATTCGCTATCCAGCTGAAGTCATCATGCTCGTTCTCAAGCAGACTTCGTTGTCCAGTCAGCCGCGTCAATCATCTCCGTCCATTTTCAAGACTGGATGTCGACTGATGAGCGCCGAAACAAACAATCAACATGCCTGCTTGTCGACCTGAGGAAGACCTGCAACGCAGCCTCACCATTCTCTTCACTGAGATCGTGAGATGATGAACGGTTTTTGAAGATGTACTTTGTCCGTTCGAAAAACTTCAAATCCTGCCTCTCGACACTGCTCCGACTGCTCGAAAGGGCGGGAAAGGTAGTAGATGAGATGGAATCAAAGACAGTCTCCAAGAGGCGTGCTTACGACATACTGAGAGATTACGAACTTCCTCCTGCTTTCGCGGGGTCTGGGATTGCCTGATCATGGAGAGTTCGACGAGTCTGGCCGACAGTTCTGGGGAAACGATGTAGCATGAATGTACGCAGTGTCGAGCCTGGCCACGGGAAACGAAGGTCTTGCTTTGCAGCTGCGACATGCAGTATTGAGTATCGGGTGAAGAGGTGTCTGCAAGTGATGCAGTCCTGCGGAAGCCGGAAATTGATATCCGTCGCATCGAGCATCAGCAGCAGAAACGCGCAGGAAAAGCGCTGGGGTCACGAATGTCGAGGAGCGGGACCTTGCTTCGCGCAAGAGTCAAAGCTTTGGCTTGTCTGTGTTCTCCGTTCGCCAGGTCTTGCTTGGATTGCTGTGGGTCTTGCTTGTTGATGTAAGGAAGCGTTCGGCTTGTCGATGGATGGTGGAAGAAGGACGAACAGCCGCTCTCCCTATCCTGCGAAGGGGAAGGAGAGTGGCATCGAGGTTTTTTATACGTCTCTCCATCACACTCATCTTTTGAACAAGGCATCGAGACAGCTAACTATACATTTATCTATCCTAGCATGCCATCTATCCTGCCTCGGCCACCACTCTAATTGCCAATGGCATACGCCGACCTGCCCAACACCGCAAACGCCCAGCCGGTGCCCACCATGTACAGCCCGCTGCGCACATAGCTCCACTTCTGCGACGACACGTTCAGATAGTTGATCGTGTACAGCACCCGCAACACCATCCACGCGCTCACGAAGCTGTTCAGCCCTACCGCGCCCTCGCCTACTTTCGCTTCCGCCAGCAGGCCCGCGAACACGCTCGCGACGAACAATGGCATGTTTTCTAAGTGGTTTCTGTGGCACGACTCGGCACGTTCAAATGCTGCGAACTTCTGCTCGCCCAGGCGAGTGCGCAGTTTTGTGTGGTAGGTGGAGGATTTGGGGTTCGTGTTGTCGACTTTGCTCATGTCGCCGCCGCTGGCGATGGCGCCGGCGCGTGCTGGAGGGGAAGACGGGAAGTTAGTGGGCGAGTTGGACGGAGATTGCAGAACGGGAAGACCTGGGTGGAGGGACATACCATGTGGATACACGCTGAGCACGTAGTAGAGCGGGATGCTCATGATGGGCCAGTTGAAGGAGAACGTGGACGACATGTTTGGGACTGGGGTGTAGGTGGTCGAGTGAGAGTGTAATATGTATTGATGCTGTTGGAGGAATGTAGGTAGGTAGAGGTATCAAATGGAATCGCAATGCCAATGGCTGTGTGGATGTACGTAGGTATCAACGGTCGTCGAAGTTCGTTATATGATGGACATGTAGCTCTCCTAGATCAGGTACCGCCTACATACGTCAGTAGAGCTAGTTTTCTTCGATGCAACTACACGCATCTTTGATCTGAGAGCATGAGTGAGATGAAACGTTGACGGTGAGGGAGTTGACGAAATTGGACAGCATGGACTTCAATCTACATATACTATACAATCTTTCCGCTTGTAGTCCAAATGAGGTCGTAGATACGCGGTACGATCGAGATGTATAACACTCCACAGCATGGATGTAGCATGGTATGGGATTCCGGCTCGGGCAGCAGGCACGCTTATCGTGATGCGATAAGAGCTCCAACCAACAACTCCTCCACCGCAAGCTTCGCGACCACTCTTCCCGATCCGGTGCTTATCGTCGGTCCCTTACCTGCCCGTACACCGCTCGCCTATACTTCTCATCCGCAACAGACCGGGATAGTCAGGTCTGGGCATGCGTGATGCTTTCCGCCGCATGCAGCAGGTGGCTTGCCTCGGGATCCCATGCGCTGTCAGATCAGAGTCAGACGGTCCGCATTATGTTGGGTGGCTGGGAGGCGGGATGTTCAACCTGAGTTCGTCCGGATAGCTACCTGAGGTAAGGTAGGTTTTGGGACGAGCTCGTGATCTCTAGGCCGTGGCAGGTATATACCGAGCTCCGTCGTGCATGTGGTCTTGCGGCGTGCTGCGTCTTGCTCGGCGGTGTATGTCGTTGATGCTATAGAGTGCCTGGGCTAGGAAGGCTTGTTGTGGACTGTACGACATCCTTACGGGCTTTGGGCTTGGACTATAGCTGCACTACAAGTTCACGATACTGAAAGTCCGGCGATCGGGATCTTGAAGAGGTCGGGCACAGTGAAAGTGGAAGAACTCGGTTCTGTGAACGCAGTCAAGCTCCATAACGATCTAGGACGAGGAAGATTGAAAGATCGAAAGGCAAAGTGCCTACTCATACAGACATGGCTACTTCCATCCTCTTTTACACCTTACTCGCCGCCACAGCCCAGCTCATCCAAGCCCAATCCTCCGCCGCCGAAGAGTACTACACCGTCTGGTCCAGCGTCATCTTCTCGCGAACTGGCGCACGAACCCCGACCATCCTAGGGGACATTCCCACCCAGCTGACCTCCCTCGGCGCTCAGGAAGCCTTCTCCGCCGGCCGTGCTTTCCGCACTCGCTATCTCACTGGAAATGGCTCCAGTAATGGCCTTGGAGGCGCGCTCATCTACGGCCTCGATCAGAACAGTGTCGATCCCCGCTACGTCTATGTCCAGGCGCTAGATTACCAGTGGACGGTCGCCACCGCGCAGGCGTGGATGCAGGGATTCTATCCGCCGTCGAATATCAATGCTACTGGAATACAATTGATTGACAGCGTCGGCGAGAGTGGCTATGTTAGTATCTCTTCGTCGCTAGAATCGTGCACAATGTATGGTATAGACAGTGACTGACGGCTTCGACAGGTCCAAAGCCCACTCAATGGCTATCGATACGTCAACGTCCAGACAGTTGGCGGCTCAGACTCCCAGTTTCCGTACCTGGGTGCTCACCTGGACTGTCCTGCTGGTGATGTACAGTACGTCTCGTATCAGGAGAGTCCGCAGTATCTCGCGACCGCCGAGGAGAGTGTGGATTTGTACCAGGCCATCGGATCCGGTCTGCTGAACGATGTTCTCCCGTGGCAAGACTGGGGCTACTACAATGCCTACGCCATCTACGACTACCTGAACTACCAAAATTCGGAGAATAGCACCGTGCAGAGCTTGCTGGACAGTTCGCTCTACACTGATCAATCGAATAATATCAGCTATTTCGACTCAGCAAGATGGTATGCCGATCAGCAACAGTATGGTCGGTTCTCCAACATCTCTCAAGTCAACACTCTTTCAGATGAAGGTAAATCCACCGGTACCACTGGATCTATCTCGACTCTCCCAGGCAATCTCTTGGCTGCCAAGCTGCTGGCCCAGCTTCAGACTGCCGTCGATTATCAAGGGGAGTACTACAAGCTCTCCCTGCTCGTCGGCGACTTTGAGCCACTCCTGTCCTTCTTCGCACTTACAGGCCTCCCCGGCCGCAACACCAACTTCTATGGTCTGCCCGACTTTGGATCAGTTGCCGTCTTCGAACTCTTCTCCATCGGTAATTACAATGCCAGCTCCTCCTTTCCGGACGCGTCCGAGCTGTTCGTGCGCTTCTACTTCCGCAACGGCACTGATTTGAACCCGACTGGAGTCAACGATGCTTACCACAGCTATCCGCTGTTCGGCCGCGATCCCAACGAGGCCGACATGTCCTGGACCGACTTCGTGGCCCTTATGTCCGGCATCGCCGTCGGTGATATCGGGGACTGGTGTCTGCAATGTGGCGCCAACCAGCTCTTCTGCGCGGCTTGGAATTCCTCTCTGCTGAGTACCCAGGTCCAGCAATCATACGCTTACAGCTCCTACTCTCCAGCCATCGGCGGTGCCATCGGCGCTGGAGTAACACTAGCATTTCTGGCCCTGCTGGCTCTCCTGGCGGTCTTCTTCGGCCGTCTGCGTGTCCACCGCGCGCCGCCACGCTCATCACCGCGGTCGTCTACCGGCATCCTCGGCTACCGTGGCAGCCGCAAGATGCAAAGCGATCAAGACCTGAGCATCCCGAAGAAGACCGAAGCTACTGGCACGGTGGTTGAGACGGAAGATCCTATGAGTCCGCAGCTGGCGGCGGGACACGAGCGCGTCGGCAGCTGGGAGTTGAAGCATCAGCATGGCCAGGCGGAGATGGCGGAACAGCATCTGGGGCATCATGAGCAGCAGGAGGAGAGGCTGAGTTTCGAGAGTAGGCTGGATGCTATGGGGAAACCGGTGCAGGTGGAGGAGAGGGTTTGATTGGGGGAGGCTGTGCAATGGAACGGATAGTACTGCGACCGGAGATATGTTTATGACGATGATTTCTGACGATGCGGATGCGGATGATCATGATACCTCTTGGTTAGAAGACTGAGTATGAACGACTTGTACATGCGGGCACTTCATGACAGACTATCGTTCTTCTTGAAGCAAGGAGAGATGTGGAAGGCCATCAAATCATTCATCCATGGATCGGTATCTCATCTGCCAAACCTGATCGCTAGTATGACATGCAGAGTCGATCTGAGGCTAGATACGTCCAACGCCTCGGTTCGACCAAGATTTAAAGATCTGAAATGCATTATGTCTGATTAACGTTCAGCATAACGCTTTTTCGTGGGTCTACTGAGATTGCTACTTGCCCTCATAAAACCCGACTCGGCCTTGATCGCCCACACGCTGGTTTCCATCCCCTCGCGTAATGCGCCATGAATCGTGAGAGGCCTGTATCGCTCCTGCGGCGCTTCCCTACATCATGCCCAAGCATTATGACAACGCCCCATGCCCAGTGAACTTTTTGATCCTGCGCCTAACGCCTCTGGCCTGCTCCAATGCTCGACACTCGGCATCGACTCACACGCGGTGCGCAGTGCAGCGCAAAAGTCTGCTGTCCACTTCCGATTCCAGCGTCATAGATCGCAGAGCGCATGAGGCAGTCGATGATCTCTCTATCCTGTCTCCCTTCAAATCCGCGCCCACTCAACTCATCTCCGTATCGCCATTTGCATGTTTCCCCTTCCTTGCTGAGATCCACAGGACGTTATTACACCTATCGCGCAACAAACACCACCCGTCAGCAATTGCGCACATATCGCCAGTCATTCCGCCTGCCTTCCACACCCATCACCTCCAACTTACCGAATCAGCACTTGTCCCAATGTGCCGTTGCTCTTCCCGTTGATCCACTCCTCCGCATTGCTGAGCTGCACGTTCATGTAGCTGTCCACGCTGACCAGCCGGCCCGTGTACTCGGTCTGGCCCCACTTCAGCCGGATCACGACGTCGTCGTCGACGAGGTTCTGCAGCATCGGGCGTGGGTTGAGGGGGACGAACTAGAGCGGTTGGGTTTGGTGTTAGTTGTGCGCGTGAGGGAGGTTGTGGGGTGGAATTGGCTTACACCTGCCATGGTCGTGGTGAAGGAAGTCTGGGCGATTTGAGGTTGGTCGAGGAAATGAACGAGCTGTTTCGAGAAGACTGGTCGCGGGTGTTGTAGTCGTCTCGAAAATGTTTATTGAACAGAGCTGGTGTCGGCGGAGACGTCTGGGACACGACTTATGGTCACGGCTGACAGAAGTAGTTGTCGTCTTGACTTCACGCGTGGTCACCAGATGTACAGCAGGCAGAACAATGCACCTCAGCATGGCTCGGTGACATGGCTTTGACATCGGTAAGCCTAATGTTTGAGCTCGGTATCTCAAACATGTAGACTAATCCGTATTGCTGCAGAAATTCCGTTTCTTCGATGTCGCTCCAGTGCGACTGCCAGAAGGCGAGGGATCGTTGGCTTTGGACGTACGCATATCTGCTGCGATGAGCATATGGTCTCATACTAACCCTCTTGCAGCGCAACACGGTCAGCTGTATTGTTGCAGGAACCAGCAATGTCATCGCTGGAACTACGGATGGTGTTGTGCACCTTTTAGATCCCTCGTTCAAGTCAACGCGCCTATGGAAAGCGCACGCCACAGGCGAAATCACTCATGCCAGACAAATTCCGGAGACATCTCATCTTATCACGATAGCTGAAGATCTGTCTCAAGAACCTGAGCTGAGAGTGTGGAGTCTTGATCAGACCGAGAAGAAAACTGGCCACCCGAAATGCTTGTGTACTGTCCTTGTCCAAAATGGACGAAAGAACTTTCCCGTCACCGCCTTTTCCGTCACAGAAGATCTCACGCAAGTCGCGGTGGGATTTGGCAACGGTGCCGTGACTGTAATTCGCGGCGACTTCATCCACGACCGAGGCACCAAACAGCGGACTGTCTTTGAGTCGGAGGAGCCCATTACCGGTCTTGAGTTCCGAGAAGCAAACACGACAGCACTCTACATCGGTACCACTTCGCGCATCCTGGCTCTGGTGATCTCAGGAAAGTCGAAAGGGACTGCTGCACGTACATTAGATGAGAATGGTTGTGCTGTGGGGTGCATGACGATGGACCCGGAATCAAACGAGATCATTGTAGCACGAGACGAGGCCATATACACCTATGGACCGAAGGGTAAGGGCATTTCATACCCGTATGACTGCGGCAAGAAATTGCTCGGTCTATACAAAGACTATGTACTCATGGTGTCTCCGCCAAACGACGCTTTGGCTCGTACTTCAATTCACGCCTTTGGTGGGGTGCAATCTGCCGAGATCCTGAATAGCAGCAACTTCACCATCTTGAACACCAACTTCAAATTCATCGCGCATGCTGAGCCTGTGTCCAGTCAAATCCGGACTTTCTTCAACATCTGGGGCGATGTGTTCCTGCTCAGCATCGACGGCAAGCTTTTCCGCTTTCGAGAGAAAACATTCCAGCAGAAGCTCGAGATCCTCTACAAACGTAATCAATACCTTCTTGCGATCGATTTAGCTCGCGAGTACAAGGTTGATGCCGTGCAACAAAATATCATCTACCGCAAGTTCGGCGACTACCTTTACCAGAAAGGAGACTATGATACTGCAATGCAACAGTATCTGCATGCCATAGATAACACGGAACCATCACAGATCATCCGGAAGTTTCTGGACAACCAGCGGATACGGCATCTGATTGAGTACTTAGAAGAGCTACATGAGCACCACAAGGCGACTTCAGACCATACCACTCTCCTGCTCAATTGCTATGCCAAGCTGAAAGATGTGGAGAAGCTCGAAAGTTTTATCAAGCAGCCTGGCGATCTCAAATTCGATCTCGATACCGCTATTGTGATGTGTCGGCAAGGTGGTTATTACGACCAAGCTGCGTTCCTTGCTAGGCGACACGTTGAACATGGTCTCGTGGTGGACATTCTGGTGGAGGATTTGAAGAAGTACGCCGAAGCTCTAGCATATGTTGTACGACTTGAGCCGGCAGATGCATACGCCAGTCTCATGAAGTACGGCACGGTGCTACTTGCACATTGCTCACGAGACGCTACCCAACTGTTCATCGACTACTTCACCGGACAATTTCGACCAAAGAAAGATGCAGTCATCGTGCAAGAAGTACAACCTACTTCCGAAAGCGGTGGGTTTGGCTCAGTGGCCAAGTCAGCAGTGCAAAGTTTGGCGGCTTTGATACCGTTACCGAACATGAGCACCGCTTTAATGCAGTCCTCTGCTACAACAGCGCCACAAACTCAAGCTCAAGTTGTAGAAACTACAACGGAGGACGAGTTTGTCGAATATGCCGTCCCGAAGCCGCGGATAGCTTATTCCGCTTTCACTGATCACCCTGAATGCTTCATTGTCTTTCTCGAGGCCTGCATTGCCAGTGAAGGCGTCGAAGCTGCGGATAAGGCCGATCTGTACACCACTCTATTTGAGATGTATCTCCACCAGGCAAGCTCGACTCGGTCCGAGGAGAAGACAGAATGGGAGCGCAAGGCGAAAGCGCTTATCGAGTCGAAAGATGTACCCATTGATACCTCGAACGTCCTGCTACTATCAGACCTGGAAAAGTTTCGAGATGGCACGATACTGGTCAGCGAGCGGCAGGGTTTGCTGTTCGATGTCTTCAGGTCATATACCACTGCTCAGGACACGACTAGTGCCATCAGAGCTTTGAGGAAGTATGGACCGGAAGAGCCCCAGCTTTACCCTGCCGCGCTCGCATACTTCACCTCTTCTGCCAAGATTCTCGAAGAAGCCGGTGATGAAGTGGATGCTGTGCTCAAGAAGATCGACGAGGATGCGCTCATGGCACCACTGCAAGTCATTCAATGCTTGAGCACAAACGACGTGGCGACCATGGGCTTGGTCAAGAAATACCTCTCGTCGACGGTCGAAAGGGAAAGGGCCGAGATCGCTGCCAATCGAAAACTGATCACCTCGTACCGCAACGACACAACTCAGAAGCTGCAAGAGATCTCGGAGCTAGACACGAAACCCACCTCCTTCTCCGCCACGCGCTGCTCCACCTGCGCGATGCCGCTCGATCTGCCCACAGTCCACTTCTTGTGCAAGCACAGCTTCCATCAACGCTGTCTTAACATCGCCGAGGGCCAGGAAGTCGAGGAGATCGAGTGCCCGATCTGCGCGCCGCAGAACCAGGCGGTGCGACAGATCCGCAGAGCTCAGGAGGACAGCGCGGGTCGACATGATCTGTTCTTGAGTGATTTGGGAAGAAGCCAAGATCGGTTTGGTACCATCGGTGATTGGTTTGGGCGAGGCGTAATTAGTGTGCCAGGCGCCACGGTGGAGTAGTTATTCGTAGAACGAAGCAGATGTGATTGGCATACAATACTCCCTCGTGACCAATCGCCTGGTGTTGGAATTCATCTGACCCTCGCGCGCAAGCGAGCCGTATCCGTGCAACAGGGCGAGGATTATCGTTCGAGCCGTCGCTTCTTCGGCTTGACTCATGCCAATAGATGTACTTGTGGGCGAAGACGTGAGGCTTATCTGAACAGAAGTGATGATACTGTTTGTTGCCAATGACCGATCGTTTGGAATTGTGTGATTTAAGCGATGCCAGGCATCCAGTTTTGTCCGATCTTGCTAACTCAGCTTGAAGACCGGTGTTCCAGAAGTGACATAGATCATGTTGTTCTCATATATCGGAAGCTGGGTACATTAAGTCGTCGAACAGGTGAGATCTCGGCAATGTTCTCGCCGATTGACCAACAAGAGTACACGAGGGGAAAGAGATAAGTGCACCCGCCGCAATGAAGTGCAGTTCAGACAGGTAGACTGCTTCTCGATGCACCTCAAACTTCCACCTCATCAGTCTTCGTCTAGTGTTGGCGTTCTTTGCTCAGCTTCATGCCTGCTTCTTCTTCAAGGAAGGCAATTTGCCGTCTGTATGCTGACTTCGCATGGCCGACAAAGTGATCAAAGCCACGACTATGCTGCCAAAACCGGCGGCTGCGCTCCAATCGCCTGTGGCTACTCTCCAGATCACGACTACGATCATTGTCATGAAGGTGCTGATGATCACGTCCACTTCATATCTGTTGAGACAGAATCCCACACGCAGGTACAAGCCCCTGACCTTCACGGGAGGACAACGCACACGGGTTTCGTCTGCTGGCAGTGGTATATGTACACTGTGTACATCTCTAAACATGGTTAGCTGTATGGCATGACGTATGTGTTGGTTCATACTTACCTATAGTCTACGATGCAGCCCTCCCGGAGTATGCCGCACAGAGGAAATCTAGATCTTGCCTTCGAAGGGTCATTGAAGCAATCGAGAAAGTGGTGTAGGTGGTCATATTCATCGCAGATTCGCCTCGCCCTCATGTACAACTCTGTATGGCAACGGCGATCTTTCTGTAGCCTGTCCAAATCATATCGGCAGTACTCGGTCCGTACGTAATGTTGCCAATGACCGAAAGTATCAAACGTTCCGGAGCACCTCTGATCGCCCACATTCTCCAGAAGCTTGGAACTATATCGCTGTGCATCTGCTAACAGTTGCAAATTGCTAGATTGAACCTCCAGCTCGACATCATACAAGCCATGTTGTTGGCCGTACAACTCAAGCTGAGGTAAGGTCAGCTCAGGCGAATGCTAGGTGATGCATTATGAAGTCTTACCACTCTCTCACCAAGGAACATTGGTCGCCAAAATGGAATGTAGCGCTGCCATACTGGAATCTCCTTACGCCACATTCGTCGAGCTCTGATCCATATGTCATGATGGCCCTCGTAAGAAGCATCTCTCTGAATCTGAGTCAGAACATCGACCTCGCGATTTGTGAGGTTCTTCCCGGCATCTTCGTGCTGGCCATAGACGATTGCAGAGGTTGCGAAAGCTTGAGCTCTGGCCCAGTCTCTCGAGGGTCGGTAGACTGGAACTTCGATCGCCCGCATGCCCTTCGCCGTAGTGTCGAACGCTAGAAGCATAAGTTGCCCACTTTCACCAGCATATCGTTTCTTGAGGTCCCTTTGCTTTGAAATATCCCTCGAACTCTGGTCTGTACTTGGCACGATTGCAGGACTTGGCTCTTGAGGACCAGTCAAGGTAGCTGTGGTTGCGGTAGTTTCTTCAGCTCCTCGAACTTGTGATAGATCAGAAACACTTTCAAGTGCTGTGAGAGCATCTTGCCTCTCCAAATCAATGGTATCAACGTGCCTGGTCATCTTCGTTGAGTGTCAACTGTAGAAATGGGAGGAAGAACCAAGCGGTAGCAAAGCTGGAATATCAAGGACATGCTCGAGGCTTAGACATCATACACTCAATGTATTGATCGGTCTGTAGATCATGGCTGGAATGAGATCGAAGGTGATCGAGGACGCATTTATTTGTATGTAGGGAGGCTGTGGCGCAATCCATGTTGACACAGCCTCGTTCCAGTAGGCATTCCCGCGGCCTCTTGTGACTTGCATATATATACCATCATAGCGATCTATGCCGTGCTTGATATAGAAGGGATATATGAGATGTGTAACATATGCCATGACTGGCCGGACCTCGTTGACTCGTGCAATGTCAACAGCATTGGCAATCATAAGACACTGCCCCGCAAGGCTTCAAAGCATACACATGGCCCACTCCGGGAATCTTCTGGTCTTGGTTCGTGACCTTGTAAAACAAGACCAGAGAGCTCCGTCTGAACGGTCACTTACACTATTAGTAGAGAGTTGAATATTTTGACCTTTAGGTAGTGGAGCGAATTTGGCGGCTTGGGATCCAGTTGCGCCTTTCGAGCTGCCCACTCTGGTGATGCTGTCAATCGGGGGGATCCAAGAATGAGCTACAGCTCACGCCTAGAAATAACGATTGCTGTGAGCTGGTGGGTGTGCTATAGTCATAGTTCCGCCCGCATCGAAGTTCCAAGCCACGCATGAGTGATTCTCCAAGAACCTGGTTCGCCGATCTGAAGTTTTGACCAATGCCTTCATCGTGGACGAGGGTATTTGGGACGAAGGTGGCGAAATGTGCACGCTGTTATGCGGACACGCGGTACTTTGCCAGCTAGCCTGATCGTTCGGCCATGGTATCATTGATGGGTACGTTGATCGTACCAGAGAGTGCCAGGGAAAAGACCTTGGACCAAGGAGAATTGCTGCTCGCGAAGGACTGATAGAATGTGGTCCACGACCAAGCTCCTTTCTCCCAGTAAATACGACTTTTACAGCACTGTGCTAAGCAAATGAGCTCCTCATGTTCGGTCGACCACCGGCACGCCCAGGGCGTACGGTAATCCAGGCACCGAAGTATGGGCAGTCATCCTCGAGAAGTGTAGCTAGTGGGACCTTCACTTCGGGCTACTTGCTGTGCACGAGACACTCGTGATCATTTATTTGGACGAGGATCCGTCTCCATTGAACTTGAATTGACGTTGAAGTTTATGCTTCAGATGTTCTTTGCATCGGCATGAAGCATTGGATCACGTCATCAGTCTCCGTTTGAGAGCACTTCACCACTCTGCCATATCAAACATATATCACAATCCTTCGCAGTATATGGTAAGCATGCTTAGTGATATGCTGATGAGTACGTCCATGAGTTTCTGCAGATGTATCGAATATAAGCCGTGCGATAGTCGCATCTCTTTGAAATCTGTATTCTACCCTAATCAAATCCCGCCGACTTTATCTACCGTCGCTAGCACCTTCCATCACCTGCAAGCTGCGATTATTCCTCCACGCCAAAATCAACCCCCCCTTCGTCATCACCACTCACCCTGCACAGCCTGCCCCTCCTTATAAATCAAGCACGTCTTACACGCACGTCTGATGTCCGCCACCACAGTCCTCCGCAGAACTCTACTCACCCGCAACAATATAACCCGCCAACTGCCACTCACTACCCGGTTCCAATCTCCCTTCACCAACCACACCACCCGATACTTCTCCGCCACCACCGCAAACATGGGCAAGGGCGTACACAACCTCCAGACCAAGGCCGAGTTCGATGCCGCCAAGGGCGAGGCCGGTAGCTTGATGGTGCTGGACTGCTTCGCGACATGGTGCGGTCCCTGCAAAGTGATTGCTCCTCAAGTTGTCAAGTGAGTGCTCAATCCCTCTCTCCCTTATCCGTCCACCCTCGGTAATGCGCTGCAGCATCGCTAACAAACCCGCCTCTGCGCAGATTCTCCGACACCTACGAGAACGCCCGTTTCTACAAGATCGACGTCGACGAGCTCCCCGATGTCGCTCAAGAGCTCGCTGTGCGCGCCATGCCCACCTTCCTGCTCTTCAAGGACGGCGAGAAGGTCGGCGAGGTCGTCGGCGCCAACCCCACCGCGCTCGAAAATGCCATCAAGGCCAACTTGTAAATTTAAGTTGGAGGATAAGCACGCAATGACTACTGCGAAGGCAAAGATGGACAGAGGAGAAACTCTCGCTTGGAGATGGATGTGTGATGTATAGACGAAGATACCTCGAGATGGTGTGGACGCGGCTTTGAGAACAATATGCAGATAGGAATATGAGGATATATTTGTGTTGTTTCTCAACATCGCGTTCCAATCAACTCTATTGCCTCGTTGAACGTACAGATCCTGGATCCAAGACATACAGGTGTGGATGAATTGCATGGGTTTTTCTGTTCGGCGCATATGCTTTCATGTCCTTCACTTCAGCTTCATGCCACCCAGCCAATGTTTTGTGTTAATCTGGAGTGATACAGGACTAGTAAAGTAAGGTACATGACGAACGACCTTTCAGCGGTCATAACTGGAATCAACCAGCTGTTCAAGCAATCGACTGATCGTACAGCATCTGCTTCCATGACATCCTGCCTGGGGCCGAAACATCACTCTGCGATACGTGACGTGATATCTCGATACCAGACTGGGACCTGACCTTACAACAAAGTCCCTACATGGGTTGTTTATAGTTCGTGTACAATGAGCTTTGAATCTCAGCATATTTTCCGGTCGATATCTGCAAGTAAAGCGTGCTGTTACGAGAACTGCTCAGCAGAGATAGCAATAACAGCATGATAAGCGTAGATCTCCTACTTCTGGAACCGTGGTGGCGAGAACACGAGATCTGCAGTGAGGTGATGCATTCAGGAGCCCTAGAGTGGAATTGGGTGGTAGAGGACTATCCTGCTGAGCAGATATGTTCCGGTAGAGGTCTTGTTGGTCATGCAGGCCAGGCTTCTACATGTTGCCGTCCTTCACGCTCTATGGCTTGTGCTATGGACTTCATACCTCGATCAGTGCTCAGGAGCCATGAATCTACTTGCATGCAGTCGTTCATTCTCCGAGTCAGCATTGACGTGAAGACCAGTGTCCAGACAAGCATTTTCCTCGACAGCTTTGCATCTTACTAGAGAGGTTCCTACCTTCACAACCTTGTCTGGCATAGAAGCGCAGTAGCATTCGCGAATTCTCCTAGTGAAGTTCTCCTGACCTTCTCAGTCTCGTGCCATGCCTAGCACCTAGCTACAGGTACCTTATATATCTGATACAAGGGTGACGGGAGCAAAAGATGGACAAGACACATCCAGCTTCATTTCGATGCTTTCAATCATTCGCATCTCGGCTATATATCCATTCTTACACGCTACGCCCTCGAAGGAGTGGATATCCTCTCCACTCCCTCCGAACCTCAACCGGCCTGCCAAACGCCCTGCTTGCCGCCGTACAGCAGTCCGCCTCCGTTCTCCTCTGGCAAGCCATAGCGTTCCTGCGCGGAGCAATGTCCGCCATCCATAGCACCCATACACGATATTCAAAACACAAACGCACACTGCTGGGGATGGGTGGATGGAAAGGGGAAAAGGGACTTATAACTAAAAACAGGATAAATAGAGTAGAAAGGTGGTATCTTTTGTGCACATGAAAACCCAAAAACCAGGCGCGGATGGGACCCCTCGCTTTTGGCAAGGTGGACCCCGGTGGATCGACGGTAAAGCAGTGGCGGCTACATAGGAGAGGGAGATAATTGGGGAGGGCGGGAGTCGAAAGGCATGGGGCACTGGCCTTCTTTCAACGCATCTGCTGCTGGTTTTATACCCAGGAGAAGGCGGTGGCGAGAGTTGGCACGAAAGCGCTGTTGACAAGTGTTAGTCCACACAATTTCCAAAGAACTTCATCGCACATCTTAAACATACCCAATGAAAAGCGTTGCGGCAATACCAGCCATGGCTCTCCTCCGAATTCTTTCTTTGCGGAGCTCAACTTCCATCTTCCGACTTTTGTTTGCTCGTGAAGCAGGTCCTTCTAGGCCGACCTCATCGTCTGCTTCGACCATCTCTTCTGCCTTCCGCTTCGATGGTTTGGTGGTCTGTGCCGGGCCGTTAATGCTGTTCGCTTCGCGCACCATTTCGCGCGCCTTCTCGAGCATGGCCTCTGCATCGTTCGGAAGCTCAAGATCCGGGTGTCCTGTAGGCATTTCGATGTTCACCTTTGTGCGCTCCACCTCCTCACTGGTGCCGGCAAGCTCAGTAGTGGTGGTCTCCACCTCGATCTTGACAGTGTCCCGACGGCTGGTCGGCCGGCTGCTAGTCTCTTCGGGCTTGTATGCTGCGTCACCATTGACAGATTCTGGTTCAATCGAGGCTCTGCCCTCGTCGACCGATCCTAGAGCTGGGCGGCCCCGTCCACGCTTTGTTCGTGGAGTCGCGATCTTGCGCGCTGGAGTCTTCGACTTCGACTCTTTGGTAGGTGACTCGCTGCGGACACTGACACTGCCGCCACGACGCGTGGATCGTCGTCCATCAAGCTTCTTTTCGGGCGTCTTGTCGTCACCATTTACCGTCTCCATCACTCTTGCGCGAAATGGGGGAGGTGATTGAATTGACTTGGCAATATCGTTCGTACCGTGAGTGATGGGTTCTGGGTCAAGGAGTGCTTCGATCCAAAAGCGAATGCCGTACTCGTCGGCAAGGCTCAAAGCTGTAGAAATAAGCATGTTTTCGGGACGTGCGACATACGCGCTAGCCACGCATGTGAATGCGACTTACCTTCATCGGGTTGTATCCAGACATTACCCGCCACCTCTTCACTAGATGCAGCCGGCAGTGACTTAATGTATTCCTTCTCTGCGTTCTCCTCTTCAACCTGTGCGTAGGGGAATGCGGCCTTGAACATGCCAGTCGCAGAAATGAAGCCATCGCTGGAGCGTCGCTGCAGTATCGTGTCAGTCGCAATGCCTACGCAGAATGTGCTCGCGCGCGCGCGCATATGTGTAACCCACCATCAAGAAGTAAGCCTCTGGGTACTTGCGATTGGAGCCCTTGGTGAAGATGCCGCTTCCCGTGAGGTCCTTGGGGAGAGGCGCGCGCAAGTGCGCGTAATCGAGTACACCCAGATTCTCCTTCTTGGTCGCATTCGAGGTCCCGATCTGCCCAGGCTTCACTTTCAACTCGGTCTGTCCTAGGCATCGTCGCTCGACAAGGATCTCATCTGTGGTAATGGCGAGCGTTAGTCTGGATTTGTCCCCATGTCGCAATGGCTGCTCGAAGCTTTCCGTCGCGAACTCGACACGTACATTGGGGCGCTCTCTCCACCTCTAAGAGAGGATTGCGATATTCTGGTAATTGGCGTGAGGCCTCCATGATGGTATATGAGAGGGATAGAAGGATACGTCGATGAGATCGCGTCCAGATGAGCTGTGAGGCGAGATGCAGCGCATCGTCTTGATGACGGGACGGAGGTTGGGATCGGACGGGGGCTGGGACGCGGAGAAGTGTCACGTGACGCCACACTATCGCCAGCTGGCACTGCAGCTTCACTGTCTTGCATATATTTGCGACAGCACATGTGGTCTCGATGAGCACGATTCTATACTGTCGATGAACAAACGGAGTACACTTGATTAGGAAGAGGCGCGCACCATCATGTGAGAGGACATGTATGATGTTCTGCGCCGTAATTGTGATACCGTACACAAATCTCTTGCAAGGAATTGATCCTGTCAATGCCGAATAGCTTCCTCATCTCGTGTCATACACGCTTCCTAGACAGAGTCTCCATTACCATTGGAAAGTCTGAGCCTGCTTGCACGGATCTACTGTATCTACCGTACGCCCTGACGTGTCTACAACTCATATCGCTTTCGTCGATATATCTTACTGTACCCAGGTATGCGACCAAAACGCGAAACGGGCGGTAGGAGGGTATTAGTGTACCAGAAATACGCCTGGAGGAGCAAATGCTGTCACCAGGCTGAGTGGAAGATGAACATAAACTTGAGTTGTGGCCTGAGGTCAAAAGGTAGGGTTATTAGCTTTGATCTAGCATGTGCTAAATGCGAAAAAAGAAGTTCACGCAACACGAGCGTCTGTGCACGCAGACCCCACATTACTGAAGCAACACATGAAACAGGCCAGTGCCACATCACTGCACCTCACAACAACCTCATCCATTTCCTTCACTTCACTTCCTAACAGACCACCAATCTCGGTGCTCTACATCTTCTATTCCTCCTGCACGCACGACTATCATACCGGGAGGTTATCATATCCAACCACCATCACAATGTCCAACGATCACGCCGACGATCTGGAGCCTGAGCACACGGAGGGCTTCAAGGTCGGTGAGAAGAAGACCATTGACGAGTACCAGCAACTTGGTCAGTTTCTCATTACTTCTCCCTCAGCCATACCAGCAACTGCTTCTTCTGAATCAAGAGACCAGAAGATCAGATATGCTTGGCAGATTTTGACCGCCCATGTCGAACGACTTCCTTCACTTTGCCCCACTCCTACACTCAATGCTACACATCACTAACACCACTGCTTCACAGACCAGAACGACGAGTCCCTCCGCAAGTGGAAGGAGTCTCTCGGCATCGGGTCTGGCAACTCCTTGTCTGACCCCAACGACCCCCGCAGAGTCATCATCCTGTCGCTCGGACTTGAGGTGGCGGGTCGTGAAGACATCATCATCGATCTGTCCAAGCCTGGCTCAGTCGAGGAGCTCAACAAGAAGCCCTTCACCATCAAGGAAGGCGCCGTCTTCCGCATGAAGGCTCATTTCCGCGTCCAGCATCAGATCCTCAGCGGCATGAAATACGTGCAGGTTGTCAGCCGTCTGGGCGTCAAGAATAAGATGCAGGAGATGATCGTGAGTTTCTAGCTTGCCGTTCTGACTTCATCTCAAACAAGTCTTTTGAGCAATGAGTGAAACTTACTGACTCGTGGCACCAACAGGGCTCTTACCCACCAAACACTTCCGACAAGCCCGACTACGAGAAGAAATGTACGCCACCGCCATTTGCCGCTGCCTGCTTGCCTTTCCTTTTGCATCTCCTTTTCCGCGCTGCTTGAACGACCTTTGATGCTAGTACATGTACTAACACGTTCACAGTCGAGCCTGAGACCGCCCCGTCCGGCATGCTCGGTCGTGGCCACTACGAAGCCGTGTCCAAGTTCGTCGACGACGACAACCACACCCACCTGCAGTTCAAGTGGTCCTTCGACATCAAGAAGGATTGGTGAAAATGTTTTCCGCATCCGTCGTTTCTACAGCAAGCATATGCACTTACTTTTGCATGACTTGAGACGACAATACGAAACACGAACCGCACTGAATTGGTGGCACGGTGGAGTGCCTTTTGCAGCATTGCATCATGGCGTCCGCCCCCTATTTTCACGATTGCATGCATGCCAGTGAAGGAATACTTCACAGGATATGAAACTCCAGCGTTCACGCATCAGCGAGAAAATCAAAATGAAACTTGACCGTTTTTAACCATATGTCTATCTTCTATGCTTCCCAACCTCATTTCTTCGTGCACGCCACATTTCAATCATTGTATCTTCCCATCATCCTGCCGCTCCTCCAGCAGGAATCGAATAAACGCCGCCCCAACCGTAACCCCGTCATGCTCATCCGCCACTCTCCGCATCCCATCCTGAAACAACGCATCGTCGAAAATCCCCATCTCATGCCTCTTCTCTATCAACTCCTGCATGATCTCCTCCGTAAACTCCGGATGACCCTGCACGCTGATCAGCCGCGCGGGCTCGTACATGCCCTGCACCGGACAGCGCTCCGTCTGCCCGAGCGCCTCCACGCCCTCCGGGTACTCGTACACGCGATCGCGATGCATCTGGTGGATGCGCAGCTCGTCGCGACGGAACAGCTGCTTCCCCCGCGCCGTCAGCGAGACCGGCACCACGCTGATCTCCCACCCCTTGTCGCTGCGGGCGACTTTCGCTTTCATCGCGCGCCCGACGATCTGGTGCCCGAAACACACGCCGATCAGACGCACGCGGGTCTGCGCGAGGATCTGCTGCGTGAAGGCGACGAGGCGGAGAATCCATGGGTCGTTGTCGTGGGCGTTCCACTCTAAGTATAATGAGTCAGCCCGTTGTGAGGCTTCAGTATGCTAGGCAGGCCAATGGCACGAAGCATATAGGCGACTTACTGCTCCCGCTGACCATCACCGCATCTACCTCGTCCAGATTTGGGTACACCTCCGTACATACGACATCGTACTTGGTCACCTCGAGCTCCACGCCCTCCGCTTCTTGTCCCTCGGCTTGCGCCTGCGCCAGCCCTTTGTTCAGCAGCTCTTTGTATAGGTGGCCGTAGCCCCCATACTTGTCTAGCGTGTCGGCTTCGAGGACGGCGATGCGGAGGCGCCGTGGGGCGGGAGCTGTGGAGCCCATGGCTCGTGGTCTAGGGATTGGGTCGGAGTGGACGTAGAATAGGCTATTGATCTGGCGAATATCGAATCGAGTCTGAGATGAGTTCTGGTTCCTAGGTGTCAGGATCTAGGGCCGCGGTCCGGGCATGCACAACAAGGGCAAACAAAGAGATGGCAGGGTATAGATGCTGCAGAAGAATGTGATTGCGTGACTTAGCTCTGTATATGTCTGACCGAACACGATCTTGTGCCTGGTGGGCCTGCTCATCTCTCATGCACTAACTACTTAAATGTGCTGATAACGAGCGTCGTCAAGATTAGATCGGAATAGTGGTGGAGAAGATCAGATTAGATGCGGGACTTGATTGGGCAATAATGGACCTCACCCTGTCAGGTACGGCAGCTGCTCAGCCTCACCTTGACATGGAGGTACTATGAGAGATGCTCGAGAAAAACTCAACGTCGTCGGTCGACGCGAAGATACGGCCACTCCAGCGAGATTCGCGTTTCGAGAATCTCTCCTAGAATCCTGCTGAAGAAGCACCTTGAAAGATATAACAGAGGTGGCAAGGCTGTAATCAGCTTGACAAAGTGTTGATAATTCAGCACCACTCGTGCGCCATGCGACTGCTTCACGTGCATACATTCAAGTTCGAGCATTTCGAAGCCGACCCTCCACAGTATGCGATTCTCTCGCATCGATGGTCCAAGTCGGAAGCAAGACTAGCAGACATCGAGCGCTGGGGTAGCGAGCTGTCCTACACGACATATCCCAAAGTGTGCGGTTTTGCACGATATGTGAAAGAGCATCTGTCCGATGTCGAATGGATCTGGATCGACAGCTGCTGTATCAATCAGGACAGTACTGCGGAGCTCAGCGAGGGTGTCAACCGGATGTTCGATTGGTACAAAAACGCAAGGATCTGCTTTGCCTACTTACCAGATGTTGAACATCCTTCAGATCTAGGTGAACTGCAAAGGAGTGTTTGGTTCACTCGTGGCTGGACGCTCCAAGAGCTGGTCGCATCGATGACTGTAGTGTTCTTAACGAATGATTGGCAGGTTATCGGAGATAAGGGCCTAGTAGAGCATCTTGGCGAAAGTATAGAATCAGGCCCTAGCCTTGAGTCGCTTCTCTCTGAGGTGACACGCATTCCACAAGCTGTGCTGCAGGACTTTGGCAACAGCACTGAGCTCAGTTTTAGCGAGAAAATGATCTGGATGGAGGGCAGGCACACTCTCAAAGAGGAGGACATGGTCTACGCGCTGTTTGGCATCTTCGGCGTCATTCCCGGTGCCAACTATGGCGAAGGAAGGCGCAACGCCGAAGTGCGGCTGAAAGAAGCAATAAGAAGAAGAGATCATGGCGCCACCACGAACTTTGAAGGTCGGTTTGAGTATAGATTCCGACTCATATCGTACTTACGTCAGCTGATATGCATGAACACGCTTAGAAGCGACATCAGATCCGGCATCCACTATCTTGCCTCGAGGCGAACTAAACTTTGTTGAACGTCAGGACGTGTTGAACCGACTACATGCGCGATCTGCTAGACCACAATCCTAGGTGGCTCTGGTCGGCTTAGGTGGAGTCGGGCAAGTAGATGTGGTTGGACATGCAATTTATTCCCATGGCTGACTCCATAGTAGGAAAACACAGATCGCCCTCAGCCATGTACGTCACTTAAGGAAGAATGATGCAAGTATCTGGATCTTGTGGATCTTTGCGAGCAAAACTACTCGATTCGACGAAAGCATACGCGATGTCGCAGATCAGATCAGATTACCAGGTCGGCAGGACGCCAAGAACAATACGCTGCAGCTCATGCAGAACTGGCTCTCCAATCCCAAGAGACGTTGGGTAGTAGTCTTCGACAACGCAGATGCTGCGGATTTTCTCCTCGAAGTACCGGCTGTGGACAATGATGCGATGAGTACGAAGCGTCGTGTCGACTATTTCCCAACATGCGATCACGGATCGTACATCATAACTACTCGCAACAGGAATGAGGCATTGAAATTTGTATCAGAAGACGACGTGGTGGACGTGCTACCCATGGACACGGAGAGTGCAAAGATACTGCTGCAGAACAAACTAGGACCTCTATATAAGGACGACTGTGGCGCACGACTGGCCAGCGCCCTTGACTTCATGCCACTTGCACTGTCCCAAGCAGCGTCATTTATAAAGCAGAAAAGAAGATACACGATCAAGAGCTATCTGGCAGAGCTCGAGACTAGTCGAAATGCAAGGACAAGTCTGCTGCGTCAGCATGGAACTGTGCCGAAGCAGGAACGAGATGAGAGCAGTTCGATCATAAACACATGGCAGATCTCCTTTGAATATATCCGTAAGTCGCGAAGATCAGCAGCCGACTTGTTAGCCTTTATGAGCTTTTGTGACAGGCAGGCGATTCCGCATTTCTTGCTCCATGGCGCTAGTGAGAATGGGGGCGGCGAGGAAGTTCAGGCGCCTGAGTTTGGACACGACGAGGCCACATTCCATGATGACATTGAGATGCTCGAGAACTTCTCCTTCATCTCTGCTAGTGTGGACTCCGCGAGTTGGGGAATCCATCGACTGGTGCAGGATGCAACTCAATGGTGGCTTCGAGATCGACAGGAGATGGGAGAGTTCCAGCAGAAATACGTGAAACGGCTCTACGATGTGGTCCCCGAGGGTAACCATGAGCATTGGCAGATCTGCCAAATGCTGGCTCCACACGTTCAATCTGCAAGAGATTCACAGCTAGATGGAAGAGAGTTGTCTCTGCTGTGGGCAGAAATCCTGAGGAGGATGGCGAAGTATCAGATGGATCGAGGCAATTTTCTTGCCGCGCAAGACTATGCTGAGACGTCCCTACGCACAAGGACGGAATTGGCTGGGGAAGATAATGTAGCTACCTTAGCGAGCGCGGGGGAGTTAGCTGAGGTCTATAGAGAACGTGGTCTGTGGTTAGACGCGGAGGAACTACAGACCAAGGTGATGCGGACATACACGACATTGCTTGGGCCAAAGCATACAGACACGCTTCTAAGCATGAAGCGTATGGCGTTTATACATTACCTTCGTGGCCAGTGGAAGGAGGCGGAAGCGATACAACTAGAGGTTCTAGGGGCACACAAGGAATTGTATGGGCCAACTCATTGGGCCACAATGTCGTCTACGCACGACCTAGCAAGGACATACTCCATGCAAGAAAGATGGGAGCAGGCCGAAGAACTATCGCTAGAAGTGATGGAAGTGCGCATGACAGAGTTGCCACCGGAGCATCCGAATTATCTGGCGTCCATGATTAATCTGGCATTAGTCTATAAAGGTCAGGGACGACTGAAGGAGGCGGAGGAGCTAGAACTGAATGCGATGAAGACAACGGCGAAGGTGCTTGAACCAACACACTCGGCCACGCTCAGCAATATGACCCATCTGGCAGTAACGTATGTGAAACAAGGACGGCGGGAAGAGGCGGAAGATCTGCAGGTTAAGGTGTTGGAGACCACGAAGACGGTTCTGGGACCTGAACATCCATACACGCTGACGTGCATGAATAACCTCATGGTGAATTACTACGAACAGAACCGCATGCCGGAGGCTCTGACATTGGCCAAAGAATGCTCTCGGTTGTTCGTGACTGTGCTTGGTCCGACGCATCCGGACACGCTAATATTATTGGGGACGCTTGGTCGGGTTGAGGACAAAATTGCAGAGGAAGAAATGAAACCGCTGGCACAGGCAGTGAATCACGTTGTGCAAAGAAGGCGACGGGCGACGAGAAAGACACGCCGAATTTCCCCTGGTGGGCATAAACACCGAAAGGCATCGAAGATGTAAAAAGCGCGCTGAGCTCCGACGAGTCGATTGCTCTCACGGACCATAGCAGTCGACAGCTCACTTGGCCAAGGGCAGCTGAATCGTACTGCCAGCACTGATGGTCCAAGACCAAGGATGATACCAGGAAGAACAAGAGAATGGCTGACCTCGCATGAATGAGATGTTCCTACAGAGTTGGCAAGAAAGACGTAGCAATCGAAACAAAGAAACAATCATTCGTGAACCTGCTACACGTACATAACGCTCTTTCAAGTCGCAGTCCCGCTCGAGACCAGTCCATGTTCTTCCAAGCGTAGTAGCAGAACATCAGTCGCAGCCGTTCCGCACGCAGAAAACTAGTATCTTGAGAACAAGCAAGGAAGTGGCAGGTGTTCTTTTGTCCGGCGTAGTTGGTGACAAGCGTCAACAACGAAATAAGACAACGTTCGTGGGACAAGCTCCAAGGTGTCTCTGGAAACGAGGAGACCGGTCCAGTTCATATCGCATCTCGCGCCTTCCCCGCAAACGCCACCCTGAACTTGTACTTCCAAATCATATCACACATAAAACATCACACATAATCCGTTGTAAAGGTAAATCGTCACATCATTAGATCCGTGTCCCAGGAGAAGATGCGAGGGTCGGAGGAAAAGCCCAGCCGTCGCCAAGAATCGAGAGTCAAGCGCACAAGCTCACTGTCGTGAATATGGCTTGTTCATTGCTGCAATCTCGCGCGCGATCGAAGCCCACTCGAGGGCTCGCCGGATTGGCTGGCCGCGCTTTTGGCACTGAAACTCCTCCCATTTGAGGAGTTCGTAACTGCGAAGATATCATGTCAGCTGAGTGGCTGGACGGTTGGGGGTCCACCGAAACGTACGTGAAGCGGAGATGAGGTTGAATGATGACGTTCAATCGTCTGGCCCGCACAAAGCAGTACGCGCGAGGAAAGCAGAGACCTAGCTCTTGCATGACTTCGGCGATGCAAATGGTGGCGGATCTTGATACACCGACGCGGCAATGAACGAGCGTTGCGGTGCCTTTCTTTCGGCCGTTTTCTGCCGTAAAATATCAACACCCGCACTCTTGGTATAGTCAATTCAACTTACTGATAAACTCTAAACAACGATCGAACTCTCCAGTTAGTGGATCGACACCGTTATCTTGCACTTTGTCCACAAAGCAGAGCTGTTCTACTGGCCAGGCCTCCGGACCATCTTTGTTCCATGTGATGGGCTCCCCGACACTCAAGATCTGGCCGATACCCAGCTCTCGAAGCAAACCTGGATTGTTCGCATGTGCCAGGTTACCTAGGTACATGTAGTCCATTACACGACTGGGAAGGCTTCCGTCCAATTTATTTAGCCATTCGGGAGAGGTAGGACACAATTGTTGCAGGTCACCATTATGCTTTGGTGATGCCTGCAACAAGCGTGGTTGAATTGCGCGGAGCAATGCAACATCAGAACCATATGCGAAGAAGTTGCGCCTCTTCTCCATATGCATCCCAATCCAAGCATCATGGACCGGCACGCATTCGGCATACATGTAGTATGCTAAAGCAAGAAGCGAGGACTCGGTATAGCCATCAGTGCAGTGGATGAGCATTTTTCGGCCACGAGATGTACTGTCTGAGCGCATGACGACATCTCCATCCGAGTCGACCTCGCCACCCATGGAGAGCTTACTGTCCCTACGCTTGTTTCTTGTCGGCAAGCCGTGCGATTGACGGTAGATCCATTCACATGTCGTCAGTAATCCATCCACTTCCGAGTGCGACCAGGTGGGTGGCATGATGGCGCCAGAACCGGGGAACTCAAGCTGCGGCAACGCCAGTGGAGTAGAATCAAAACTCTGATTCCCCAGAACTTCCTCTAGTACGTTGAACGCCTCAAGATCAGGCATTTGCGCCAGATCGTTCGCTTCGATCATCAGATCGTATGACTCGTGATCAAGACCGAGTACCGGATCCGGTGTTGGGCCTAGCCAGACATTATGCGCAATCTCTGTTGCTGCGGACATGGAACACATTTCTAGACGCTCCCAGTGGAAGAAGTCCACGACGTGTTCAGAAATGCATCCTTCCGAATCTAAAGCGACCAAATCGAGGTGGTCGGTTTCGACTACTGTATAATCATCTGCAAGGTATCAGCGTATGGAATTGTGCGGAAGGCAAGCCGCAAATCAAACCCACCAGAAAGGACAAAAGTATTGAACGAACGATCCTGGAACGCGCTTCCTTCTGTTTTTGCCTGCCACGCACTTTGCGCCCTTGCGATTTGTTGTGCAAGGTGGAGGACTTCTTTCCTGGGTGTCATGCAGTCTCCATACACTACAATATCACTGACGGTCGCCATCTTACAGGTCTGTATTTGGAAGTTTCGCACGCTGAATCCTTCCTTGGGATCGATATCCACGAACTCGGCCACCTTTTGATCTATGCTCCCTTGCTCGCCGCTCACAAGCACTGATGTCAATATCTCCTCCGGCGCAATCGCACCCTTGAGCTTGCTATGTGACAAGTCTCCTCCGGCCTTGACGATCGTCAACCCACGGATACATTTCGGCGTGCGACGCAAAGTTCTCTTTCTCGCCGTGAAGAAAGTGAGCTGCAATTGGTTCTCTGCATGCAAACCGTGCTTCCATGGAAAGACCTGGTTCGGGGCTGGGAGTGGTTGCGAGGCTATGTGTTCCACTGCATCAGACAGCTCTTCTGCAGAGATCGCATAGATAGGAGGTGCATTCTGGAGACGCTTGAAATCACTGGGAGGGAAGAGCAACGAGATGGACTCCGGCTCGGTCTCTGGTGATGGCGGCGACGCTGGAGGCGTGACCAGCTGCTGAAGGGTCGGCAGGGGTCCTGGAGAACAGAACGGGATGTGTTTGTTCGGGACGACTGGAGATGTGTTCAATTTGGACAGCTCTTGCAATGAGGTAGTCGGCCGCTCAGGTGCACAGACCGTCGCCATTGCAAACAGAGCAATTGCTCGGTGAGGAATGGTGGTGATAGTGCCACAGTCAATTCCAGACACTCAATCCCGAAGTGTGTATCTCTCACGCGCGGAACAACAGTCGGTGTCCAGCAGCAGGATGCACAAGTAGTATAGGCAATGAGGTGTTGTAGTTCCCAGTATGTTTACGATAGCGGGGTGATCTAAGCCGGCCAATTCCTTATCAATGGCCCCAGCAGTTGAGATTCAAGGTGTCGATTTGGACAAAATCGCGGATACGAATACACAGGGCGCTTCTGGATGTTGAGATCCTGGAATTGGTATAAGAAAATGAAACGAGTAGAGGAGGGTAAAGGCAGGAATGTGAGTGAAGTTCAACAAAAGATAAGATGCTCGCCGACTCCACTCCACCCTCAGCCCGCGCTAGCGAGCGCACATGGGCGCTAGTCTAGTCCAGGTCGACCTTTCTTTCCCCGCCTCAACACCATCCGCGCCTCGCTAAGCCACAAGCGGGTCTAGCCTGGCGTCCCCGAGACTTCCGATTGTTGGAGTTCCGCTAACACTAACTTCCACGACACTCGTCACGTCTGATATCATATTGCACGACCGCTATATCGCTGGTGCAATAACACACCTCTTGCTAACTTGTCTTGGGGGAAGGACAAGAATCCGCCCAAATTACGGAGTGGTACCAGAAACACTCGGGTATTGACCATCCTGGCCAACAATCCCAGCCTGCAGCACGGCGCCGACCGACTCCAGTACAGCCCATGTCCACTCTTGAGACATCGACGATGCAAGAACCACTACCGGTCCCAAGAGCACAGGAGCCTAGCTACAGTAGCCAGGTGCGGCCGGCAAGTGACCCGGCCAGGCCATACAAAGCGCATCTGCGGGGTGTCCGCCTGGAGTCCAACCCGGCAGCACTGCAGGGTCAGAGGCGAGGGTGCGGGACCGGGTAACGAATAGCTACTCGCCGACCAACACGGCATGCAAGTCTCACCTTCCAGATGCGTATCGACGGTTCCACGACCGACCAAGGTACATGACAACGCATTGGAACACGCTGCTCATCAGTGCCTGCTCGAGACGTTTATCTTGTCTCGATACCTCCCTGGACGACCCAGGGAGCCATGCATACGACATATGCTATCTTGAAGTCCTGGCAACGCACCGCCACTGCTAAGAAACCAGCGACATGCCAAGTCTCAGGCCTGCAGGATCCGCCACGCCATGCTCAGCTCGCCGAGCGGATTCGAGACCCCAAGCTTGGGTCGCGCTAGACGGGTGCCGGGAATTGCGTAAGCTACTTGCGACTTTTAGGACTGACACGTAGTGGGCGGAACTCTGCACGCACGATCTGTAGCGCTGTCGTCTTCCAGAATAGGTATCAAAGTCCTGGGTTTCATTTCTACCCAGGTGAGCTGTCTTTGTGGAGATTCTGATGTCCAAGCAGCTACTCACTTCTGCCGTGAGCGCTTTGTTCGCAGTTTCGATCGTATACCAAGCCGTAAGCGCTTTCTACCAAGGAAGCCATGTCGGAGGCGGGACCAGGATGTAGCATGTAAATGTGGGGTAAGCGATAAGCGGAATGGATTGGACAAACACGCTCTCCTTTGGACTGAAAAATATCCAATGAATGCAAAGCAAACCTTGCTAATGCCGGGTCCGCCAATCGTCAACTAAGATCACTGCTTACATAGCATCAAACATGCCTCTGCTCTCACGACAACTCTACGTACACGCTATGCAAAGTAGCGCTATGACTGATCTGCTTCGCCTGCTCCAACAGCTCGTTGCCCAACCTCTCGAGATAGAACCCACTCACATCGGCAGGTAGGTCTTCAAACGACCGGATGATGCGGGCGATGTCCTTGCGGCCGCGCTCGTATGCTGCCAAGTCCCTATTGCCGTAGACGTCTCGTCCTGCCGCATAGCTGTTATTTTGCAGACTGCGGAAGAAGATGTTCACCGCAACGCTCATGCCATCGGTTGGCGCGGCGGTGTGTACCCACATAGGCGGGATGAAGAGAATGTCACCTGGTTGAAGGATCGCTTCATGCGGATGCGTGTTGACAAGAGCGCGGCGAGTGGCCTCGTTGGGAGCGTTGAAGACGTCCAGGCTCGAGCTCGATGCTCCTGGCGCAAACCCCAGCCAGCTGACATCCGAGGGCGGATACAGCAATACACGCTTGCGGCCACGGACTTGACAGAGCACATTTGCCATGACGTCGTAATGGAGCCACATGGTGACAGGGCCTGAAATGCGAAGCGGCGAGCTGTGCAGGTTTTCGACCACATAGACGAGTTCGCCGGGGAGTTCGAAGTCAGCAGCAATTTCAGGGTAGTCGTCCGCGAGGTTGGTAGGACGATCTGCTGGCGCATCTTGCGATAGGGACCGGAGGTAAAGCTTTTCCCCTCTTTGCACCCCATCGATGAAGGTTCCGAAGTCTTGGGTCACGTAGTCGAAGTTCTTGGTCTGGAAGTCCATCTGGCCACTTGGAGAAGCATGTACCACGACCTTGCGATCGGCACCAATGGCTTCCTTGAGGTAGACCTCATTCCACGCACCACAGCAAGGTCCGATATCGCCATCCGTGAAGATGGTCGGTTTGCCCGCTTCGAGGTACTGCTCAAACTCGAAGCCCTCTAGAAGATTGGCGCGAGGAACCTGGTTTGGGTCTGGGAGTCGAAGCTCGACTGACTGAAATTGCGCAGGCTGTTGCATGGTTTGGCCTATCGCTAAGCTTTGTAGGTTCTGTTCCACGATGTCGGTTTGTCGTTGGGCGGTACTAGGTCGTTGAGTCGTCAACAAGCTCCATCCGCATTTGAGTGAGGCTTCCGGGTCGTCTGTGAGTATTGATGGCCGATTCCAGAAACTGCCAAAGGAAAAGCACGTCGCTCCCCCACCCAGCACAATCAATCCTCCATCAACATCTGTGACTGAGCAACCAATGAACAATGGTCGTTTCCCAGCAATTGGATGTGATCGTAGAGTCTTCATGTTGAGGATTTCGTCTTTACTGGTGAGCATACGCCCGCCACAGATGCCGCCCACCATCAAAATGCCACTATTAGATCGCACCATCTGGGCGCCGAACCGTCCAAGAATTGACGCATTCGTCTTGAGGACCGACATTGCGCGTGCACTGAGGTTGCGGCAGTACAGCGACATATCACTTTCCAGACTCCAATGCCAGAAGTCATTGAGCACACGACCTGCACTCGTCATGCCTCCTACCAAGACTCCTGAAACACCTTCGCGAGCATCTGTGATCATTGCAGCTCCGAAACGTGCAGGCGGCGCCTCTCCCATGACGTGGATCGTTCTCCACTCGCCACCCATCCATAAGAGCCACTCATCGAGGACATGGCCATCGCCGGTTCTGCCACCGAAGATGAGGCAGGTGTGTGCAGGTCGCGGTTCGGTCGGTAACCTCAAAGGTACAGCTGAGTGCCGGTAACGGCCTTCTGGTAGATTCTGAGCTCGCCGCCACATGCCATCTTGTCTGATCCAGCACTCTGCGGTAGCTTTGTCCGGTGATGTGCGGCCTCCAGCCATCAGGCAATTCGAAGTTCCACCGAGTCGAGTCACGGTATGGCACATGATGCCCACCCGTATCGGTGGTCCCTCAATGGGTAGCAGGTCTTCTGTTCGTGAGTACGTATCACAGTCGTTCTGTCGTTCTTGCACACCCATTCCTCCAAGCAAGCCCACGGCTTCACCTTCTGATATCTCCGAAGTGGCAGGGACGACTGCGGCGTACCTCCTTGAGACATGTGAACCTGGCAGTTCAGGAGCTTGCAGTGGGTGCTCCATTGGAATGTCAGATTGGCGCGGTGAGCCAGGCATACTGGCTGGGCTATTCACCATGGAGGTTCGTCCGGAATGACCCACGACCGAGATTCTGTTCCGATGTGAGTATTCCAAGTCTGTCTTCCGCTCTGCGTAGAGTAGGAAGTAATGCGACGAGAATAATGCGAATTCTTCCCACTCGTCAAACGGCTCGACCTTGTCCAAGGATCTTCGCTGCTCTGCCGTGAGAAAGGTGGGATCTGACCAAAGCTCCCACAAGGATCGTATGTCAACACCATTCTCTGGCCACGCGGCATCTGTGAAACGTTTCTTCATGTCGTCCATGGTCCCAATGGCCCGTAGTGGAGTGCGCAACTTTTCGAAGTGCGCCATCATAGTGCGTGCAAAAGGATGATCAAATCCATCTGGCAGATGCTGCTCCAAAAGACAGAACCGAACATCATCGTGGCTTCCGGCCCATGTGAACAAGGCTTGCGACGCGGCGAATGGCATATATGCAGTCGCAACTTCCGACACGAAGAGCATGGCCACTGAGGGATCCTGTATCCGAAGGTGATCCTGTAAGATTATCCTCAGAGAATCAAGATCATGTAGGTCACAACCAACGGCCACATACGGATCACTAGATCCAAGCAGACCAGTTTCATTCCCCGTGGCGGTGAACCTAGGCAGAAGATTGTAAAGCTGCTCGGTAGTGTCAATGATCCCAATCTTGCTCTGCATCAGTACGGGATAATCAACATCGACGAACGTCGCATTGGGGCAAAGCTCAGGATGTTTTGCGAGGAACAAAAACGGCAGTGGATCACTTGTGAGGGTTAGTCTCGATCATCCTCTACATCATAGACATGGCGACATACTATCCACAGCCCAAATTAATGATCACTTTCCGCTTCGCTGTCTTTTCAGCCAAGAAGCGAGTGACCGTGTGCTCCACCGCCTTCATCCGTAGCCAGTATCCTCGATTGATCAGGGGCGATCGACGCTTGAATTTGCTGACGAAGTGGCGGAAGAACTCAGGATCTCTGCTGTAGTAGAGCTTCTCGACCGATCGCTTGGAGACGATACTGCTGTTGTTCGTATCCATGATGAAAGCGTCCCGTAAAGTTTTGTCTTGCTCCCGAGAAGGTCCATTGGAAGTTGCGGGCTGCTCAGCAGCAGGCATTCCCGTGGGTAGTACATGATTGCCATCGGTCACATTACCATTGTACTCCTGTGACACGCCTGGTGTTGTCATCTTGGATATGGGCCACACTGGGCGGCGGATCCTACCAGCTCAAGCGGTGTAGGCGAAATTCGAGAACACGAGCTGAACAACGGGGTTGGGGGCCAAGAATGAGGCGGAGTTGCTGCTCGAACATCAAATACGATGCCGTGGAGAAGCCTTCGCCCAGAGTGATGTTCCGCAGGAGAGACTGGAGGCTGCTACCCAAATATCAAAGTGAAAAGTATGTACATATATGACACGGATTCCTGGTATCGATGTCGCCCGGTCATCGAAGGCCCCCACCAGCGGAGCGGATCCTGTGAACTCTCATGCTATTATCTGATTCTGCTGCGGGTGGGGTTGAATACAAAATGAGCTAGATTTAGTGTCCCTATGTCGCCGGCTCGGGCCTTCTCCACTCTAACGTCACATCTTCAAGCTGTTCGCAAAGGTCTCTAGTCGTGGTAACACAAACATAATTCCTCGACTGATGCAAGGGCTCGAGTCTGAGATCTGAGCACCTCACAACACTATTGGATGATAACGAGGAAAGAGCTGGGACGGCTGGGCACAACATATTCTCTCAACTCATGGGAAGCTGGGGCTGAAGGCCAGGTTGAACCAAGAGCGCCGTTGCCAGAGAGCAGCAACGAGAAAAAGTAACATGGCGGGCTTGAACTTCCTCACCTTCAATCAGGACCACTCCCTCCTGGCTGTTGCAACGACACGAGGCCTTCGACTATGGAACACCGACCCTTTCGAGCTGTCGAGTCACTCGTATGAGGAAGACATTACTCTCGTTGAGCCGCTGTTCTCTACATCGCTTGTCGCTCTGATCTTGACACCAAGGTTGCTACGCATCGTCAACACTCGACGGCAGTCTACAATATGCGAGCTCAGCTTTCACGGCATGGTCGTTGCCGTCAAAATGAACCGGAAGCGACTGGTGGTCATCATCGAAGAACTCACCTTCATCTACGACATCGGCAATATGCATTTGTTACATCAACAACCGACACCCTTGAACCCTGCTGGCATTTGCGCATTATCGCCTAGCTCAGAAAACAACTACCTCGCGATCCCGCATTGTCAAAAGTCTCCACCAAATCCTCAATCACAACCATCGCACGTTCCGAGGCCTGTGTCCAAGGAAACGATTAGCGGAGATGTGCTATTGTACGACCTAAACAAGATGGAGGAAGTCACAGTCATACAAGCGCATCAAACGCCTGTCTCCTGCCTTGCTATCAATGGCAACGGGACCCTACTCGCTACATCATCCGAGAAGGGCACGGTCATTCGTATCTTCTCAATACCAGATGGGAAGAAGCTGTTTCAGTTCCGGAGAGGTAGTATGCCTGCGCGCATCTATTGTATGAGCTTCAACGCTACCTCGACGTTACTCTGTGTTTCCTCCGCGACGGAGACCGTACACGTGTTCAAGCTCGCTCCGCCGTCTACCAATTCTGGCCACCGCCGAAACTCCTCCACGAATGCGGCTGGAGCTCAAGCCATCTCGCCGCCGACCTCACCACGTCTGTCCTCGTTCTCCGGCCACGATCGCGATGATAGTGACTCGCCAACCAATTCCGAGCCGCTTTCCAACTCAAATTTCCCCGCCGATGACCCGACTTCTCAGTCACGAATTCCATCCTCTCGTCAACCCCGTCCACCAGGACTTATGTCTTTAGTACGACGCACCTCGCAGAACGTAGGTGGCTCATTCATGACCCGAGCTTCCTCTTATCTTCCTACTTCTGTGACCGAGATGTGGGAGCCTCAGCGCGACTTCGCATGGGTACGGATTCCGCGAGGGCAGAGCGGAATGCCGGTAAAATGCGTCGTGGCGATGGCGAGTCATGCACCGCACGTCATGGTAGCTACCAACGAAGGTAATTTCTACGCGTACGGCATCGATCTTGAGAAGGGAGGCGAGGGCACGTTGTTGAAGTTGCACGAGTAAGTTGCGCACTCTCCAGTATCGCCCCCACATTCTCGGCCCGCAGTATACTGACTTGCACTTTTACCCTTACTAGTGACATCCACGGCCTCAACATCAACAAAAACCAGGACGGTGACGATTGAACGAGCGATGACATGTATACGAACGATCAGCGCAAGGCGTCTAAGGTGGGCTTATTAGGGCACCCTGGTTGGTCCATTCACGTTCGGAGATATTTGTAGCGTTCAAGCGACCCGGGGATCTGATGCGTACGATACCACTTTCTTGACCGTTTCACATTCCCATCTTCTCACAGCTTTCGCATCAAATGGCGTTGGCGTCCTTTCACTCTGTCGAGTGAACCTTCATAGTCCGCACTTCGTCTAGCGGACTGCAGACTCTCGACGAGCATGGAGGTGTCTTAACTACTTCAGCATGTCATGCCACTTTGAAGAAGACATTGACGCGAGTGAAATGCGGCACAGATGACTTCATGCTATAGACTCAACTCCGTCCCTTATCGAATACTGGTATCACATATGGTATATCATGCCCCTTCAATGCGACCGGCCGAGAAAACTGTCTGTTCATCATGGTCCGCACGAAATACGCCAGACCCAGCGCAAAAATCCAGCTCATGCAAAACCTCAACGCATGTTGCTAGAGCAGACAACGCCAGCAAACGCCAACGCTAGATACAGAACAGGAATATCTCCGGAGAGGAAGGCAATGCTTCCCTCGCTCCACGCACCTCACAAGTAGAGACTTATCAATCTACACTCTCCTTGAAAACCGAGGGTGTCATCAGCGGGCTCTTGCGCGTAGGACTGGCGGCGCGGCTTTTGGGCACGAACAGACGCTCCTTGCTATCCGTCCGCACCACGAGCCCGCCGCGCTCAAACGGCGTAACGCTCGGCATGCTCGCAACGCCGCTGACGCCTTCTGGGGAGTCGAAGTAGCCCTGGATCTTGGAGGAGCTGCGGGTGAAGTCGGGCGACATGCCGCGCATCGCTGGTGTCGCCCAGCCGGAAGTGCGGCCAGTGCGAGAGACGTTAGTTGTGATGTGAGAGGTGACGCCGTCGAGGCTGGAGTCGCTGCTACCACCCTCAGTCGGGCTGACGTCGCTCAGCTCGAAGTCGTTCGGGTCAGCGCTTTCGAGAACACGCTCGTAGGTGGGTTCGGAGGTGTTGCCGCCGAACATGTTGCCAGTCAGGAAACCGGGGACTTTGCGTCGTCGGGTCCGTAGTGGATTGTGGGGACCAGGTTTGCGGCCGAAGAGAGAAGAGATCTTGTGGTTGAAAGCGTGGCGGCGATCACGTCCGCAGAGCAGGTAGATGGCGAGAACGAGGATGATGAGAAATATGAGGATGCCCGGGGCGCGGCGCGAGTATTGGCTGTCGAGGATGCGATCGTGCCAGTCTTCACCATCGAGGTCGTCGTGTTTGGGGAGATCGGTCGTCAGCGAAGCGGAACTGCCGCCGGCGAACTGGAAGTCTGCAGGAAGGTCGATGCCTGGCGAGTTGCTACCGAACCCAACTGCTAGCGAGTTCTCTGCGGGTGGCATCTGTGAAGAAGCGTAGAGGACCATCTTTCCCAGAGTCCAGCTGACTTCCGTGCCTTTAATCTTGTCGACAGCCTGGAAAGGGTCAAGAAAGCCGCGATCCTTGGCTTTGTCGATCACGGCTGTCGTCTTGTTCGACCATCCCACGCCCGGTTGCTTGATCGGCTCCAGACCCACGCGAGGGACGCCGATACCATCGTGAAGCATGTTTATCAGCCAGCTCGCCTTGAAGCAGACTTCTTCCACCGTCTTCTCGTCCACTTTCTTTCCCCATTTTTGTTTCACCACGTCCTTTTCAATGTCTTTCCAATCTTGTGAACAAAATTCAGTGACCTGCTTTTGATATGTGTGGAAATCGTACGCCTTGTCCTTATGCGCCATGGCAAAAACCTCGTGGGTGGTGTGCCAGTATTCCGATACTCCGACGAAGTGATTCACGTCAAAATCGATTGCAGGTGTGTGCACGCCGTTCAACAAGCATGGCTTATTCTCACAAGGCTTCTCCTTCTCCAATAGAGGAAATGTGCGCGTCAGGCACTCTGTAAAGTTGCCTGTCCCGACCAAGTGTGGTTCTTCCATCTCCTTCGATCCCGCCTCGATCTCAAACCCGTTCTTGTCAACTTGTAATCCAGCTGGCAAACATGGATCGCGCATGACCTGTCCGTTCGAGATCTTCAGCAAAGCATCGACGTATCGCCGCCGGGCCTCATTCGCGCCGAATCCGAGCCATGTCGTCACAAAGACCCTGTACTCTTTCGCCATTCCGTCCACAGTCCGTAGTCGTAGGAGAGTCAAATCGTCCGCATGTTTCACCGTTTCTGTCGCGTTCGGTGCAAAGGCGATCTGCGCAGACGCACCTCCCATATCGAGAAAGCCATATGTGTGATGCTTGTCCCCATGATCGTGCTCATCCGGCGCATCGAAGCCTCCGAGCAAAGAGTTCGCGGCGATCCATCCATATAGACCTTCCGTCTCGCCAGGTATGACTTGTACGTGGAGGCCGCAGTCAGGAAGCAGGAACTTCGTCTCCTTCTGGAAGTATGCGCAGACATTCTCAAGGACAGCATTCCGCTGGTACTCCGGTAGTAGTCTCATCCCCGCGGTCGCAAGCAGGAAGATCGGCGTGTCCTCCATCTCATCCTTGGGCACAATGTCCTCCGCGAACTCCACCAGCTCCTTCAAGTGAGCGACACCGACATCCTCCGGTCGCTCACCAAAGGTCGATATGCCGGGCTTAACTTTCTTATGCCAATGCTTGTCCGATTTGATCTCGGGCAGGCTCGCCAGGTCCTCCGCGTCGCCCTTCCGTCGCGCTTCTTTCGCTTTCAGCCAGCTGTACACGTAGATTCGCGAGCCGGAAGAGCCAGCGTCGAGGATGACTCCATAGCTGTGTTTACCCATGGTTGCGCCGTGCGCTCGATATGCTGGAAAATGGTCACCGTGGCGCGGGCATGACCAGAGACGTGTCTGATCGTAGTCCTGGCGCTCCGGAACACGGTTGAAGGACGCGACTCAGTCGCCGAAAGGTAGCGACAGTGGGGTAGAACTAGTAGAGGATTATCGTGAAAAGTGGTTGAAGGTGAATGGGAAGCGCGATAACAAGGATGATAACACATAATAATACCAGGCGTCGTAACCATTCCTCCGTGCCTCCATTCCTAAACGGGACGCTGGGTCAAGGGGTCTTGTAGTAGTCTGGTCGTTCCTCAACCGCGGCGGCGAAAGCACCGAGGACTAAATTCGTCACTAGAGCCAACACATTCGAAACGGCACGCTGATCTTCTTTACGCAATGTGGCGATCGCCACGAGACCGTAGCATGGCCTAACTCTGGGTACGTACTGGCAGTTGTACGCGTATGTGTTCATTGATAGTGGGAAAAGACCTGCGCTACCCACAGCTAAACGGTACATGGAAGGATTGGCAGACATCGTCTCGTTCAAAGCTTCATCAGATTCATTGGAGTATATATTCCGATGCAGATGTGTCTGATACATAGACTACCCGATCTATAGAGCAGCTCGCAGGAATTCTCGATCATTGCTCTCCTGCGAGCTGAGCAGCATATGAATTATCCTCAAGCGTCGCCCCATTTCCTCTGCTTCGTAGTGCTCAAGATCCTTGATGTTCGCAGCCGCATCTGTGTCGACCAGAAACTTAACTGCCTCTTTGCATTGATCGAAGGATGCTGCAGCGCCATACCGCCCGCCTTGAATATGTGCTTCGGCACCATGCTGGAGCAGCAGGTCGAGCAGCCTCACGTTGCCTCCTGAAAATAGCACGAATTGGAGCGCATCACCGTCCTGTCCGCCAGAAGCGTTCGCCACAGCGCCGGCATGGAGTAGCATCCTCACGGCATCTTCATTGCCTCCTGAGCAAGCTGCAGAGACGGCATTGCCGTAGTGACCTCCCTGGGCGTTCACCTCAGCGCCGCAATCGAGCAGAAGCTGTATTATATGCTTGTTCCCGAGCCTTGATGCCGCGCAGAGAGCATTGCCGAGCCACCCACCTTGGGCATTGACGTCGGCGCCGTTCTCAAGGAGCATGCGTATCACGTCTAGCCAAGGGCCCCTTGCAGCTGCTTGAAGTGCACCTCCATACAAAGTATCGTTCTCCGCATTGACATCAGCATCATGGTCAATTAGCATTTGAATCACTTTTGTATGTCTTGATAGAGATGCTGCAGAAAGTGCATTGCCGTACTCTCCACCCTTGGCATGGACATTGGCGCCATGGCTGAGGAGTAGCTGTACGATCTCCGTGTCACCACTGAAAGCTGCTGCTTGTAATGCAGTACCGTACTCGCCCCCGTGTATGTTCACATCTGCGCCGTTCTGTAGCAACATCTGTATAGCGTCCATGTGGCAGTTCAGTGACGCAACCTGGAGAGCAGATCCATGGCGGCTATCAACAGTGTCGACGTCGGCACCTGCATCGAGAAGTATTTTCATGGTGTCAATGTCTCCCCTTGACGCAGCAGCAGCAAGCGCGCTGCTATGAAAACCACCCTTAGTCGTGATGGCAGCCCCCCGTGCGAGTAGTAACGGGACTACAGCCGTTCCATTCAGCCCGCGAGCAGCTGATGCGAGCGCGCTTGGGTAAGAGACACCTTGAGCGTTCACATCGGCACCGTTGTCAAGCAGTATGTGCACAATCTCGAGGTGTCCTCTCAATGACGCCCATTGCAGGGCCCGACCCAGGTGTCCCCCGTGCGCATTAACATCAGCTCCGTTGTCAAGTAGGACGCGCACCACCTGCGCGTGGCCGCGACGTGAAGCCATATGTAGCACAGGCTGTGCATGAGGAGACTCAGCTTTCCAACGGAAGTTTATGTCTGCTCCCTTGCTTATCAGCGCTTGCACACCCTCTGCGTCACCTGCTACCACGGCGGCGTAAAGGGCTTGGTTGACCTCCTCCTTGGACATGCTTATAATCTTGAGAAATGCGTATGATCGTGCGTCTGACGCGGCTTCTTGGAGCCAACACTGCCTTTCTTACATGATCCTGTAGATGCGGGACTCGCCGTGCCCCACTTTGCCACTCCTTCGTGTACTGTCGAGAAATTGTTGGATTCGTGCATGAGACTGTACCCTGATACGAAGCGAAGCCAAATGCACCTGTTCGATCGCCCTCTTCGCGCATGCATCTAGTACCGATATCTTGTCGAGTAGTCCTTAGGACTCACCACCAGACCGCGTCCTTTTTTGGCGCCCTTGTAGATCGTCTCGATGATGTCGATTAATTCCTGCTTGTCTTCCAGCACCCAGTTGAGTTTGTTGTTGTTACCCGTTCCAAAATCGCACATCATGTGCTTGTTACGGAAGAAGAACATGAGCGTTGTAGTGTCGTAAAGCTCGTACATCTGTTTGAAGTCCGGGACTTGGTCGAGATCGCAGACATAGATGACGGCAAAGTTCTTGACACGGTCTGCGATCTTGTACAAGACTTCGTCCTGGCGCATGCAGTCGGGATCCCAGTCACGGCCAAAACGGATCACCACGAGGCGGTCCTCCTCAGACATGATAGCCTGGTCGACGTGCCATCCCGTCACGAGATGTGGAATGACTACTGATCCCATCTTCTATATTCAAAGCCTGGATAGGTACGAGCGTGAAGATGTTATTTTCCGTACCACAGTTGCAACAGTTTCAGGAGAGAGCATGCCTAAAGTAAGGTAGGTGAAGAGCGAGACGTCGGAAAGGGCTGCGTGAGATGACTCAGCCATAAACTGATGACACAAAATTCCACTAGAGGCACGTGCTTCGACGTCAACTTTCTCGAAACATTCAATACAGGACGCGCTCGCGACACTTCTGTACCACTTCTTCAGGCAGATACGGAAGTCTCGCGGCACAGCACCTGCTTCACGATGAGGCTCACAACAGAGCTGATCCACAGTTCTGAAGCCTACCCCAACCCACTGGGCGAGCAAGAACTTGACTTGCGAGGTACGAACTCCAACCAGACGATGTCCTGAAAAGGACAGATATTCTACAGAGCTAGCTGATTCAAGATACGTGCAAAGGTCACCAAATCACTGGAATCGAGAATCTGGGAGCGGCTAAGGACCTTGCAGCCATCGATTTCACCGACAACGATCTCGTCACTTTGACCAATTTTCCACTTTCTCCCAAGCTTCAAACTCTGCTTTGCGCCAGGAACCGGATCTCGAGCCTCCAGCCGTCACTTGCCAAAAGCCTGCCGAACCTGCACACTTTGTCGCTTGCCCAGAATCGGGTCACGGAGCTTACTGACCTAGATCCGTTGCAGGGGTTTGTCAAGCTCACCCACGTTACTATGGTCGGGAATCCAGTCGTGAGCAAGGAGGTGAGTGCGGTGTCTTTGACCGAAGAAGGATCAGCAGCTGATCGTGCTTGCAGAACTACAGATACTACATCCTTTGGCGGTGCCCATCGATCCGGTTCTTGGACTTCCAGAAAGTGAAAGACGTCGAGCGTGCGCAAGCTAACAAGCTTTTCGGATCGTATGACGCACCAACCGAGCTTGCGCGTAGCATCATGAGCGTGAAGTCCAGTCACGATACTGCCTACAGTACGGCACCAGCGTTGAACGGCACCGACAACAACACTCAGATCAAACTCACTGCGGAGGAGCAAGAAAGATTGAGGGCTTTGGTCGAAAGTGCAGGCAGTTTGGAAGAGGTGCAGAAGCTGGAGAAGGCGTTTCGAGAGGGCCGACTGCCTGCCAAAGTCATGCGCGCAGAGGCAATGGACGAAACCTGAGGAAGGCTTCAGCAGCAGAATTCGCCATGACAGCGAAGCACTCGAACACTGAGGGAAACGACTTTACGCTGAGATGAAAGGCTCGCGCCGCACGTGAAGGCAAAGCAAGGCCTTCCAGAAAATGCGGCTGCTGTGCTTGACCTTTGGGCTGGGTATCAATCGAGCATCCGCGATAGGAAAGGTAGAGAGAAAGCACTGTATCCACGGATTTCGAGCAGAGACTGATGTTTATGCAGTTTACGATCGAGAAGACGTCGAAAGGAATGGACAGCGAAGGCGTGTCGGATCCTTTGAGGTGAACTCAGCATAGCAACATACGTAGCGCATGCACGAATGATCAGCTCTGCCTCAACTCAATCCACCGTGCACAGTCTTGCATATACATGACAGTTCACAATATGATCGTACCGCAGTGGAGTCCTGACATAGTGTTGTACATTCGATCCAGCGCGTTCCGCATCCGTTGGTCATTAGGGTACGTTGGCGTCATTCCCCTTCGCTTTGAAACATGAAACTCCGCGAGGCCATTCCGTGCACCTCCTCACGTGCAGATCTAGAGGCTACTGAGGTACGAGTTGGGGTTGCCAACCGCTCGCGAATTTGAGAAAAAGAAGAGCTCTGACGACATAGCACAATGAGCAGTGGATCGGAGGCAAAGGTGCGCCACACGAAACAGACCAGATCTAAGTTGGGCCCGCGAGAGTAAAAGTTGACGACATCGTGAGGCTACCTCTTAGACCAGAGGTGCTCAAGCTTCAGCCCATTTCTCGAGAGCAAGCATATGCTTGGTTCCTGGACAGGATCCGTTCTCAGCAAGGTAGATGAAGGCGACGTTCTGGAGTCTCACACACTAACCAAATTGCCGGAGCGCAGTCGAAGTTTAGGACATGTATATCTGCCTGCGATCAGATGTGGGTCAAGGACAGTCTCGAGGGACTTCCTCCGCGCAATTTCTGCTATCAGGTGCTAGCAAGCCTGCATGCTCTGCAGTATGTTGCTCGGTAGCTGCACAGATGTCTTAGGCTTATAGGAGCATCTCGGTACTGCGCATTACAAAGGTTCACATACATCATATCAGCTGGCGGTCAAGGTTACGCCCTCAGATGTGCGACACGCATAAGGCGTGGGTTAGCGGACGCTCTTAAGTCACTACGAGCGTCCTTCCAAGGCCCTAGCATGCATCTCATTCACAAGTCACATCATATCACCACACAGCCCAGCAGTCTCTCGACGACGCTGGCCAGTCGGCTGACACCTCATACTGCGAGGCTTGCATATTCGCACCCGGAAGAGGAAAATCTCCCGTGCAGATGCAGCATAAGTCGCTGCGCTGGGCTGCGCCTCCACAACTTGCACCCCGCGCCTTACCTTGGCGACATGCCCGACTCATCTACGCGCTTTCGATGCGGCCTCGAGCACGTTTATATAGTCGGCGGTGGGTCGCCACCGAAAAGATCGACGCGGTTTGTTTGCCCACTACGCTTTCTCCACCCGGACACGCCGTCGTTGTCTCGAGCGAAGCGGATCACCGCCTAGGCGAGCGACGGGCCTCACAGCAGACAAACGCCTACACTGCTATGCATGCATGGATCCCTTATCCATCACCGCGGCCGCTCTGGCCCTCATCGAAGCGGCAATCGGCACGGCCAAAGCGTTCGAGGCGCTGAAAGCCGTGGGCAAGCTGCCTCGCGACTTCGCGCTGCTGCTCGAAGAAGTGTCGGATCTGACTTATCAGCTGAGCCAATGTCGACAGCAGATCGCAGACCACCGCAGCGTTGCGGAGCGACTGCATGGCTCGCAGTTTCTGGCCCTCGCTACTGCAGCCAAGGCGAAGCTGGACAACCTGGCCCACGACCTTCCAGCCAACTCGTTCCGTGCGGGGTTTGGGCCGGGACACCTGCAGAAGCTGCAGCTGTATTGGAACGGGCTGGTGGACGGCAAACCGCGACTACGGCGGTTTCGCGATGAGGTGCGCGACATTCGGCTGGGTCTGATTCAAGCGTCGACTTTCTTGATGCAGTAAGTCAATTTGTTCGGGATGCGCTGTTCGCGGTACCGCAGCAGTAATAGAAATAGTGGATCTGCTCGGGTGCCGCGACCGAGCTTCCGCCACATGATGGCTGTGCACGCTAACAGCCGCCACTCCCCAGGCCATTGCTGTGCGATATCGATGCTAAAGTCGACGAGATCTCCGGTGCTCAAAAGGTGCTCGATGCCACGCAGCGGAAAGTGTTGGAGGCGGTCGTTGCGATTGGCGAACGGGCTAGAGAGGCCGAGTCTCAGAACCCACCGTCATATCAAGCATCATACACCGAGACCACGACGATCTCCTTCGACCTGCCTACGACGACACAGAAGATGACCAGAAGAAAGCCAGTCGCACGATCAAGTCAATCGACGGTTTCCAAGCCACTTACTGAAGTAACTTACCCGGAGGACAAGTTCGCCATCTATTGTATGCCATGGTGCAGTTGTCGTTGCCACAAGCCTTCTCACATCAACTCCTTCGACGCTCTCAAAGATGTCTTTGGCTGTCTCAGCATCAGTCACAGCGGTGTGCCAGGCTTGACCCAAGCATGTAGTGAGACGCGATGTCGACGCAAGATCTCGCCCAAAGTGAGCATGCGGTATCGTCTCCCACGAGCCATCGCCAACTTCCAATTCCTGACCTGCTCGTTCTCCACTCTCGCCGGGGTTGAACTTCGCGTCAAACTGCCTCGGGTGGTAGACTGGTCCGCGCCGGTATGGCTGTATGCCACTTCTGGCAACTACAACGCGATTGCAAAGCTGTTTCGGAATGGTCTGGCTTCACCGTGGGACGTCAGCCCGCTTGGTGGTAATCTCTTACACGTAGGTGCTCCTGAACTCCGACATGGGCTTCTATCGCTGACTTGTCCAGTATGCCACCGATCATTGGAACCCAGAATTATGCAAACTGCTGCTGGAGGCAGATGTTGATCCCGAAGCCGAAGATGACTTCAAGGGGTACGTTGTTGCTGGCTTTGTCGAAGCTGCACGATCAAGCGATGCTAAATCTTCGACACAGCACTGGCGTTTCTATCGCATGGGAACGCGTTCTCTCCGGCAAGATGACGACCAACGACGCCTGTACGGTGGCAAGCATCTTCAAGAACACCGACTATCTATCCACACGTTGCTTCACCGTGATCCACAAGATCGTGCTTGGACTTTTCAGTGGGGACCTGGCTCACGAACTCTCGCGGTCCACCGAGCACATCAACACTCAAGATTCTCGCGGCCGCACGCCCCTCTCGTGGGCATCCACTCGTGGCGATGAGAAAGCCGTGCGCACGCTGCTTGAATATGGCGCAAAGACAGACATACCTGACATGCAAGGCTGTCATGCTCTGCACTACGCGAAGAGTACCGCCTGTGCGGAGCAGTTGCTCGAATTTGGAGCCAACCTCCATGCTCTGAACAGCGAGAAACAAACCCCGTTGTACACGACGTGCCGATGGGTGGGAAGCGCATCCCTCGCGGAATTCCTCATCCAGTCGGGGTCGGACGTGAACGCTGTCGACCAAAGCTGCCAGACCGCGCTACATCCATCGCACGGCGCATGCCCGCCCTTCATCACGGTGTTGCTGAGACACGGCGCAGATCTGAACGTCCGCAACAGCAGTGGTGACACACCCCTCCGCTTCCTGATCCTGTTCAATTGGCACGACACGCTACGACAGGTGCTCCGCGAACGGCCCGAGGCAGACTTTGCCAGCGTCAACAACTACAGCCAGTCGTTCGCGCATGCCATTGCTCGGACGGCAGACCCGGAGACCGTGCGGATCCTCGCTGATGCACGGCCGTCGAGTCTCCGGCCAGATCTGGCTCTGAAAGATCACATGGGCAAGACTGCCGAGCAGTATCTTGAGGAGCGCCTAGACTTTCTGGAAGACTACGAGAAGGTAGAGTTGAGCAACGCGTTCGCGGATCTGCTAGCGGCACTGCAGCAAGGAGATGATGTGGCAGTCCGCGTAGCGCCAGACTCGTTGATCGCCGAAGATAAACTGGACATTACATTGCGTGTGAAGGAGGTTATGGATGACGATCTCGATATAATGACTGACGAATTTCACGATGCGGTGGAGAGCTTTTGATAGATCAGATAGATGTTCTATCTCTTGCCGACGACCTTGGCCGGCGTAGACATTTCCTCGCCTCTCTTAACATCATGCTTGCGAGATGTACCCTCTATCCGATAACGTCTAGGACATGACATCCGCCTCTAAGCATGGCTTTCCTACGTGCAGTGCATCCCAGACCGCCATAGCTGGTCCATGGCATCAGGGCTTATTGCGCGACTGATCCTGCTCCAGCTTACGACGCTGCCGGCCTCGACTGCCTACCAACCTACCTTCTCCCACATAGCAGCAGCAAAGCACCGGCTCGCTCGTTTACTATGCAGCCCATACCATCTCTCCACCCATCTCACATCCACGCATCGCCAGGCACATAGTCTGGCCCTCCCGCATAGGAAACCAATCGGCAGTCAGTCGTCGATGACAGTCACGCGGCGACGAATCGCCAAGCCCATCGCCCTGGTGCTGACATGCATATACACATGTTTTGTGCACGTGCACATGTATGTCAGATCTGGGGCGTTTGGGCAGGGAGCTGGCTCCGTAGAACTAGACCTTGGGTCTTTTTTTCTTGCGGAGGTCAGTGGGGGAAGGCTAGATGGGGCTACTGGAGGAATTGAATGGAGATGGTGGTGGATCTAGACGTCGGGTTAGACATGTCATTCGAGTAGGCAGCAATGCACTCGTGTCTAGTTCCTTCACGTCACGATCATGATCACGATCATGTTGAAGATGCTGCGATTGATGAGCCTGCAGTGCGAGCGGGAGTCATGCAGAAATGCCATCGAGAGCAGTGGCCCGATCATAATCAAGCCGTCTGCCTGCCCTGGATTATGAAGACAACTACCTTGCCTACCTTAGAGGAGTCCGTTACTTCGTGCTCATGCACGGCATCGCCCAGATTTCGCGTAGAGATGCGAAGCGAAGAGGCCAGAATGAGCATGCTCCGAGTGCGGATTCGATGGAGCGCGATTTGATGTTTCTAGACTGCAGGCATGATTGAAGTAATGATGTGCACTGTTGCTGTTTGACCAAGGACATATGGGCTACTAGGCACGACATGTCCTTACGGCATACAGAGGACGGTGAAGGCTCGACGATTCCGTGGCACTGAAATTCTGCGGTAGTAGTAGTACAGAAAGATAGACAGCAGAGATAGACATAGAGGGGCTTAGACCGGCGATGATGTTCGCGACCTTCGACATCATCGTAGATTCTCTTCGCCATCACGAACGGATGAACCCGAAGGCTTGATTATTGTGCAGATGATGATGCCTTGTGATTCGGCTCGACGCTCCCGCCTAGATATGCTATACGAACTAGCAACATTACAGTACGAGACATGCGCCACCCACAACGGCCAATGACCGGGCGCAGCAGCAGCATGATCCCCCTGGCCCGTATGATTATCTGGATCTTCTATCGCCCACTTTCACGAGGACAAAACCAGGGTTCCAGATGGGACAGGATAGATATCTCCGGAGTTGTACAGATGTACCTACTGTAGCTATGGTATAGCGCCATCCGCCACCGACTTACTGGCATGGCGCCATGCCGTCGAGCTCGACGCCCAGAAGACTGCACGGCGCACGGCATGGCGAGAGCACATCCCCTGCCAGGCCACGCCCCCCATCATGGTCTGGTTGCTTCTCGACCCTGGCGTGGCCATGCTATACCGCGAGCCTGCCAGGGGCGTCTTGCCTTGCTTGACAGAGGCGTCAGGAGTTTCGGACGCCTGCCATCATAAAGTACTCCAGATACCTCTGGGATATCCAACATCGTCTCATTTTGAAGTCAAAGTCAAGGCCGCAAAATCCCGCAATACCGCACACCGCATCATAATCCTGCCTGCTGGCCACGGATCCCTGCGTCGGTTGTGTCGCGTCTAGTAAACTCAACGGCTAGCACCATACTGGCAACATCGCTATCACGTCAACGGCTAGCAGAATCGACGCATTCCAGTCACCGTTGGGGAAACCTTGTCTGCTCGTTTGCCTGCTTGCTTGACCTGCGGTGACGATTCCTACCTCTACGACCCTGACATTGGACTTTTGTTGCTTGGAACATTCTCATTGCACAAACCACCCAACCCAGCATTGGACCCAATCACCCATACAAACCGACCAACAACATCAACAACAACATGGCCGACTTCGACGACGACTTCCCCGACTTCTCCTCCGCCTTCAGCTACGCCGCCGTCCCCAGCCCCATCACCACCACCGCCCCACGCCTCACAACCCCGCCGCCCGCGCCCCTACAACAACAGACCTTCTTCTCGCCTCGCTGCCGCGCACGAACGATGGTGATGCCTGCAAGCGGTCTTCGGCAGCCCTTCACCCACCAACGCAGCACCTCGCACGAACCCTCGCTGAGCATCAAGTTCCGCCATTACCGCGACCAAGTCCCGCCCAAACCCAAGCCGCGATTTATACTGCAGGCGACGACGTGTGGGACGATCGCGCGGCGGCGGGCGCGGTCGTTCGAGGACGGCGGCAAAATGGGCGGTGTCGAGGTGCACTTGACGGAAGTTGCAGTTCACGGGCATGACAGCGTGGACTCGCTCGTGCTCATCTCTTGAGCTGGCTGATCGACAGGGCTATGCTACCACGACGGCGAAGACGCTTTTCGGCATGGCATTGATCGCTCACGCATGTCGATGCAAACTTGCCCTTCAGCACGGAATGCATACACACCTTTGTGTCGTGGGCCATACATAGCCACTCCGAGTTGAACTTGGTCATGCCCGCACGATCTATTCGTGTTAGCATTGCGAGATCATGCGGAAACCAAAAGGCGTTGCTGTTCGCAGCTGGGACCATTCTTCAATGACAGCATCGTTTGGTGGCTTCGTGACAGTGGACGAGGGCGGCGGCGATGTAACGACGATGACGACTTTATGAATTGATATATAGATACACTACCATTTACACGTTCAGCAGACCAACCTTCCTCCACATAATGAATCCCGCAGTAATGTTCATGTTCATGTTTCATGACGATGATTCCCACTTCGCTTGTGACGCAGGCACCTTCGGATTAAGGTTCGGGAGAGCCGCGTGCCTGACTACTGACTGACGGGCACGAGAGAGCTTCAGTAGAGGCGTAAGTCAGCCGGCTGCCTCACTACATCACATCATCCATCTACACGTCAAACTCCATCAAACACAACTTTCCACTGCAACTGTCATCGACTCTGACCCTCACGAAACACACCCAACAATCCTCCAGAGTGCTATCGATCTACACGACGACACCACGCAGCGCTGTGACGAACCCCAACCACACCACTACCACAACCACCAACCGCCAAAATGGTATCTTGCCTTCACCCCTCCACCATCCCAATGTCCTCACTAATCACTCCTACCTCAACAGTCTCTCCGCCTCATCCCCGCCGCCCCCCACGCGCACTCCACCACGCGCACCCCCGGCGCGCCCTCCGCCCCGGGCGTCCACGACACGCTGCGCTCCAACCTGTCCCTGACCGCGAGCACGGCCCCGAACGCCTCCTCCCACACCACCACCTCCTCCACAGCCGCCGCGCCAACAAGCTACCACCCCCTCGAATCCCGCCTGGCGCAATGGCGCGCCCAACAATCCGCGCTGAAGATGGAGCTGCTGCGGCGGCAGTTCGGCATCGCGGAGCCGGTGCGGCGCGGCATGGAGCTGGCGATTGTGCGGGCGGGGGAGTGGACGCCGGCGGTGCTGGGGGGGCCGAGTGGCGGGAGTGGCGTGCATGCGGATATCCTCGAGGGCCGCGAGGCGGAGATTAGCTGGGAGGATGTGTTTGTGGGGGATGCAGGGTTGGTGTTTGGAGGGGGGGAGGGCGTGGGGGGGTTCCATGCGGAGATGGAGGGAAGGATGGGGATGAATTGGTAGAGTTGATGGGGAGGGAGGAGGGAGAGGGGGTGTATGATAGTCTGTCGTGCTGAGATGGATGGACGGGGGCATTGTGGTCTTGTTCTTGAGGAGGGGACAATGATGTTAGAACACCAATACAAGAGTGATGACTTCAATATCTACCACCGAGCAAACGTGAGTAGCATGCCGGAGCGAAGTCAAATGTCGAGCAGCGTCAGTATGTATGTGTACACGACTCCTGTCGTCACTATGGACTCCTACTAGATGGGCCTACGGGTACAGTGGCCCTCACCTGTGATCGATAATCCTTCCTCCTTGACTCTGCACCATATTATCTGTTGGTTCAGAGGGATGGCTGCAACACTATTACACACCACTCGTCTCCTGCTTCGAAAATAAGTACGTCTCCCCTCGCTCGTGTGATCACCATGGCTATCAACCATCATTCCATCTTCAACTCCGCCATCCATTGAGCATAAACTGCACCCTGATTCGTTGAAGCAAATCGATCACCAACAAAGGACAGAGCAGTGGTGGCGACAAACGAAGCTTGACCCCCTAAGCGCAGAAAAGAAAGCAGAGGAATCCCCAAATCGCCATGCGTATGTAAGCCCCGCATTCCCAATATCTACAGTGGTCCTCCGTGTCCGTGTACGGAAAGACCGCTTCGCAAACCCCGCAAGAACAGAGGACTCCAAACGCCGTGCACGATGCTGTATGATGTGAAGGAGAGCTGTGAGGATGATGAACACGTCGGAAGATGATGCGGCAGGAAAGAGGCAGGGTGGTCCGCTCTTTTGTTGACTGAAGTGCAGGCGTATTGTTCCGGCCATGGTTGGTTGTCGATTGCTGTAACCGCTTACTGTGGCGACGCATTCTGGAGTGGTCGTTTCGTCTGCAGGGTGTTTAGAAGCGAATCCAGAGCCAGTACATCTCGACCTGCATTCACGCCATGCTCGCTGTACGATGTGTGTAGGACATGAATCTGCCATCTGCGCGCACGAGGCGACTACATGACGACACACCGGCACCCAGCGCCCCTCTCGTCATCGCCGTCTCGCACTCGCGTCGGTTTCTGTCCTTTGGCATGCCCGGTATCGTTGTCTTCCTCGAAATCTGAAGGCTTGACCGATATCTGCACCACGTTGGGTAGGTCAAAGGAGAAGGGGTATTCTGTAGTAGCGCAGCCGGATGTCAGTCACTCATTTTCATTCTCCACCCTTCCTCAATCCAAGTTCAAACGTACCTTTGAGCGCTTTCTTATCATCGACCAATTTCCCCATGATGATCAGCCGGATCTTGTCCGGACTTGCGGGTTGCGGCTCCCATTCTTCCCGCCAATCGGTCCATACCAACTCCTTCAGACTGTATCCCTTGAGCTCGCGCGGGTCGAATGTGCCGGTGGATGTGCGTGCGGCGACGGAGCGCGCGGAGAGGTACTTCTCGTCGATGCGGTAGGGGTGGCGAGCACCAGCGCTGGTCATCAAGGTAATGCTGAGCACAAGCGCTTCGGGGGATGAAGGGGTGGCTATGACAGGCACTCCCTCGATGGCAGGGCCGAGAGTGGATGACGATTGCTGTGACGATTGCGGTTGTGACGCGGCAGCTATGGATGTGTTGGTAGGTGGTGATATGGATGATGACGGCGCTCCGTCCAAGGTGCTTATCGTGGCGGCGTCTGCCATGGTCAGTGGCTCGACGTTGCGTGGTTGTAAAGGTGCAGCGAAGTCTCGCATCTCAACGAAGGACGGAACGCGCGGTGCAGAGTGGCTATTGGTGGTGACATCTGCAGCAGCGGAGGCCATGATGCCGTGCAGATGACAGACGCGGGAGGTATTGATATGCGAGGGTCCAGACCAGCAGGGATGTCTCTTTCGTTGTCCGAGGAGCTTCTTTTCTTTGTGTCTGCCTTCTCTTCTCTAATCTGCTGTACAAGCTGCCCGCGATTGCTAGATCAGATTGCTGCAGGCTTTGTTCTTGACCATGCGATTGGGCGTGGTTTCGTATCGGCGGGTGGAAGGTCGCGGAACTTCCAGGCCGGCTAGATATCCGCGAGTGAATGGATGCAAGCGGATGTCAGGTCTAGCAAGAATACCTGTCGTGATTGGGGATGGAATGACTGAATTGGGGTGGAAGTGGAATACAAAATGTGTATGTCGATTACGAATAGACCCGTGGTTCCTCAGAATCCATATGTCACGCAAATGCAGCGGCGATTACGGCGGCGTCAGAGTGGTAAGCACGCACGGCAGCCAGAACCAGGCCAACGGCGGAAACGGCGCTTCTGGACTGTCGCCGTCAAAAGGCTTGTTTGCGCCGGATCGACATGGAAGAGTATCGCTATCTGCGCCATGACGATCGCCAAGTGAATTATGTATTGTCTATGTGGAGATCCATTTGAATGTGCAGATCAACGTTGATGAACGACACGCAAGTTTTGTTACTGATACCGCAGCCACCGAGACAATTCGTTTCGTGGCGGACAACTCAGCATTCTTGATTTAAATAGACCATACAACTCCTTCGCTGTGACATTGACATGCGTCCCATTGCAAGATCATAAATGGATATCTATTCGTCATCAGAATCGTCCTCATCCATACCCATATCCTCCATCTCGTCAATAAGCTGATCCATGGGTATCTCCAACCCATCATCCTCATCATCATCCGTGTCCATCTCGCTCACGACATCCGCCTTCGCCCGAGCATCGTTGTTCTTGTACATGTTCATGCCTGCTCGCAACTCCGGGTCGGCTTCCAGGTCTTGCAAGAATTGCTCGTAATCAATCTCGTCACGATTGGCATCTTGTTTCCGCGGCTTCATCTCCGACTCCTCGCGTGCCATGCGTTGCAGCTTCCACTTGCGAGTCTTGTTCTTCTTCCGTGCTGGGTAGTGCTTCTTCACCAGTATCACGTCAGGGATAGTGCCGGAGTACTGCTTCGACTCCTCAATCGCGTCGAAATTCTCGCTGTTGAATTGCGTGCCGGCGAGGAGGTAGCCCATAACGCTGTCGCCCGCGTGCAGCACACTCCCCAAGTGTGTGCGGACAAGGTACGTCGTGTCGTTCACACCCAAATCTGATGCACGAACCACAGTCGCTTCGGCAAGAAGAAAGCGGCCCTTCTGAGGACCAATCGGCTCAATATCCATAACGATGAATTCCGTCAGGTCCTTGACATCAGCAAGCGGAGCGAACGGTGCTCGCCAGTAGATCGGAGTGCTAAGATCAGCCACCTGAAGCGTGTTCGGATCGAGTAGGTTGACAGCAGAGCCTATCCGATAGCAGAGACACAAGGGCGAGATGTTTCCAATGCTCTTCGCTAGCTTGAGAGGGATCGCAACCAAATCGTCCTTACATATCGGCACCAACTCGCACGAGTATGTGAATTTGTACGACGCGGTCGATGTGTGGGTATCCGTCGAGATCAACTCCTGACTCTTCTTCGTCCGGGCTGGTGTCGCCGAGTTCAGGAAGTCAACAAACTTCTCAGCATGATTCCGTTGTGCGAAGTAGAAATCGATCCCGTTCTGCACCTCCCTGATGTTGATCGTCTCCTTGTGCACGCCTTGCTTCAGGATGAGCTGTTCAAGGTACAAGAAAGTTCGCTTGTGAGGCACCTTCTGCCGTACCTGTACGCTCGCCCGCCATGTGTTGTGGGTATATGATTTCTGGCAGTCGGGGCATTGTTTGTAGTTCTGGACGAACTCCACGTCGAAGGTTTGTTGAAGGATGGTCCCCTGAAAGGCTTCTTGCTGGACTGTGATCTTGACTTTGATTCGTCGCGAATGGGGCTCTGTCCAGATGAAGGACGCATCTATGATCCGACTCTTGTTCAGTCCTCGAAGTTTGCGCAGGCAAAGCGCAAGAAGTTCTCTTGACTCGGGTGCGGCAACCACCCAGGATGCAGGCGGTGAGAGCCATCTGTCGCAATCTCTACACATCAAAAGTATGCCATCTCTTTCAATACTCTCCGTGATGTCAACGGTGAGCTTCAAGCAATCATTACAGAGCGCGCCCGCTGCTTGAGTTCCGTCGATAGCTGCGCCGCAGTTGTAGCACAAGATTGTGGCAGCAGTGTTTTGAGCCTGCTGCGGCAGCGAGATCGTATCTATATCCATCGACATGGCTGCTGCTGTGAGGACGTTGCGAAGTAAAAGATAGAAGATGACCGTGAGAGTGCCTCTGCCCCTCCAGCACAAGAAAGTTGGAGCGGCAAACAGTTCTTATCGATATGTCATCCATGAATGTTTAGCTAAGCGATCGGCGAAGAAATTTCGTACCGCTGCTACCAGGTCGCGTGCCTCGTTATGAATCAGATTGAGTCACGGCGATGAGTTTACATGAATGCGGAAGCCCTCAAATACGTAGTTGTCAAGATAGAAGACGTTGTAACATCAGGGTGTACGAGGCTAGATGAGATTGCATAAAGTAGCTTCTGAACGAGGAGATCGCTGAAATCGAGCAGTACATACATAAGGTACATACATGCTCATATGCATCCACAGATGAAACACAGCTCGCCGGAGTGCTCCATCATTATCAAAAGTAGACGACATCATTCCCAAGAAGGACCCTCCTGCAGATATCATGCAAGTCCATCTCCAGTCAGGCCGCTGCCAAGAAACACCACATATATTATCTTCTCCAAGCCCCGGCAGAAGCCAAAGGACAATTGATGAAAATAAAAGAGAAAAGAACCTGTCAGACATCCGACACCACCCACCGCCAAGAGCCGGCCGAAGCCAGGCACTCAAGACAGACGAGATCATAGCCAGCTCGGAACGAGGCGAGCGAAAGAAAGGCATCACTCTGGGGCAGCGCGGATCGACTCATCAGCCAGGTTGGAGTCTGTGGCTTTTGTAAAGAACACAGATGAGGACGTTTACTATAGAAATGATTCTATGAAGTCTGTGGAGGGAGGCATTGTTAGTTGGTAGGTCTTCGAGGGTATGGGGGGTCGGGAAGGCTCACAAAGTCGACATGAAGAGAAAAGAGGGAGAAAGCGAGGGAGGAAGAATCTTAAGTATCTCGTCGACAGCTACTAGCGTGGTGCGGGCCGGCGTCAAGCGTCGAGATCTCGTGTCACGGTCACGTGCTCTGCTCAATGAATGCAGATTCTGGTTACGAGGGTACAGGATCCGTGCATATAAGGTAATCATAAGTCATGACGGATACCATCAATGAATGACAATGGCCAAGACACTCAGAGTGCCATGCCAATTGAGCTTTGATTATGAAGTGAAGTAGGTGCTCAGTAGACATACTACAGAGACAGCAACTCATGTCTCACGTACTATCTATGTTTGAAAGCTAAATACTCCATATAAAGGCGCCAAAACGCCCATGCTGTACAAGAGTCTATCTATCGTTCACGCAATCAAACACATGTGCATAAGTGGCTGACTTAGAAGTTCATCATATCTGTAGGGCCACCGTTAGCGTATTTGTCTCATACAACAAACATCAATCTCTCGCGAGAGAGGGAAAACTTACCACGTCCGAACAGCGCCCGCTTGCTCCAGTCCATCGCCAGCAATACTCTAGTCCGCAGACTGACGCTCTGCGCAAAGTACACACTCCGCCAAAGATACACGGCGAGCAGTCCGCCGCCGAAGCTGAGGCCGTTAAAGTCAAAGATGGCAGCGTTGCCGACATATGCCAGACTTCCCATATGCTTGTAGTTGAACGGCTTGTACACGGCTTGGTCGACATCGCCGTCAAACACCTCGTTGATCTTCATCCCGGGCTCCGCGCGAGCAAGCTTGTTGAATTTGTGGCCCAAGTACACACCCTGCTGGTTGGCACGTTGCGCGGTGGCCGGCAGCGAAGTGAGCTTGTTGTCGATCTGTTTCAGCAGTTCGTTCAGCTCGCCGAAATCAAGCGTTCCACTCTTGTCTTTGTCGTAGGTCTCAAACAATTTGTCCAGTCTACGAAGATGATCCTTTGCTTGCGGGAAGCGGGCCTGAACTTGCTTCGCAACTCCGCGCCAATCGCTGTAGTGGATCTTCATCTGCTCTGGATCCTTGCCTTTCTCCCATGCCAGGGTGCGGAGGAACGAGACGATGTGGTCTGATACATTGTTCTGGACTGTGCTGCAATCGCCAATCGCGTAGACGTCACCCAAAGGCGCGCCTACGAGGCGAAGATGTGTGTCGGTCTCGAGAGCGTGCTGATTGTTTTGATGGTCGCCCAGCTTTGCGGCGAGCGTTTGGCAGAACTCGGTTTGGGAAACACCAGTGGACCAGAGACAGAAACCCATGGGTAGCTCCTTGGTGACAGTATTACCTTGGCCGTCTTTCTCAGTAAACAGAATGCGATCTTCGCGTACTTCTTTGACTCTGCAGTTGGTCAGGACATCGACCTGGTCATGCGCTAGATGCTCCTCGGCATATTTGCTCAGAGCCTCGTCGTATGTGTTGAGAATATGGCCACGAGATTGAATGACATGGACCGAGATCTCGTTTCGCAAAAGGCGTGGATAAAACTTGCACAAATCTTCGTTGAGCATATCGTAAAGCTCAGCCGCGAACTCCACTCCCGTTGGCCCACCCCCTGAGACTACGAACGAGAGTAGTCTTCGTCGTTCTTCGTCCGAGGTGGTTGGCAGACAGGCATTCTCCAGATTGCTAATAACTGAGTTGCGAATCTTGCGCGCGTCGCTGATGTCCTTCAGGAAATGGCAGTGTTCCAGGCCCTGCACGCCGTGTGGGTTGGTGATCGATCCGACGCCAATCACAAGCTTATCGTATGGGAGGTAGAAACTCTCCTTCTTGCCGTCTGGTCCCTCGGACTCTACCTCGACAAGCTTCTCGCTGAACTCCACGTCTCTTGCTGATGCTTTGAGAAAGTGTCCACCGACGGCCTTGACGATTCTGCGCACCGGCTCTACCAAACTGCGGAGCTCAAGTGTGCCTACCGTCGCAGAAGGAAGCATCGGTGTGAAGAGGAAATGGTTGGACGGGGAGACAACGGTGACATGGTATTCTCCCTGATACAGCTGTTTGAGCAATGCCACGCTTCCCCAGCCTGTTCCCAGAATGACCAATTTGGGCTTGTGTTTTTGCCCCTTCATATTGGCGTCGTCATCGTCGACGAAGAATTCGGCGATGGGCAGATTCTTAGGCCCGCCCCGGCGTGGATGGAGGGCATACTCGGAGACGGGAATGTCGGACACCTCGGGTTCGGCGCGATATGTGGTTGCGTCGTAGATGAAGAAGGCAAGGATCAGTCCACCGCCGACAGCGACGGTGAGACCGAGAGTCGCAAAGGAGCGGTACAGGATGCGAGCCACGCGCGATGGCTTCTTCGGCGCTACAGGCGCTGTAGATGCGTAGCGGTGTTGATGGAGGCGCGTGCCGTGGAGACCATTGGTACGCGCGTGAGGAAACCCATCTTGTTTTACCAGGCTGTATGTCCGTGTCTGCGATCTGGTAGAAGCTCGAAGGACATTGCTAGCTTGTAGACTGGTTGCAGCGCGCGAAGGTATCTTAGCTAGTCGAGCAGAGCTGGCGGTAGCTCGTTGTAGGTGGAGCATCGTGTGTGACGGTCTATAACATGGATGGAAGATGTAGATAGCGACCGTAGGAGAGTCCAATGGTCGGTTGTAGGTGGCAGACGGTGGAAGAAGAAATTGTTTAGAGAGAAATCTTGAGGTAAACTGAAGACTGCAGCATTCAGAGCATCATCTCAGCACGTGGCTGTGGACCCATCGGCGCCGTGCCGAATGACGTGGGCTTCGCATGTGCATGCGGAATTTGGGTAAATGGCGGCACAACAAGCGACCTCGACGTTTTATTATAGCGAAGATAGCGATAACAAGGACAAAGATATCACGTTATAACTTCGAATCGCATTTATTGATCAGTTCGTTGTGCGGTCCCAAACCCTAGGAACATCTCAAATCCAGATCAACACTACCTTACTTTCAACATGGCCGAGAAAATCACAACCATTTCTCCCACCACCAACAAGCCAGTGGTGGAGAGGACAGGATTGACTGATGATGAACTGGCTCAACTGCCCAAAACCGCCCAAAAAGCTTTCTTGAAGTTCCGCAAAACATCTCTCACCGAAAGGCAAAAGATTGTCAAGAAGGCCTTGCAACTCCTCACCGAGCGACAGGATGAATTGGCACAGGAACTCACGGAACAGATGGGGAGACCGATCGCATACACTGCCAAAGAAGTGACGACGGCGGTGGCGCGAGGAGAGTATCTGCTCAAAGTCAGCGAGAAGGCTTTGGAAGACACTCCCGGTGACGCCCAGGACGGGTTCCAGCGATATGTGAGGAAAACGCCACTGGGTCCGGTTCTTGTACTTTTCGCTTGGAACGTAAGTTCTGTCTGTCGAGATCATTCTTCACTGCACAAATACTAACACAACAATCATGTAGTATCCATACCTGATTCTAGTCAACTCGCTCATCCCAGCCCTGCTTGCAGGAAACAGCGTAATCCTCAAGCCTTCGCCACAAACCCCCACCATCGTGGAGCAAGTGCAGAAAATCTTCATTGAAGCTGGTCTTGACGCGGATGTGATCCAGTTCTTCCACTGTGGCGACTTCTCCAAGATCGAGCGACTGGTACAAGCGCCAGAGATCCAGCTGGTCTGCTTCACCGGCTCCGTGGCTGGTGGGCTGGCGGTTCAAAAGGCCGCAGCAGGGCGGGTCGACTGTCGAGTGGGTCTCGAGCTAGGCGGCAAAGACCCAGCATACATCCGCGCCGACGTCGATGTCGACTGGGCAGCCGAAGAGATCGTCGACGGCGCCGTCTTCAACTCGGGCCAGTCATGCTGCAGTCTCGAGCGAATCTACGTCGACGCCAGCATCCACGACGCGTTCGTCAAGGCGGTCCAAAAAGTCCTCGCCGGGTACAAACTCGGCGACCCGAGCGACAAGAGCACGCACGTCGGCCCCGTCATCAGCAAAGCAGCCGCCCAGCGCATCCGCCAACACATCGCCGACGCCATCGCCGACGGCGCAACCAACGCCACCCCTGAAAACGCCAGCTTCAGCTCCCCGCCCGCCGACGGCAACTACGTCGCCCCTACCCTCCTGACCAACGTCACGAACACCATGGCCGTGATGCAAGAAGAGACCTTCGGCCCCGTCATCCCAATCGTCTCCGTGTCCACCGACGACGAAGCCGTCCGCCTGATGAACGACAGCGTCTTCGGGCTCACAGCCTCGATCTGGACCAAGGACGTCGCACGCGGGCATGCCCTCGCCGAAGAAGTCGAGGCTGGCACCGTCTTCGTCAACCGCGCCGACTACCCCAGCCCGGACCTGGCGTGGATCGGGTGGAAGGAGAGCGGCAAGGGCCAGACGCTGTCGGTGTTTGGCTTCGAGCAGTTTGTCCGGCTCAAGAGCTTTCATGTCAAGGATTATCCGGTTAAGTCGTGAGCTGGTTTGGAGACGATTACACTGGATGTGCGACTTGCTAGTCATGTTTATAGATAATCTCCTTAAAGTTCAGGACAACGCTGTCTAGCTTCGACCAGCACTCTCTTCTCCACCGTGCCTGTGCAGCGTCTCATATCACTGAGTGTGTTTGATACATCCAAACCTGTTCCAACTACTCCTTGCTTTCCATGAACCTCTGCCTGCCTGCCATGCGAAAGTTGAAGTTGGATGAATTGCGACAGGACTCAAGAATGATAAGAAGCAATATGTAAGTTCCAGTGAAACGAGAAAGATTAGAACAGCCATTCACGGATACAATAAGCACAACATTAAGAACTTTCATTAATATGGTACGGAGTATATGCAGTGCATCTAGAGAAGCGATCGTGAAGAAGAATATTACAGAGCAAATGCGCCGACCGCAAAGACCGCCGCCGCTGCAGCGCTGCCAATCACACCAACGTCGGCCTTGTAGCCGCCGCTGCCGGCGCCAGTGCTAGATTGCGCGGCGGCGGAGCTGGTGGAAGTGACCTTGGAGCTAGTGTTGCTTCCGGTGGCGGCGCTGCTGCCGCTCTGAGCGGTCAGGGTGCCACTACCGGGCTCATTGGCACCAGAGACGGCGGTGATGGCCAGAGGGCTGATGACGCTTCCGGCGACGTTGGTGACGCTGACCTGGACGCTGGTCTGGGTGACGGAGACGATGGAGCCGGTGGGCGCGTTGGAGACACCGGAGGAGATGAGCGCGTCGGCGCCGTCTGGAGGAGAGGGGATGTTGAAGTCGTTGTTGAAGCCCGAGTCGGTGATCAGGTTGGAATTACACTCCGGCGGGGTCAGTGAGGTGGCGGTGCTGTTAGTGGACTCCAGGAGCGTGACGTTGAGCTTGGCGTATTGGCCGGCAAGCGCATCGAAGTCGGGGAGCAGAGAGGCGCTGCCATCGTCGTTGGTGCTGATCAGGCCATAATCGTTGGGCTCATTCGTGAACTCGTAGACCAAGCCGCCAGAGAAGACGGTCATCTGCGGGCCGTACAAGGTGGGAACCTCATCGAACACACGCGGCGAAGGCTGGTTGCATCCATACTCGCTGAAGAAGACCGGGATGGTGGTGTTGGAGAAGAAGTCAACCAGCTGGTCGTAGCCTGAAATGGTGAAGCTCGAATCGGAACCACACCAACTGTACGAGTTCAGACCGAAGAAGTCGGAACGCTCGGGGTCATTGCCGCTGCCTCCGCTGTTGTCGCATTGCAAGTACGTCCAGGCATCCACCAGCACGTTGTGGCCATCCTCGCGAACATCAGCAGCAGCGTAGCCAACGGGGATGGTCCGCTTGGCATGCGCGGCGATATAGTTCTTCATATCGCGCTGCACCGCGCGAATGTACGGGGGGTTGGCGCTTCCGCTGGGCACATCGTTGATGATCTCGTTTCCTGAAACGAAACCAAGGGTGTTGGGGTACGATTTGAATGCCTCGATCACAGTGAAAACATGCTCGAGATAGTCGGTTGTGTAGGTGCCGGAGGGATTGGAACGATCGATGTATTGGCCGTAGATGGCCGTGTTCACATCGATCAACATATAAATGCCGACCGCGTTGAAGATCGAGGCGCACTCATCGTGATTGAGAGTCGGGATGACATTGTAGGTGCGGATAGTGTTGACTCCCAGCGATTGCATCAGCGCGGCATCGCGCAGACACACGGTGGCATCGGAGAGAGGATCTACGGTGCTGTTCGCACCGACTGCGCTTTGTCCGCCTGGCTGGTAGTCGACGCCGACCAGAACGAAACGATCATTTGTGACTGAATTGATGAACTCCTGCTCTTTCACCACGATCGGGTCGAGGGCAAGGACGGTGGCGGTGAGGGTACAGAGAGAGGTAAGAATGCTGGTAATCTATATGGAGTCCGACCTCGATCAGTACTGGCTGAGACATGTGTTGTATGGACGGGCATGCGAGACGTACTGGTGCCATTGTGATGATGTTGTTACTCGCGCTATGCCTAGGGCCGTGCGTCCGCCGCTGAGTCCCGAGTCTTGGTGTACTTCTGTACGTTGCGTGAGTTACCTCTCTAGGTCGTTATTATACTGAATGAACGCCGATTGAAAGAAAGAAAAGAATGAAACGCGATACAATGACGAGGAAGGGCTGAGCGAGCAGTGTAAGCATCAGAGATGTGGGAGGAAGGAACACGAAAGGAGGATGCAACATTTGAGGTAGCGTGTGCAGGGCGATCCTTAGCTAAAGTTTGATGATCCTGAGCATTCGACGAAGACATAACACGACATGGCTGGCCCACCTTCTCATGTTGTATGTCTGACTATCTTGCCTGATGCTTGAGATTGCGACTGTACTGATAATATTACCAGAGTGGTGCATGTGTGGAACGCTCAATCATAAGCAGAGAAGAAGGGTGGGATTGCTAAGTCCGCTGTGTTCTCAAAATATCCCTTAACATGTCCGCGGGGCGGCAACCATAATCGACACATGGTCTCGCGGCGGACTGTTGACTCGAAAAGCAATGTGAAATGCTGGACCAGTACCGTTAGTGACTCGGCATGCCCAAAAGCTTGTCGTACGTTTCTCTGCATGATCAGCTGGTCTTGCAAGAAGTTTAGCACGCCAATCGAAGTCAGCATGCAGGAGCTTCTGTTCGGTCCTGATCCAAGGCTGATCAGACGCGTTCACTCGCCCTGCAATTTTGGCAACGTCTCGTATCCGTCCCAGTAACACCAGGCATGGACTTTACGACCTAGGCACACTGTGCTGATTCGGACATCGATTCAATTCCAGGACCCGATCGTGAACAGCCACTACAGACCAGATCTTGTCGTCGTTGCAAATGCCCAGCCTTGCAACAGCATACGGTCGGTGTAGTGTTTTCTACTATATACCACATACTGCCGAAATTAGACATGCCCACGACGAGAGAATCATTGAGAACACAAGCGTTTCTATGTTCCGGGTGCATCAGTGCGAGGCGAAGCCCCTCTATTTTCACGATTCTAGGACTCCATGAGCTTGGAGCATTTGAGAAATACCTACCTGATCATCAGAACACCGAGGTAAGCATAGTTGTGACTTGATCCAGCTCTAAGGATACAATGAAGTGGAAACCACATATACGGCATCATTTTCCATGCTCGTAGTTGCAGAGCTTGAGGTAAGAGCTGATATTGATGGATCATTAATCTTTGCATACCAAGTCACGCATCATCACTTGAGAGAGGGGGTACATGCTTGAAATACCACTTTGGTGTCCTGGAAGACACTGATCATCATTCAGTTTTCATGGTGGCAGTCCACCTCGTTGGGGTAATGGGCAGCAGACTGCAAAGCTGTATCGTGTGCTTTCTTTTCCCCTACCTGTAAGTTATTACTGAATCTCCATTGGCCGCTTGGCACGGCATACTGCCCTGCTGATCTGGGCAAGCTCTCAAGCTACGCACAACAGATTGTTTGTCTCAAGTTGGGCGTGAGATGCCCCTCGTCAACCACCAGCACACCACAGCCAACAGATGACTTGCGTGCGACACGCTGACACGAACGTCTGATTGCCAACGCTGGGTTGAGGTCATTGCAGTGCAGACCGTGTGCTGTCTAAGTGCAGCTTGTGCCTCGAGGAGCTCGCACTCCACTCCACTCCACAGCTCTTCGGCCAGTCCCGTCGAGCAAGCATGGCCTACCACCTACCTTAATTGAACCACAAAGCCGAGGATCAGCACACAAAGGTAAATGTACCTGGATGTGAAGTTCATACTTGCTCCACTACAGCCTACATGAGTTCCTTGGTTGTGAGGTTACCGTACGTATAACTACGTGAGAATCACATTCCGTTTCGTCAAATGTTCACGGCGCAGGAATGATGGCAGCGAACGCACGGTCCACAAAGCACGCGAGCCGCCACACGCAACGCGCTCGTGGATTGTATCAATGTTGCGACTTCATCGCTGTTCGCAGACCAATTAGCATTCCATTCCATACCGTAACATCACCATTCCAGTATGCGAATGCGCAAACAATAAGAATTCCATGTGCAGCTAACCATTGACAATGTATCACTGACATTGACTAATGTCAATACCGCATTCATCCCCCAGGGACAATTGAGAACTTCACCATCACATGCCAACGCGACAATAGCATGTGATGCTTGTCATTGTTCACGGCTTGGCACTGCTCCTCGAGGAATTCATTAACTACCCCGCGGCCACCTTTCTCGCGTCGCTCTGCTTCTTCCTTCCAACAACAACACCAACAACAACAACGACAACATGGCGGACCGCCGCCGAACCACCCGATCACAATCGGCAACACCTGCTGCCTTGCCAGCAGTCACCTTGAAGCAGAGCCTCGCATATGGTGCGCAGGGTAAGTCCCTGCTAGAAACCCAACTCGCTGGTCACGAAGTGTCACTCGAGAACGTCCTGGCAAATGCTGCCTCGACCACTTCCGCCGCCACTCCTCGAGCAACGAGAAGTGGCCGCCAGACCCCAGACCGTCGTACGCAGCCCGCAACCCGCAGTGTGAGGCGCCACCCTCCACCCACTATCGTGGAGGAGGGTGACAACTCGCCTGCACAACAGGCAGCAGATCGGGACCAAACGCTAATTACCGTAGAACGCCGATACCAGCAGAAGGCCGCTGTCCGTCAGGCCGCGGAACGACAGGCCGCCCAAGATCTGGCCGCCGAGCAGCTCGCCGCGGATCAAGAAGCCGCAGAACGGCTCGAGCAAGATCGCCAAAGCCTGGCACCAGAGGAGAGTGTGGTCGATATCATCGACCAAGCACTACCAACTCGATTCCGCTTGTTCTTGGATGCCCTGCTCGACTACGTCCCGGCATGGATCCGCAATGCAGACCCCCAGCAGGTCGTCAACGTTGTGATCAACAGCGTTGGCATGATCTTCGCTGCGGCCTTCTTCGCGCTGCTCGCTGCATTCATGGTCTGGTTTTACGCCGCTGTCATCTACTCGGCAGCAACCCTCCTTCCTTGGGCTGGTGATCACGCAGCATATGCTGAAGAGATCGCCACACGTATGAGAATCCTTACTGGTATCTCCCCTTACGACAAGCCGCCAAGCTTCTTGGAGGAGCGCTGGCTACGATTCAAGCATGACATCATGTTCGAGCCCTTGTTGCCGAAAGACGTGCTTCCCGACCAGCAATACCAGGTCAACCTGCTTCTCCAATTCCGCATGGACAAACTCGACGAGCGAATCTCGAGGATGGAAGGAACGGTGGGACTACATGACGAGACCCTGGAGCGTCTCCACAAGGTTCTACCACAGTATGTTGCCGTTGAGGAGAAGGAAGGCGACCTCGTCATCGGCGAGCACTTCTGGCACGCATTCGAGCAGAGGATGAACTCTGGTGCCGCATCCCCATTATGGGACGCATTCTTGGAGCAGAACGAGCACGTGATGACAGAGTTCACACAGAAAGTTGCCGTTCAAGAGATCGACGGTCATCACCGTCAACAAAAGATCATAACCGGAGAAGAGCTCGTCGCCGAGTTGGACAAGCAATACGTCCGCCTCAAGGAAGAGCATGCAAGCGACCTCGACAACGCCGAAAAGGTGGTCTTGGACAAAGCAAAAGCAGTCGCTCGTGCCATGGTCGACGACTCAGCACTCAGCCAGGTCAGCAAGCTACAATCGCAGGCGCTGGCCTCTCACCTTACGCTCCGCAATGGTTTCCGTGAGCTTCACTCCCTCAACTTCCTCTCCAAGACCCTCGGTGCTCAAGTCAACCACCGCCACACAAGCCCGTCTGTCCGCCGTCCATGGAAAGGAATCTTCTACAACACTTATACTTGGATGCGTGGCCTCACCCCGCACAACAACAACCCGGAGCTGGCTTTGGAGAGATGGGAAGATAGTTCTCACGCTTGGTGTGTTCCTCCCTCCGACGATACTGGAGTCGCTCAGCTGGCCGTGCACATGGAGCACATCATCTACCCGGAGACCTTCATCGTCGAGCACATGCCGGCAGCGGGCACGCTCAACATCGCCTCTGCGCCCCGCCACTATGATGTGTGGGCTGAGACCCAGAGCGTTGCGATGGCACAGGATGCCGAGAGCAGGATCAGCGTCTACCGCAGACAAGACTGTGGCACCTCTCCCGGCGCGAAGTACGTCTGCATTGGCGTCGGAAGCTACGACATCCACGCCACCAACTGGGTTCAGGACATAGATCTTTTCGCCAAGCTCCCCGACTTCCACCTGCCCGTTCAGAATATCATCTTCAAGGTACTGAACAACTGGGGCGGCGATCTCACGTGCATCTACCGCGTCCGCATGACCGGCGATCGCATTGACGCGAACCAGCAATAGATCCACCACCGACCTGCGCAGAGATAACAAAAGACACTCTGCAACAGAACCCTTCACCACTCGCATCGGACCACGACCTTCCCATAAGAGGAATAGAGTCAATGTCCTTGCTCCAGCGCACTTCTCTCTCTCGCCTTCGATAACGACCTTCCCATAAGAGGAATAGAGTCTCCTTCTCACCATCTCGCGACGCAGCAACTCACCCTGCATACAGCGAAAGAACCTCCATCGACCTTTCCCGTCTCATCTGCGCTCCTCTCCTCTCTTTCATGGATCGACTTCCCCGATAGCTGGAAATACAAAGTCACGTCTCCGTTCTGTCATGAGCGCCACACAGCAAAACAAGCCTGCTCCACTCGACGAACATCAAAGACCATTGCATTGCGTTCTCTCTTCATCTGCCTCTTCCACGCAGAACGACTTGCCTCGATGTCCGGGCATCGAAAGTCACGTCTTGTACCATTTTGTTTTAACTTCTCTTGATTACCCGATGTGAATAACGGGCTGCGACCAACACAGCACCAAAGCATAGCGAGGAAAGGGGCACAAAAACGCGGGCGTTTGGGAATTTGTTCATCTGTTGTTGTTATTGTTGTTCTTCTGTGTTTTTCTGCTTCGAAGGAAGTGAGCCATCAGCACAGCATCGTTTAGCACAGCATAGCATAGCATAGCCTCGTTCCGGCTCCATTACCAAAAGGCTTACGGGATGGTGGATATAGGAATCTCAAACGAATTGTTGAAACTCGAACAGCCTTTGCTCCTTGGAACTTCCTGCCGTGCTCGCTTTCTTACTTGGTGAAGGTTTGTATCGTGTCTGGGGTGCTTTGAAGGAATTTGGTCTGTGACCGTACGTGCAGCTCTGCTGGGATCCTATACGAGAGGTCTGGAGAGGGTGTAGGTTGGGTGATGTAAAGGCTGGCCATGCTATATATCTGATGTTCGAAACGTGCATACTCAACGCGAGGATGGCGGATACAACAACACACATAAGGGTGATCTGCAAAGGCTGAGCAGGATAAAGCTTTCACAGGACGAGCAACACTTGATGCAACCGCGAGACAGGACGTGACATGGGAATGGAGAAATGAACATTTCAAGACAAAGCGATCTATAGCAAGAACATCTATTAACTACCCCTTCTCCTTCTCCGCTCGAGTATCAGCGTCCACGCCCGGCTCGGCGAGCATTTCGACATCGCTCTTCTCCGTCACGCCGGACGTGGCGCGGGAGTCGGAACTGTCAGCTTCTGCGGCCGAAGGCTTCTCGCTGCTGTGTTTGGGGTCGTGGTCATCGTCATCGTCATGGTCGTGGGCATCAGCGTCATCATCAGGGTCGTCGTGGAAGAGGTCGGGTCCGCTATACGCGCCGTTGTCCCACCATTCCCGCCGCTCGCCGGCCGAGGATGTGACGCTGGTGTTGCGCGCCGCGGCGCTGCGCTCGTCTTCCAGCTTCTCCAGTTCCCGGCGCTCGCGGATACGCTCGTGCTCGATGTGATGGCGGTCGCTGCCGCTGGTATGGCGGAATGTGCTGCGCGAGAGCGAGCTGAAGTGCTTGGAAGTGCTGGGCCTTGGTGTAGCAGCAGACGTTGGGCGAGTGGGGGATGCAGGAGAGGCAAAATTCATGCCCCAATGCTTGGCGGATGCAATGAGTCCCATCCGTGAATGCGGAGTGGCGGTCTCTGGACGCGCTGCTCCGTGAGTGGCGTGTGAGTTAGGTGTATGGGGTGGGAGATGTGCAAGCTCGATCGGAGATCGCTCATGGTAGAACTTCCAGAACATGAAACTGCCCATGAAAGTGCCGTCGGCTCCTGGTATGTGGCGCCAGGGCTTCTCACGCCAAGAAAATACCAAGACATCTGCGCATCCCAGAAAGCATTGACAGAAAAAGTTGAGAATCGAGATGGCGAAGATCGGATGTTGCGCGAAACGATCACTGTAGCTGAGGCAGTGAGCGATGAACGGGAATATCCAAAGCAAGATATACACCACAGGGTAGATGAAGAGAATGCGGAGTTGGCGCTGGATCGCATTGCGACGGTTTTGTATGAGATTCAGTGCAGTTTTCTGGGCGTTAACAAGCTCAGCACGAGCGGACAAGCGGGCGTCCGGTACGATCGCACCAGATGAAGCCCCTGCGGTGTGAGATGGATATCCAGGAGATCGAAGAGAGGCTAGTGTAGTTGCAGAGTTACGACGATTGAAGTCGTAGGTCGCAAGAGGCGCAGTAGGCTTTTCCGACGACAAAGCAAGTGTAGTGAAGCCGGTCCCGTCGACCTGACCTTGGCGACTCCCTCGGCGTGAGTTGGGCAAGCTTTGCACAAAAGCTTCGGCATGAGGGGAAGAGAAATCAGTCCAGGCAATCAAGGAAGGTCGCCGACTGCCTGGCAGGGACTCTGACACACCCATCTTCGCGCGATCAGTCGCATGATCTGTGAAGGCTCCTTGCTTCTTAGACTCGGGTAACGTTTGAAGCCTAGGGACAGATTGACCTTGGAAGGCCACACCTTCGTCCACATCGAAAGGCGGTCGAGTGTCATGGTCGTGAACTGTATTCAGTGTCTGCATCGTCATAGCGACGTCCGCGTCAGCTCTGTTGCAAGAGCTTTCGCCGGGCATTTCGACACTGTTCGACTCATCTTCGACTTGTCCAAAGACTCTGAACTCTTTGCCCACATGGCGGTAGATCCGGAACGCCACGTAGCAGATATACATGATCATCAGATATCTCGGGATCCATGCAAGTGCCAGGCGGTACCAGAAGGGCCGGACGGGTAATGAGCAGATAGGGCCAATCGCAGCGTAACCATGACCTATGAACGCGAGAGAGCCCAGGATGTTGGGCACGATAAACCACACCATATAGATCCAACCTCGAATGTGGAAGAGACCATCGTGCCCCAGAGTCGTTAGCCGTGGCGAAGGGAAGATCTGGAGGACCATATGTAGACTCATCAGGAAGATAGTGACATCTGTTCGCGGTATTAGCATTTTTGCACTGGCCGAAAGACCCGATGCCACTCACCACAACCTTCGCTACTTGTCAGCAGGATATACCCAGTGACCTGGCAGAACGTTGAATTGCTTTCGAGGCCTCCCTGTGACATCGACTTGGATGATTGCACGATCAGCACTAGGCTTTTAATCATGTCCGCCACAATCAGCAAGGCCACCAAGCTCCTCCTGAAGTTCCTCCGCATCATGCAGAACCAATAGATGGCGATGAGCGTGGCCGTGAAGCTCACGCATGATGTAGCGGTGGTTAAGACTGCGATGGCATGGCTCTGTTCACCGGCTAGAACTGCTGTTGCATTGAAAGAAGCGGTCATCCCCAAATGGGGCGATCGCGGTAAGAGCACATCGTAAGTCACATTGGGCAAGCTATGTGCTGGACCGATAGCATGAAGTTGGCCAAGCTCATGCGTGCTCGGTGATCTAGTCGATAACAACGACCCTAGAACTGTCGAAAGAGGCATCGACGCCTTGTAGACAGGGCCGTCCCACCTCAATCGCAGTGGTCTTCCTCTGGCGGTCCAGCGAAGTGCTGATTACGTTCTTTCCACTGTCCAGGACTCGCACAAATTGACGTCCAGGCAGGTCTGGTTGGCATTTTCTATCGTTAAGGTTAAGAGGCGGACTCGACTGCTGATGGTTGGTATGTACAAAAAGCAGATCGCGCCGGAAGATGTGTCGATGAGCCAATGCCGGGTTTCTTTTGATCGTATCAATGCTGAACGGATCTATCGATGCTGCGGTAAGGGACACTCGAAGATACAGCCGCGATAACAATAATGTTGCCGGCACTGCCGCTGACGCAAGCCGAATGAAGCGGTGATGAAGATTGTCCCCAGGCTTACGGCGCCACCCGCCGGCGTCGCTTACAGCGATCGGTAATAATAATAATAAATGCACAAAAACTGAGCAATGCCCGCCCTGACGAACGACTGTTCGCAGATCGCAGCGGCGACAAAGGCTTGCAAGTGAGGTGGGTGTTGTGGTAAGAAAAATCGGAAATGTGGTGAGAGTGAAACGATCGGCGTGCGGTGGCCGCCTCCGTGCCGAGGGTGCTTTTCCTTTCTGATAGAGGAGTGCTCGATCGAGTAATGATCGGATGTGAGGTGCGCTATTGGCTTCGTCAGGATCCTATCCCGACGGTTTCAATAATACTCGACCTTGAAGCTGCTCTATAACATACCCTACGTGTCGGGACGTTATGTGTGCGCATTTAGCGGTACATACCCATGCTTGTAATCAAGTCCCCGATTGGTGTCCCGGAGATGCTGAGATTCGTTCGCAAGGATCTGAGATGTTCTTGTGGTCACTGCGTACTGGTCGCTGCTAATACTGATAGGACGTCTCGCAAGCAGTATTTACCTGCGAAAATTCGCTTAAGCAGAATGCGAGCGTATGGAGAAAACTGAAATATGTGCATGCAGAGTTTCGAACCCTTATTGTAGGTAAGCAGCATCAAGCTTCCAATGATACAGACGTGCTTTGCAATGCCTGCTGGACTATGCCTACATATGTTCTTCTTGACCTGCGGCTGTGGACGTTGTCTCAGCAGATCCTGAGGTCCTGGTACAATCGTAGAAGCCGCTTTGCAAGGACTCCCGTAGCCAAGGCGTACACCCATCATGTAGGTAGAACACTGATGCCTGCCACATCCGCGACTTTCGTGCCTTCATCGTGAAGCGGTGGCAGCGGCGATGTGTGTGGGTGTCTGCGCTGTGGCCCTTTGGAGTAGGGGTCTCTCGAAGCCAACTTGCGCCTGTAGGCACTGATGATCAAGAGCGAGTGACAGTCTCCTCAGTCGAACGATGTCCCGAGAGCGATGAGGCTGAAGCGCAACTCTCCCCCTCCGGCCTGTTCCTCCCTACGCAGAAACGCCCTTACACCCTTGTCTAGAGCTGTGGGGCTCAGCACATCGTCATCTGCCCTCAGCTCGCCACGATCCAACGGGCCCTTCCTCCGCCCATCCATCTCCCACAAGTGTCCGTTCTTCCCCTTCACGAAGCAGACGTAGTGCAGGTCGACGCTGTCGTCGGCAGACGGTGCAGCCGTGTCGCCGGTCGCGGCAGCTTCTTGATGCGCTGTCTCCAACGCTGGGGTCTCTTCTAGCAGGATAGCACGCTGTGCAGGCTTCAGCGTCACCGCTTTCGTGACGAGCTGGTCGAGCTCGCTACCACTCTGCACCAGTTCTCTCGCCGGGCCATTCGACACGCTATGCAACAAGCCGATCAACCCACACGCGTTCCCGATCGTTTGCTTGTACCACACCACATCTTCTCCCTCTCCACTACCCTCATATTCGGCCTTGGCCTCGTCTTCTTCGTGGCGGAACTTCTCGTACGTCGCTGATACAGGGAAGACGAGGAGCAGAGCGTAGGCCGGGCGGGGGATGAACGAGAGCAGGTCGGGGTCGTCGATGGAGAAGACGTCGTGGAACTGGAGCGTGGGAGAGAGGCCGAGTCGGTGGAGCAGACTGCTCATGACCTCAGGGTTGTTCTCTGCGCAAGAGGTCAGAAATCGTAAAGACATGAACGTTATGCGACAGCTTTACCCAGCGGTATGAATCGCTTCCTCGTCGGCGATGCTGGGTCTGCCGCCATGTCTGCTGAAGTTCACCGGGAAGTATCACGAGAACTTATGGTGTGTAGAGGTACTTGGGCGAAGACTCTTGTCGGAAACAGATTTCGCATGAATATGCAAGGGAGCGAATTGATGTCATAGCAAATAATAAAATGCATGTGAAGCTGCCCCTCCAGGTGTATGCCCCACTCTCGGTATAGAGCTCTAATGAAAATGCGGCACAGCAGAGTCTAGGTGGCCACCACAGTTGACGTGAGATTCATGTTACATACGGTCTATATCTATAACCCCTGAACAGTGCCACCACACCACAACCTGACTCTGTCCTGGTCGCAAGTCTCCAGCACTCGCTTCTTCAGCTTCCTTGCCAGGCCACCTTGCGCGTCCGTAGCCTCGATCATGTCGCACCACGCCAGAACACCGGCTCGTGTGACAAGCATGCTACTTCCGCCTTCAAGACTCGTAGTCCTCCACAGCAGCTCCAGCACCCTCTGCTTGACCAGATCTGGACTCGCTCTGGGAGAACAGTACACCGCCATGATTTTCACAAACATGTCGCCTTTCCGCAAGATCTCCGCATCTTCAACAGTCCTCGTGCCTTGCATCAACCATTCAAGCACCCATTGAACCTCTTTCCAATAGGCTTCATCCTCTTCTGGCTGTGCGAGGACTGTGTTTGCGAACCAGTAGCTTGGCATTCGCGTGACCCGCCACTCTGGTGATTTGATGAGGTATCTGTTGATTTTCGGGTACATGTGATGCGTGGGCTGGACGAGAACATGGACGCTGCGCGCCGCAAAGGTCGATACTATGAAGGGTACGCGAAGGTTAGTATTGACGAAGTTTTGCTCAACAGTCTCGATGAGTTCGCCGATCAAAATGCTGAGTTGGTTCTTGTCTTCGAGAGATGACTGTGAGAATTGAGCTCTCGCGATGCGTAGTTGTGCCAGGGCTTGACGACGGATATCATCATGCTGTGAAGACAAGCAGAGAATCAGTGCATCGATATCTCCGTCTTCAATGGCGATATCAAGATCTTTTCGACTCCAGCGTACAAGTTCGGGGTGACTGGCAGTCTCCGCTGGGATAGCTTCGAAGGGAGCTTGATCAAGGTCTTGCGCCGTGGCAGTGTCATCTCCTGCTTGACCTCGCGAAACAACTGGGGAGATTCGGACTTTGCTTAATAGAGCTGTACAGTCGTATTTCGAGCTCGTAGCTTTCCACGGAGGAAGTCCATCAACAGCTTTGTATATCGTCTTTGCAAGTGATTGGTCATGATGTGCAGAGACCAGCAGAAAGATGAGGCGACCGATCCATTCCATCACTGCCGGTCTTTCCGCTGCGTACTGAGCCTGTTCGATGACTACGCCAAGCAGCAGAGATGTGGCGGCTTTCTCGTCATCCGGAGGTATCAATGTCTCAACTTGGTCCAGGTACTTGACCGGCTGCCTGGTCAATCGCGCCAGATAATCGTCAATGGCTAGCCAGAGGTCAGCTTCTGCGACTTCGACCATCACCAAGCTTGCGACTAGCGCGTCGAGTGACAGTGTGTCACTGACAATATCATGCTCTATCAACACTTGCTCGAGCAGTGTCCGAACTTGAGCATTGGTATGATCCCGAGTATGCAGCTTCAGCAATGTCACGATGGGCGAATAAGATAATGAGCCCTGCTTATGGAACCACCGCATGCCGGGACTATGCTTTGCGACGGCAAGAAGATGCTCCAGCTCGAGTGTCTTCAGCTCGTACATTTCGTCCGCTCTACTTTTCTCGGCTTGTCGACTCAAGACGGTAGCCAAAGTAGCAGAGATATCAAGCTTTTCTTCCATGGCTTGGACAGGCGTGACTTCAAAGTACAAGCGCAATAGTCGGGTTACGGATTCGCGTTGCAAAGCATGATCGTCGTCGTCTGGCGTTTGTCGAAAAGTGTTGATGATGTCTTTCATGGCTGGTGTCTGTTTGACGAGACGGCCTACAAGGCGATTGGACGCTTCTTCCCACAGCTGATGGTGTCTACCCTGGTATGTCTTAAGCTGAGCTTGCACATCCGCCATCTTTTGGAATGCCATTACCAGTATTCGGAGTGCAAAGAAACTGATCAATGGACTGCCGTCCACGCCACTAATCTGGTTCAGGCATCGGGCAAGGACTTTTTGACTCAAAGGTCGTGGCAATATACTTTCCATCATAATCTTGGTTTGTGGTGGGTAATGATCCTCTTCAGATTTCTCAGTATTACCACAGTGCTTTGGTACAGGAAGACGAACGACATCGAACAGGAATGATGCATAGCCAATCCAGGTATTGGTGAGCTTGGGATCCAACTGCATTGTCTTCTCCGCAAAGTACGCTGCCACGAGTTCTGGCGCTGCCTCAAAGCACGTGAGAATCAAGTCCCGCTCCTTCAGATCCGCATGTGGACGCAAGGTCTGTGTCCACGTGAGAAGTGTCGTATTGCGTACAGCTGGCCGTTCTTCCTGATCGTAGAATTCAAGACTATCCAAGCCTAAGTCAACTAGATCTTGGTCATCTCTTTGACTGAAATCGGTCTTGACAGAGCCAGCAGGATACCATGCGCCTGGCCTGAGAAGTCCATACGAAGGCGTGGTACACACAGCTTTCAGCCATGAGTACGCCTTGTCAGCAGCCACGTGACCCTCGACAGAACGCGTAGCAATCTCTGTGACGCGCTCCAAGGTATGTGTTTGCAGGAGCGTTGCTTTCGCAGATCGCTGAAGCTCGTCGTCTTTTAACACATGTCGCTCCATGATATTCAACATATCTAGCACCAGCTCGGCCGGGTCGTCGCGCAAGAAGTGGAAAAGAGAACCACACAGTGGCTTACTTCTCAAGATGTCGGCCTTTGCGCCTTCATGAAGATACTTGAAATGTGCTAGAATGTAGCGTACTGTCAACGTGCGTATTGATGGTCGTCTTCGGGCGTCTTCGTCCGACGTTCTGCACAAGTGTTAGCGCTATATAACCTGAAGTCTTGCGACAGCGCGACTCGTATATGCACACGAGGGGGGCCATATGATGCGACCCGATAACTTACTCTGTCTTAACCAAACCCAGGTTTCTCCTTAGACTTGAGATATCGAAAGTCTGCTCCCGTCTCTTGTACACCTCCTTGACCATGACTCCACCATCGAAGCTAGAGATCTCGGTCAACAGCCTCAGGCAGGGGCTTATGACATATTCCTTCCGCGGCGGCGCATCCAGACCTCTCTTGACCAGTCGTAAGTGCTGATGTTGCAGCACTGTTCGGCAGAGCAGAAGCCCATATTCACGATAATCCAGCAATCCAGACAGAGTCCGGAGCAACAGAGCTAGGATCGCGCTTACAGCTGATGCAACGTGGTCGTTGTTGTTCTGATTGGCAAAGGACCATGCCTGCCAAAGTTGCTGCAGAAAAGGCTGGTCGGTGTCTGGAAGGTCTGGAGGAGGCTTCTGAGATTCGAGATATTCGCGCAGGATCGATAGCTGGCGAGGTCGGACATCCTCGTCACGGTGATAGAGAATGCTTTCAAGTAGAGCCTTGAACGAAGCGATAGCATTACGTAGCTCTTGCAGACCATCTTGTCGGAAGACTAAGGTATCCTGCAGTTGGCGAGCATAATCGATATGCTGGACCGTGGGAGGCTGATAAAAGTTTCCAGGATGCTCAGCCCTGGATCGTTTTGGCGGTCGAGAGGTATCCTCCTCTTCGTATGCGCGTTTTGACATGGTGCCATGTATCGCGCTGGCATCGCCGTCATCTGCCCATGAGCTTCTCTGTCGATCATGTAGTTAGCAGTCGAGAAAATTACAGCGGAAGTGTTCCGCAAAGCATTTAGTTCTTGCTACCGTACAACCTCACCTACATATCAAGTAATGTCCTCGCAGGCGAACGCATGCATGAAATTGCTAACATGTATAATCCTGTCTCTTAGTACATTGAAGATCAATCGTCCTGCGTACAATTACCACCAGTCATCATGCATTCCGACAGCTAATCATATCAACCGCCTGGTCTCGATGGTCCCTCACCTGGCCCGCGATGCGGTAGTTCTTGTGAAGCCGGCCTTTTGCCAGTCGTTTTCGATCCGTCGATATGAAAAACAAGGTACCAAGCCTGATCATAACCTGCGGACGCATACATCCTGACACCGCTCACAATCCTCCGACCTCCAAACGCGGGCTCGTTTCTGAGGAGTGCGTCCACCACATTACGTCCCGGAGGTGTCGAAAGTAAAGCGCGTGCATATTTCTCCCTATCGTGCGGATCGTTCTGTGTAGCGAACAAATAGCCTGGCCACTCGGGAGGTACTTGCGGCTCCTCAGCATTGGACCGCTGTATCATTTGATTAGCGGCGCGGCGAAATGGAAAGGAGGTACTCACAAGCTCTCGAATGACCGCAGCCATCAACAAGCCTGTTGGAGATGTTTTTCTTACAGGAAAAGCCCAAACTTTCAGAGGCGATTTCCGTGGTCCACTTCCCGACTGCTCGGAGTATAGGACGCCAATCACCGCTGAGAATCGAGTAACTTGTGATGTCGCGGCGTGTGGGTTTTGGTTCTGGGACGTCTGGGGCGGCACGTTGGATATTGATATTATGATCCCGGCGGTGCCATCGAAACCATTGTAGTAATGACTATTGGTGGTGTCAGATGTCGATTGTGTCCGGTCGGCGAAGATAACCTTGAACTGAGCTCGGACAAATTGACCAAATAGCGGCAAGAAGGGACCAGGCATTGCTTGAGGGTCGGTAAATGGTATACCCGGAATTGATTTGAAGGATGAAGACGGCGAGTCACTGAAACTCCAGCCGGAGTGTTCGAGGTCAGCTACTGTGAGTGACTGCGTGACTGGAAGTCTCGACGTCCCTTTCATTAGGTTATATACTACCAGACCTTTGTCTGCCGCAACTTGCACAACACTTTCCATTGGCCGTGGCGGAAGCTCGCCGATCTCGAACCAAAGACCAGCTCTCCACGAATCTCCGCGTGCTTCGATTAGGAACATCGAAACGTGAGTCACAATTCTGCGTGACTCTCCAAAGATGCCAGGGTTCGTCGCAAGTGACATAGTCACCATCCGGCCTCTATGACTGCCGAGCAGTACGCTTCCGTCAGGACTGTTTGCCCTAAACCTCCATCCTGGTGCTGGAGGTGGGTCCTCTTCGAGACCTTGCGGATTCGTCTATCGAAGCCAATCAGTACAACTGTTGTCCGTTTGATGATGGGTGTTGGCCCATCAACATGGAACTACCCACATGTCTGCCCACGATTTGCTGCATGAGCTGGCCTGTCACTGACGCTGACGTTACATCACTGAACCCCCAGAATTTTAGCGGCCAATGCCTGGGGTCCTGCTTCTTGGATGTTACAAATGCGGAGTACGCTAGAGGAACGACCTCGAAAAATTGATGGACATCTGGTATAGTAATCTCATTGTGAGCCGACTGAGCCTTTTCCGGTGACCATGAGTCTATAGTGATGATGACACCCTGTGCATAGTTAAAGCAATTGACGTAGTGACCCTTCCATCTGGGCTCCAAACCGACATACGATTGAGCGCTTTCGGCCGGAGACAAGAGCAGCCCGCGGTCTCTAAGGGTGACGATGACTGGCTGTGGTATGCTCGCTTCCAGGGATTCAGGATGGCCGGTACGCCACCCGTTGGCGTACACGTCTGCAGACGTGTAAGGGTTCCTAGATGGGAACCCAGGCCTTCCCAGCATGATATCCAGATTAGCGAGTCCATGTTCCCTAGCAACAGTGTAATCCGCCAGCCCGTCCGGCCAATATTCTGGTTTGAAGATTGGTGAGTCCTTACTTGAGGAGTCAGCAGAACCTGAGTCCCCAAACTCCGGTTCATCTTCCAGTTGTCCGATACCGAACAGGAGGGCCCAGGTTCCATCCACATTAGTGCCCGAATCGAGCCGCAACATGGACACTTGATCCACGATTCTGTGACCACCGAAAAGGTGAGCATTCGTAGCAAGTGCCTGAGTGACTCCGTTTCCATGGGGTGTTCCAAGCAATGCCTGTGCCCAGGCGCCTACTACACCCGGAGCCTGGATTTTGAGTTTCACGCCTATCTTTCGCCCGTCTATTACAGGAGGCTCGGGCTTTTTCCGAACTGTTGCGAATTTATATCAGTACAGTAATCGTACCGTCGTGTGTGACGAGCAAGTATTCGCGTTTAGATCTACCTAAGGTACTTACTTTGTTTGGCGATGAGCCGCATCACGGTCCTTGTCTTCACGTCGTCCCGTGGTACGAGACGGAGCCAGTATCTCAACGGCATCACCTCACTGTGCTGCTCTTTTCTATCTTCAACGTCCTTAGCCCACGCTATCGGTACGAGTTCGGAAAATCGATGCAGCGGCGGCATTTCGAATGTCTCGTCCGGGTCGAGAAATAGATCATCCTTCACGGCGGTGACGTGCGGCGATTCATTGTTCAGAGAAATGATCATGCCACAAATGGAGTTGAAAGCATTGTAGAAATGCCCGCTCGTTTGATGATACGTCTCGCCATTCTTGGTAGAGCCAGGTCCCTCGTGGTCAATGTACATTATTTGGTTCTTCTGCCAATCGTCAGAGAAACCTAGTGCTCTGAAAACTGCCTTTAGCTCATTCGGGATAACCTGGACCATCTCTGGGGACTTGGGTGTTTTGGAGATTTTCCATTGATTGTCAGCGAGATCTTCTGGGCCGAATCGGTTTGCAGCGGGGAAACAGGGCAGCCCACGCATCAAGTTCAAGTTACGCTCTCCCTTGTCGTAATACTCCGGCAATACTTCATCGATGTGAGGTTGTAAGAGCGTAGAGTCAACATCTGCTCTTGGATGGTGATAAGCGACATCTGAGCGTTGGGTCTGCTGCAGTCCATCGACGTATGAGACCAAGAACGATGCTGGAAGGAGGAAGGTAATCAAGCGCCCAGGCCAAGAACGCATCATCATGGTATCGACCCCGAGGATATGAGGCTCACAAGTGGGCAGTGATGAAAGATGGAAGCCTGGACATGAGCAGGTCAAAAGCATCGACCTGTGATCACTACGACCTAGATCTGTTTTTGAAGTGTGTATTGTATGCTGGAAATGAAGGCCCTTGTGGCACACTGGCCCCAGGGACTAGGGAGGTCATTGTATGCAGCAAGGAGGCCATTGTTCCAGCATCCGTATGCTTGTGTGACGATTCACATACTGCACATCGCTTGACCTGTAGCGAGCTCTGTGACATTGATACTTTGACAATCGCAGGTAAGGACGTGGCTGCTGTATACGGCAGGTGAAGTTCAATTCGTACACGAAACGCTGAGAGGTCAACCTCCTGACGGAATGGATCCTGTACTTCGTACCTAAGCAGCGCATCAGATACGCCAGCAGTCCGTCCCTAGGTAAGGTATGGCGATGTTGGCACGTACCTTAGCCTCATTCTGGTCCATGGAGAGAAACGGTTCAAATATTGCAGAAGGGTGTGCACCAGAGCGGTTAGTGATCGGTGGGCATGATGTACTCAGGCATTATATTCAGTTGAATACAGAACGAGCTTTACGGATAACCTATCTGTAGGATGTTACATGTTCCGAAAGGAGCATCGAAGGAACCTTCCCATGCTTCGCTCGTTATCTTACTATTCGTCTGCATGCCTCACGTATTCGTACCTCGAAGACCACCTCATGCGGAAGCTCGACGTATGGATGCATATAAGTCACCACAGTAACAGCTCGCGGTTGATGCTTGAGGGCGACCATGAGGCGAAATATAGCTACGATAACGTGGTGCGCTTGGTGTGGTTCCAAAGCTCGTCTTAACAGCTGCATCGCAAGGAGGACGCGGGAACCGCCCGAGCTTAGACAAATCCTTGGCTGAATGATTCTGTACATGTCATCGCATCGTCCCTGTGGTCCACTGTAACTCCAAATGGGTAGTCAATGGACACAAGCAGCAGGCTTCCATCCTCGCCTTACATCACGACACCATTATCCATCGACTTGATGTGGATCGTGGCACTGCGCCCTCCTCGAAGCATGCAGGTGGCGCAGCATTCGTGCTGCAGCGGCTGCTGTCTCCTCCCTGCAGATGTTCTGGAATTCTACTCCAACGGCGAAGAAGAGCATGAGCAAGATCGCTGATGAGGAGTCCGATTAGCAGAATCTTGGGATAAATGCAAAGTAGACCATCGAGAATGCCTACGGGCGTGACGAGGTTGATCGCCGCGGCAACCACAAGGCTGAATATCAGAATGACATTCTGATGCTTGTCCTTATTGTTCATGTCGTGGAAAGAGACCATGCATAGTGGTCCTAACATAGTAGCCATGAGGAACAGTTCTGATGATGGCGTGGTGCCATGTCCGAGCAGCTTTGTGAACGGGATCTGCCAGCCCTGCAGGACGCGCAGAATCGAAGATGATGCCTTGGATGCGCGGAACACCTCTTGAGCAGCGCCATATTGAAACGTTACAGCTGTTGCAATCGTCGAGGAGGATAGCAGTATGCATCGGGTCGCCAGCATACCAAGACCGTTGTCACAGCAGGTTTGACGTCGGATGATGTGATGCCAACGATCCAGTGAAGACATCCCCGAGAATTGATTGTGCCCCTCTTTCTCTCTTGCTCTTGAACCAGCACTACAGCTGTTTTCGTGGCCATCATTGCGGGTTTGACCATACATCGCTCGTTGAAAAGCTGGGATTAGGAGTTCCCGGAATGTCCAGCCTTGGTCCCATTCCAGCTCCTCGCCATCGTCTTTCTCTGAGATCGTCTCGTCGCCGATGTATGTCTCATGTTGCCAAAAATGACTGATCGCGGCATAGGAGCGTCTCACAGGTGAAGATCCGGACCATGAACATCGCCATTCTTTCCGGTCGTCAAGGCCATCCATTGCGTGATGCCGCAGTCTCATATTGGTCTGTATGCGCTCGAGAATGCGCGTCACATCGCCTGCCACTGATATAACGCCGAGACATGCGCTGATCGGGTCCATTGCGTGAAGTGAGCTCTAACTCATGGATTGAAGAGCATAGAAATCGCTGTGTCCGCGCCGACTACTCATGCGACATATGGAGCCTGAACATGAGCAAGGATGCGTCTGTGACAAAAGAGAGTGGTTCGCTGCAGGCGCAAACTGACAGCTGTGTTGCGTGTTGCGGCTGGCTGAGCTGTGAGGCCTGACCAATAGCTGATGGTCCAGAGCTCGAGGATGGCAGAGAAACAGGGAAGCGGTCGTTACAGCGAGCCGGGCGGCCTCAAAGTGACGCTCGCTGACGAAAGAAACAGGGAAGTATTCGCTTAGAGAGCTGGGCGGCCACAGAACAAAGCTGGGCGGCCTCAGAACGAAGCTGTAGGATGAAAGTAGCCTACATTTGACGTATACGAGCCAGGGCATCTACAAACCTCTGCTGTTCCACACACACAAGACTCGACATGGAGGGTGGCTTTGGCTGTGAGCACCTCATCTCTTGTAAACTCCATTGACCTGTACGACGATCCGCTCACGAGCAAACTCCTTCGCAAGGACTCGGGAGTACGACTGAAGATCCCCTTCATCGCCCAGGCACGGGAACCCACCGTTCGCTTTCGCGACGGTGCGAGATACGGACGGCAAGACATGCTCCACCATCGGAAGCTTCACAGTCTGGAGCTCGACGCCGAAGGGAAGTTGCGGGAAGTGCTTCCCTCGCCAGCAACATCTGGAGCCTGGACGACTTCAATGATTCGAGGCACTAATAGCCAGGGAGGAAATACCAAACCATATCTTGGACCAGAGCGTGGACCATTGAACTCTGAGTGGAAGCGTCCATCACTTATGACTATACCTCAACAGCCTCCATCTCCAGGTCAGATTTTGCAGTCCGAGGCTTCACCAATAGCGCGGGAGCAACTCCAAGCAGAGGTGAAAGGCATCTATGCGGGACTTGTGATGGTAGAGGCCAAGTGTATAAACATTCAAAATACTCTGGCAGCGGGACCATCATCGCCATTGGAACCTGAGCAATGGCAAGCTCTGCTTGTTCTGCATCGTACTCTCCTGTACGAACATCATGACTTTCTTATGGCTACACAGTGTCCATCGGCAAGTCCCCAACTCAGAGGTCTCGCATGGAAGTACAGCATGCCTGCCCGCATGTGGAAGAATGGAATTCATGCCTTCCTAGAGGGACTGCGACGCCGCCAACCTGAAAGCCGAGACCATATGCTGTCCTTCATATATATGGCTTATCAGATGATGGCACTTTTGTTCGAGATAGTTCCGGAGTCTCGTGACACCTGGACCGAGTGCCTGGGAGATCTCGCTCGTTACAGAATGGTCGTGGAGCAGGGTGAATGCCAACAGATACTGTGGGGCGGAATAGCAGCTCGATGGTACACGATGGCCGCCGACCGTTACCCTACGTTGGGCCGACTCCACCACCATTTGGGAATACTGGAGCGACCAAGCCTGCGTAAGGTCTATTTGCATTCCAGATCTCTGTCTTGCGTACTACCATTTCCGGAGGCGCGCGCTTCGCTCGCCACACTATGCGCACCTATTCTTCATAACAGCGAGCAGCTGCAATCGACTGCAGGTGTAGAGGAAAAGATAGTGGACCTTCACAAGCTAGTATTCGCCAGTAAAGCAGAACTCGCTGTTGGAGCGGTGATCGCAAACGCTGCCTACCTCCTGCGACAGCATCGCAGCATGTTGAAAGATTTCGGAACATTTCTGCCAGTCATTCATATTGCTACTCTGTTCACTTCTCCGATCGACGTCATGAACAACAAGATATCATGCGCGATCACTAAAAGCATCGACAGCAAGCAAATCGAGCAAACTGCGAAATGGCCTCAAGTCATACCAGGATCCACGGCCTTTTCATTGCTGGAGAGAATGTTCAAGGACATGGATACCATGTTTCATCGGTGTCTCCAAACAATCGCGCATAATATCTGCATTATGCGATTCGTCACCGTCTACCTATACATACAGTCAATCTGTCATGTGATACCACATGGTGCAGCCGCTACTCTGTCAAATGGACAAGCGGGCATTGCATTTCCTATACCAGACTCGGATTCTGGGTCGAACGACGAGAATGACGAGTCCAACCAATGGTTGTTCGATCTTTTTCTCACCTCCCTGGCACCATGTTTGGTGCTACTCATCGGAGCGCTGTTCGCCCTCCTGCGATCGCGCAATGCCACCCAGCAATACCAAGCGCCGAAGCGTAGTCGCGTCCTGGCCGGAGGAACTGCGGTTGCGTCTTGCATGTTCCTTCTCACCGATAATCAGCTGGGTCCCATAGCCGCAAGCCTGAGCATTGCTTTTCAGCTACGCTTCATGGCCGAACAATGCTTTGAGGTTCGAAATGCCAAGCTATATGTCGCGCTTGACGTGATATTTGCTACAGTACTGACGCTCCTGGTCGCGACCATCCTTGCGCCTGCAGCATCATCCGCGAGCGCAGACACCAGTCAAATAGCCCTCGTCATTCATACGGCGATCTCGATCGGTCCAGGCATCAACGCCCTGGTAGCTTGGTTATTGTTTCTCGTCTTACGACAGCGGCATGGCGAAAACGATGTGGAGGTGCCAATGCATGAACGCCAACCACATCCTCCAGCCGCAGAAGAGGCCGCAGCAGAAGCCACGGTGGCAGATGCGGTGGACGATGCGGTGGCAGATGTCAGGGCTGATGCAGTCTAAGCATTATCCCTCCTTTCCACTTTCACGTATATCTTCATACCTCCTTCCAACTTTCACATGTATTTCGATCTTTCATACACGATAAAATCCAGGGAGCGTCGGCGTCCTGGCGCTTGCCTGCTCGAGACTCGGGAGGATTTTGCCTCCTCTTGATCCTACGAGACTACGGCCAATGATGCGGTTACTGGTACCGCGAAAGCCGCAAGATTGAGCACTTCATCAGACGCGGATACTCGAGCATGAACGCCATTCTCCTGGCGCAAATAAAATGCCGGAGGGCGATACAGTCCGTGATACGAAGTCAGCTGCAGCATGACCATCCTCATGTACATATGCACGCAATACGCCACGCGTGGAGCACTAGGTAGCAATGCCTTGATGCAAGCCTTGCGGAGAATCAATGCCACATCTTATCTTCTCATATCACAACACTACCACACCTTATCTACTGTTCCAGTCCTCACAGTCAGAGACATAATCTACGTGCCTTAATAAGGTAGATTGCCTTTTCAGCCTTGTCGCTCTGCAGTAGCCGGTTCCACGGCGTCATGAGGAACGCAGGAGATCGATCAGCGGCCATCACCCCTTGCTGCATTCTGACCAACGTCGAAATCATCACTGCGAGTCCAGGCAGTCGTCGCCACATTGATGTCCATCTGAGCGGATAGCCTGTACGGTATGAACCGTCCATCCACAAGACAACCGTGGCGCATATCTCGCCTCGACCTCGATGGTAGCATGCCCATCTCATCATGTTACCTCACATGCACATGACATGTACATGATAAGTCAAAGTAAGGTATGCGAATATTCTTTTCTTCCTTGCCCCTGCTGTTACCACGATCTAGGCGCTCAAGCATGCTGCATGCCACTTTTCGTTCCCGCGGCTTTGTGATGCTATCTTCCGACCTGGAGACGGATGTGACCTAGAGGACAAAACAATGGAACCACTCTCCTTACGAGACTTCCTCCTGTGCTGTGGTACCAACAGAAGGGGTCCGAGTCGTTGGAGTAGCACGAGCAAGGTTCGTATGGACGGCATACAGCGACTTCAATGCAGATGGAAGTCACCCAGCATCTCTGCGTCCCGCCAGCAGAATGGTCTTCCCCTAGGAAACCGTAGCGAGGGATGCTGTCCGTTAGCCTACGATGCCGCAATTTGCGTACTCCAGGATAAGGGATGAACACGTTGCATTCCCCAGTGCTATAACTGAGTGCATGTACAAGGACAGCGAGGGGCACGATGAACTGCAGGAACGTCGCAACGAGCAAATGCATTTCGTGTATACACATATATAGCCATATGCCATTGTCTCATTGATTGTCCAGACTCCGAACGCCATCGCTAAACACGCAGATCCTCACATGATTTCACTCCTCGCCTCAACGGAGTTCGAGACAGACCATCTCATTCGAACCCATCTTCCCGAGGATGTCTACGCTCAGCTACCGGGCTGATGGGTGTCACATGTACAGCACGCGGGCTCAGAGGTACGTTGCCCTTGCCATCGTACGCCAGTGGCATAGCGCCTAATGGGTCTTCGAATGATGTCTGTAGCGCAGGTGGTACCAACGGTGGGATCGTACTCAAGCTCTTTTTGTGCCCCAGACTGCCCCGGGCGTCTAAACTTTGGCGTTCTTGCTGAAGTGGCTCCACTAGCGTCCGCTCATCTTCTGCTAGCAGATCGCCGGCATCAAGATGATGTGGTCCTGCTCGATTGGCATCGATGGCTTCTTGTAAGACTGACAAGAAGTGAGACATTTCTTCTCCCCGAGGTTCTTCTTGCCCGCCCCTCGAGTTGTAGTAATTCATCGCCTGTTCTAATCGTTTCTCTGCTTGACTTGCTTTTTCCATGCGCAGCCAAGCATCTGCCGCCATTGTGTTCCAGAATGCTGCTTTACGGTGTCGCTCTCCAATGCGCATCCCAGCGACAGTCCTGTGCTCGGAGTAACACATTGCTATCCGCTCCATCACAAGCACGTGACCAACAGGGCCTACCAAACGGTCTTCCAGAATCTTGTTCGACCACCGAGCAGCGGCGTCCAAAGCACTTCGACCACGCGGCTTCAATAGTTCGACAGCAATTGCGAGGGTTCTTAAAGCATTGTATGGTGCACCGACTCGTGTGATGTACGAATAATATGCCATCTCCAAGTACTGGTCAATGGCCTCAACACGAGTTTTACCCAGGCTACCCAACGACACAAGCATGGAAGAAATCGCCGCCATTTCGTTTGCAGCTGCATAGTACCGCCAAGCTTTATCGCTCTTGAAATCCTGGCAAAGAATGTCGTACGTGCTCGATGCAAGCTTGTAGTCACGCAGCATGACTCCATAGTCGGCAAGCTTCCGCATCAACGCCTCCGGCGCATCCGGTCTATAGATTCCTTGTAAAGAATCGTAGTTACTGCCACCACCTGAAAGAGCAGGGACAGGCGAATTTCGACCACTAAAGGCAGTGAAGCGCTTTGACAGTGACATGAAGCGACCACTGAGACCACGTCGCCTGGATGCTACCTGATCATTCCACGTAGCAGAAGCGCGCTCCATCGATGGGACTATGGACTGTGTTACCATCTCCCGCACGAATGCGCGTAATGCTACGACATCTGTCTCATATATCCATGGGGTGGGATCTTCATCGTCGTCATTTGCTTCTCGTCGAACGATCTCCGCCAGTTCTTCTGCTGCTGACAACCACTCGCAATGCGGAAGCTTAACAGTCCCGTCATCTGAAGGTGAAGCCTGGGTAGTCCGTAGGCGCAGAAGGTGACAGTGAAGTCCAAAATGCCGCTTCATCTGATCAAACAGTGCCATGGATTTCGTGATATCATCATAATCTTCATCGTGCACAAGAACATAATATCTCAAAAACTCGTTATGAACCCATTGCGGCAGCCGGTGCTCTCCAGTGTTGGAAGATGAAAACAAATTTCGTAATTCTTCAATAGGAGATGCTGAACGTGAAGAAATCGCAATCACGGACGCGACGGGATGCGATATAGTCTCAGACGGTGTCATAGGCACCCCAGAGAGTAGACGGCGTAGGTAGTGCAGATAGAAGGGAGACGTTGCCTGGGTGTCAGTGCCAGAAGTTTCCTTGTGCGTAAGATAGTCGGACTCCACTGGTCCAGATTGCTCCTCTGCGAATGTCAGATGACGGTCGACCAACTCCTCAACCTGTGGGACATCACCGCCAGTCCGTAACCTGGCAGGTTTGAACTCTGGTAATGATGTGCGTTTGACATCTTTCTGCTGACCACGTGACGAGTCTGTACTTCGCCGATCATTGAATCGTGGAGCCTCCAGGCCGTCCTTCACGCCCACGAAACGGACTCCAAAGTCTTCATAGGATCGACTCGCACCACTGCTGTCGCGAATGGTCACTTTTCCTTGGACCTGTTCCCCGAACGGGCGTAACAGCTCAAGGAGACCGCCACTTATTCCTTTGTGTTGCACTAGCTCTTCCGTATCTTGCGACGCCAGTATCGAAACATGTGGGGCATACGAGCGTACAACGAGATCTCGGATTTCACTGCTGACGTTCGGCGCGGATACAGACAAAGCAGGCGATCGTACAAGAGTCGATCCACCAGGGGAGAAGGGAGAGCCACTTATTGTTTCCGCGCCGGGCGTTACAGTTCCGGAGTCGCTTGGAGCGATGACCGGACTGCCGGGCAGCGAGCTCGTCGATGCGAACAGGTTCGATAAAGACGCATTGGATCGCCGGTAGGGCAGGCTCGCGACTGATGACAGGGGTGTCCGTTTCGCCGGGGCTTGTCTAGCAACGGATATGGCCTCAGAGTCTGAGAACTGCGGCGATTGCAGGACATCACCCGGCGTCGGTGGCATCAGAGAGGCCTACGATGGTGGCAGAATTGCAGGGCGATACTGAGCTGTGTTTCATCTGGAGGACAATAGTGGTGGCTGAACAGAATCTAGAGAGCTAGCATCGTGTTGTTCCCACGCACTCAGTGTATAGATGCAAATGTCTGAGTGCAGGCAAATGTATGCACATGTGTCAAAGCCATCTGGCTCCAGAAGTCCGGAGTGTCGTTGTTCGGGCAAACTCCGGCAACGAGCGAGCTTCACAAACATCTGCAGGGACAAACACCTCTTGGCTCAGGTCTTGATTTAACAAGACCGGAACACTTTTGTAAGGAGAAGGGAATGCTTCATTTTGCCGTTGCAAGCACGAACATCTCGCGTTGTTATTGATGTCTATGCGAGGCGATACTCCGGACTGGCAATACCACGAGGTTGTGAATGAATCCTGTTAGGACCAGACTATTTCGCCTGGCTTTGCCGTCCCACCAACGTCGATATCTCACTTCTGACGGCTTCGTTGAACGCTACATTTCTCCCCAATGTACACAGTTTCGTTGCATGTCTTTGGCTCGACTTCATTTGGAATCACATAACAGTCGCAAACGGCGAAAACTGAGCACAATAGCACAAACCACGGCGGTAGCACCATCGAAAATGGCACCGCTTGTGATCGAAGAGGTCGATGATATTTCTCAGTCTCCACCAACCAAATTAGACCTTACTCCGGTGGAAAGTACTCTTCGTCGATTGCTGCTTGATGTTGCGGAACACATAGATCGATCATCAGATCGAATCGATGGCGCCGATCATGCAGTCTTGCCCGAACTGCTAGCTAGGGAGGAGATCGTGCTCCGCTTCACAGGCGGATGGGTTCGCGATAAACTGTTGGGTGTTCCGAGTCATGACATCGACGTTGCGATCAACAAGATGACCGGCGAGAAATTCGGTCTCAAAATGAAAGAATATCTCGAGATTCCTGGTAATCCGGAGAAGTATGGTCTAGAAGGTGTCGCCACAACAGAAAAGCAGAGTCAAAAAGCTGGCGTATCATCAAAGCTCGTTGGTGGTCTCCACAAGATCGAAGCAAATCCAGAGAAGTCAAAGCATCTCGAGACAGTGACCACCAGGATTCTCGGACTTGATATCGATCTGGTCAATCTACGTAAAGAGACCTACACTGCTGACAGCCGGAATCCTCAAATGGAGTTCGGAACTGCAGAGGAAGATGCTGTGCGACGTGATGCTACAGTCAACGCTATGTTCTACAATATCAACACCGAAGTGATCGAGGACTTCACAGGCAAAGGACATGAAGACATGCGGAAAAAGATCATCAGGACTCCTCTTGAGCCATACCAGACTTTTGATGATGATCCTTTGCGCGTGTTGAGATTGATTCGATTTGCTAGCAGATTGAGTTATACAATCGAAAGCACAGCACTCGAGGCGATGACCAATCGAAACATCCAGGATGCGCTACGGAGGAAGATCAGTCGTGAGAGGGTTGGCATTGAAATGGAGAAATGCCTGCGCGGTCCTGACCCTCACGAAGCACTGCGTCTAATTTTCGAGCTCGGGCTCTACGAAACAATCTTTTCCGATCCTAGCCTGGCCACAGCTGATCAATATATACCCCAGACTGCAGAATGGCGGGGTCTGATTGACACGCTGGAAGAGCTCATTGCTGACGACCGGCCTATCGCTGAACTCTTAATCCGTAACTCGGAAGAACGCTTTATGGCCTGGCAACTACTTGCTCTTGTACCGTATAAGGATGCGCCTCAAGCCGCTCCAGCACCAGGCCATAAAGCGCCGCCTCCAATGGCGGTAAGCGTCGCGAGAGGTGGAGTCAAAGCTACCAATAAGGTCTGCGACATTGTGACTGCGGCCATCCGAAATCAGCCCCATATCATGGACCTGGTCGACAGACTGTATCATCAACAACGTCGCTCAGACCAGGAAATCGTCGGAACAGATTTCGCAGCCCGAGACACGATTGGGATGGCTATACGCGAGTGGGGCCCAACTTGGCGCAGTCAAGTTGTCTTCTCATTCCTGGCCGAAATATTCGACGGAGAGGAAATTTCAGGTGAGATGGAGGGCCTTTGGCAAGACATCGACCAGAACTAACATTGAGACAGGCACTGAACGTAGATATGATGCTTTCATACAGCATGTCAAAAGCTTGGAGCTTCTCGATGCATATATGCTCAAACCTCTGCTTGATGGGAAGGCTCTTTCAAAAGCACTCAATACAGCTCCTGGTCCATGGATGAGAGACGCTCTCGAAGTCGTTATGGCGTGGCAATTGCGTAATCCAAACAGCACAGACAGTTCACAGGCGATAGCAGAAGTGGCTCAAGCACAGGGTGAGCTCACTTCCTCTCTTGTGCATCACTTCCTAAAGCTGACGATTCGACCTTTGTTCTCGAAAAGCAATCCGAGCAGCGTGACGGACACAGGGCGTAAGAACACCATTGCTATACTCCCCCAAAAGACGACTTTGTACGATCATGAAGAGATACCATGGAAGGCAGCAGGTACCCAGGCGTTGGAGCTTTTGCGATGGGTGACGGGCGCATTGAACACCAGATTGCTGGAAAACGTATGGCCGCTGATCGTACCGCCCGTGCTTACCCTGGTGGACGATATGGAAGTCAAATACAAGCAGCAGGGAATCCGCATGCTGCGTCAGATACTCACAGTCACGCCACCCTCACTCCTCGCGCGTACTGGACTGGGCTCTGTCTTCGAGGATGCACTCACGCCATGCTTCTCATATCTCCCTGAACTGACCCCGGAGACAGAATCGCTCGCACTACTGGACGAAGTCTATCCCACTTTGCTCGTGCTCCATGCTGTTCGGTTCCCACTTTCGCCAGACACAACACCGTCGTCACTGAGTCCACGTACGAAAGCCCTCGATCACATCTTGCGCAAAGGCGTCCTGAATGTCTTCGCTCAGACTAGCGTCACTTATCCTCGCATTACAGCTCTCTTGTTCCGTCATCTCGTTCCCGTTCTGAACGCACTAGGTATCGAGACCGTACGCCACCTACAGTATGTCCTGCCTATGCTGACAGGTATTCTCGTGCACCCACTCGCATCGGCACATATCTCGTTGTTAGCCAATGCCGCTAAAGCTATGCAAGCTGTGATCCTCAACGCCTGGCCAAGAATGCAACACTATCGTGGTGAGGTATTGAAGGGATTGACGAGTTGCTGGTTGAATATACAGGGACATCACGATAGTGAAGCAGTGGCAGCGATCAAGATCGATCTGAAGGAGGCAGTCGGGATGTTGAGAGCTGTGTTCAGAGAATACGAGGAGGTGGACTTTGAAGAGGAATGCATGGGTTTGGTGCAGATAGATGAGAGGTTAGGTGGCATGTTTGCTACAGATCTTGCATCATCTTAGCTCTAGTCAACATCGCTTTCGTTGACTACCAGCAAGTCGCACTCCCACTTTTTGGATCAAATTCCACTTCATTATCGATCTGGTGTGCCTTGCCTGCCAATGTATGCCATTTGTCAGCGACGAGGTTCCTGCTCGAGCTCAGTGTTTGCCCAAGGCCATTTGCTGACCGGCAGCGCCGACGGCGAAGCTGGAGGTGATGTTCGGCACTCTGGAGATGCTGGCGTAATGAGCGCACCGCTTGGTGAAACTTTCGACAAAGTGTACCGTGAGAGCCATCTGGACTAGAGTGTGCACGGCACATCTTTCCTACCAGTCTTTGCGCCCGGGTGTCGACTCGGGAATATATGAGGGAAGCTCAACGGTCACAGAAGTGCTCCTGAACCGGCATGAGATGACCACATAAAGCGCGCTTCAACCTGCCATCACAGTATCCTTTGCCTTGGGCTTTTGGGTCGGCTCACCACTCAGTGCTGCGCGTTCTCCGGTCGCTTTTGACTCTAGCGACTCTTTGATGGCTTCCGCCAGTACCGTCCTCGCCATTGCCGCGGCTTTTACAGCTTCGTCAACCAGAGTCTCGACCTGTCCTGCCGCGTCGCCTTTCATCCACATCTCCGTGACCTCGTCCCTCGCCTGCAGATAGCCCACCACACAGGCGGCCCTGATGTCATGCTCCAACGGCGAAGGATCCAGCACCACGCCCGTGTCAACCAACGCCGCCACGCCACCAGAAACCATATCCACACAGTCAATGCCAGCGTCCACCAATGCCGCTCCTGCGACAGTGATGCATCCAGCCAGCACATTCATCATGCCCCATCCACCACTTTTCTCCGCCTCGTCCCCCCACCACCCATCCTCCTCGCCCTCCAGCACGGTGATGACTACCTCACAACCGTTTTTCGGCCACCGCTCCCCAATCACGACACCCCGCAACGCTGTCTCGAGATGCACGCCCAAGTCCCGCTCACTCGAGTCGCGTACGTATCCCCTGCGATTCCGCGTCGCGAAAGGCGCGAACTTGATATGTGTTGAGACTAGGAGGTTCGGACTGAAGGCTGCATTGCGCGGCAGCGGTCGCGGTCCATGGACTGTGCAGGTGATCTTCAGGCTTGAGGAATTGGGTATGAGGCTATCATGCTGCGGTGTCGGGAGTTGTGGAGAGATCTCGTAATATGCACTGCCATTGGCCGAGGGCACGATGCCAGTGCGGAGAAAGATCTTGCGGTGCTCATCAGGTTTGCGCGCGCGGACTGGTCGCTGGATCTGTAGTGATTTCGGAGTCGCGAAGACTGGGGGGGCAGTGCCGCCTGCCGGGGCATTATGCCGGCGGCGATCAGCTTGCATACTGAGACAATCGTGAGGTAGTGACTCTGGTTAGACGTTCGTCGAGCTCTACGTAGTTTTGGCAGATGCAGTCAACTTTTGGCGGCGGTAGAGCAAAGGCTTATCGATAGGCTACTGCGCCACCGCCACAATGCTCGTCATACCGCGCAAGTCATGCACATGCAGGCAACTGCTCTTCACTCACTCCGGTCTCTGAAGATCCACTCACGACCTCATATTTCCTAGCAGATCAACACTGACACTCATCACTCGAACACCTTGTGACTGATCATCATGTGTGGCAGCGACATCTTTCTGGGCCTCATCGCCATCCTCTTCCCACCGATCGCCGTCTGGGTGAAGCGGGGAATCTGCAGCGCCGACAGCTTGATCAATATCGCTCTGTGCTGTAAGTTCTAGATATGCTACACCGCAATCCCGCCCACGACAGTACTAACGCATACGAACATAGGTCTTGGCTTTCTCCCCGGCCTCCTACACGCCTGGTATATCATCTCCGTCTCCCCCGATCCGACCTACGAGCAGGTCCCGCAGGATGCCGAGAGCGGACGTGTGACGTACTACTACGTGCAGCAGGGCGGCGCACAACCAGCACAGCAGGGTTATGGGACTGTCACGAACGCTCGCTCCGGGACTAAAGCTGCTCCAAGCCAGCAGTTCCCTGCGCCGCGACAAGGATCCGGTTTCGTGCAGCCGCCTCCGTCCCACGAACAAGCGGCTGGTCCTAGCAATGGCGACGTACCACCTTCATATACCGATGTGGTGAAGGGAGACCACAAGGTGCAGCGTCCGTAAGGACGAGTGTAGCCAAGAAGAAGGATTGGCCTTGGCTTGACGGCGGGCATACCCAAGGATAGGCGTTTGGAAATGGAGATATGGAGGCATAGGAGGCATAAAGATGAGGCGCAATGCTGGAGTATATCGTTCACAATTCGGCGACCTCGATCCCGCAGGCCAACTCAGATGTTTGCGAAAGATTTCTCTCCTGGCTTCCTTTTTTCACTGGTGTAGTCTTACGCGTGAGATACATATCTTCTCCATCAAATGACAGTCTGGCACAATACTACCAACAATCCTAGCAACCTACACGCGCAGAAGCGCCAAACCCGTAAAAGAACATGTCTTACTCTCGTAGATCCTTACCCTCAATGCTGGCATGTTCGGATTGTATCGCCGAAGCCGATTGACTATTTCAGCCACGGAGTTTTGGTCGTACTTCGGGCCGATGACTTCACTAGAGCCCTGAGCAAGAGTCTCGCAACCGAGATTCCTCGCCGGCCAGAGTCTTCCATCTCGGGGTCAATGGACTCCAGTAGGCTGTGCGCAAGCACTCCAATGTCCTGCATTGTAAACGCGTTGGCACCATCCGACACTTTGAGATCCGGCTTCAAAGTCAACCCTCAGAGCCTTTGAACGGCCAGTACAGTGTCTTGAAGTGTAAGGTCTTCAATAGCACCAGAAGCAGCCTCCTTGCTGAGCTCCTCAATTTGCCGAGCATCCCATTCCTGAGATGCTTCACTTTCCCCTTGGTTGCCCAGAAAGACTGGCATAGTACTCGCCCGTAGATGTATTATCTTGTTCAAGTTCAAGTTCTGGGCCATGGTTCTGACCATTCGGTGTAATAATAAGGGATTACATGTTTACGAAGCTCAAGAACGGGGGGATCGGTCACTGACGAACGCCGATCCTTGGCGCCGTCGTTCGTAGATCCCGGCGCGCCGGACTGGCGCAAACCAGACTTCACTCCAAGGCACCCTTCATGTCTATACTTCCACTTCACGCTCGCCGATCCAGCATCGTACTGCTGCTTGTTCGACCTTACTGACGATCACACTTCGCCTGCCTGCACTTTCTGTGACGGCTCATCGAACGACTGGACCTTTCGCGCAGCACGCGGGATCGCTGCCATCATGGCGCACATTTTCCAGTTCCCGCGCCCCCGAGTATGTTTCATTACAGCAGGTGGCAGTTCTCCTCTGACCGCACACTAACACTGTCCTGAACAGACATTCCTGCACATCGTCTCACTACCTACCGCGACCGAATTCATAACTCTCATCCTTGCCACAAACAAAGTCACCGGTCTCTATGGTATCCTTGCCATCTTCACCGGCTACACCCTCAATCCGCTACAACTCAGCCACTACATATACTCTCTCCTGGTGCTTTGCTTGATAGCATGGCTTTCACAAGCGATTCGTATGCCTGTGACTGATAAGGGAGCTGTCATTAAGAACGTCGCTCTTGCGTGGGTCTATGTCTTGGATACGATCATCAACAGCCTCTACACTACATTGTTCGGTCTGGGCTGGTTTGTTCTGCTCGCACAACACCTCAACGACCCAGTACCAATTGGTGGCGACAAAGCACCCGGCAAGGAAACTATGGACGATACCGCCGGCTTTACAAGCCCAGAAGTCAACGCTACCAACGTAGACATTGTAGCTGCTCCAGCCAAAGGAGCACTGGCTGGGCAGGAGGCGGTCGCCATTCCTTCACCAGGATCTGCAAATGCGCTCACCGGGGCTGTCTTCCAATCTGGCAGTATCGCGTCTCTCACGGTTGTTGGCATGCTATGGGCCATCCGCATCTATTTCTGCATCATCGTGATGTCACACGCTCGCATCTTCGTGCGTCGTTACATTGCCAGCACATCCACGACCGCGTACACATCAACACAAGATGCCACCATGGCAGAGAACCCGTTCCGCGCTGAGTGCGAGGATGGCGCAGGATGGCGCGGAAAGCTAGGCCGCAGCATGTTGCAACTGCCTTCCCAACGCTACTGGCTGGGCAAGGATGAGAGCGAGGAGGAATGGGTACGTGCGACATCTGGTCGCTTCGGGGGCGCAGAACATAAGTTACGGATCAGGGTGCCCGAGGACAATGGCGTGGGCGAGCGCGAGAGGCGAGCACGCAGCGGAACTGGTCCACCAGCTCCTTTGAACGTGAAACAGCCGCAGTAGAGCAAGCAGGCGGGAATGAACGAATATGCATGAAGAAGGCCCCGCATCTGCAGATGTTGCTATTCTGTTGTCTCGCATGCGATTGGACTGTACAGACGGCCACATATTACCGGGGCGCTTTGGCGTTACATGTACATAGCCCCATTGATTTCATCCACAGCTACATTGACCACTGATGTGAAGAACATACATGGCCCCCACGCAGTATGACAGGCCGTATGCTATACCAGCATGTTCCCCGCTTCCTCACAGCCCCGACCTAACGCCGTGCTTGCGTTTCCTGGGATATATCTATGTGCAGATAGAATTGGACGTGGCAAGGAGGATATATGTTCCCGCTTATGTTCCCGCTGCTTTTGACGCGTGTCGATCGTCTCGTACAGTCAGGCGCGACTGCAGGTTGCATCCTCAATGGTGAGCGTGAGGATGATAAGTGCTGAATGAGATTGTTGTCAAGTTCGATGAGGAAGATGTCTAGCAGTTACATCCGCCCTCGCTCTCAGGCTTCGGCGTGTTCACATTAACGTCGATTGCTGCAACGCAGAACAATTAGCACATAATCCTTGTCGCCACGCGAGACGAAGTCATGGAGGCTCCTGCAATGCTGACTTACTGTTCGCAACCGCCTGCTGTCCATCACCCTCCATGCCCGGTAATGCCTGCGCGATCCGCTTGAACAGGCCCTTAACGTTATGTCCGACCTTGGCGCTCGTCTCGATGAACATGAGCCCATGCTTCTTGGCCTCCTCCTCGCCCTGCGCCGCCGTCACCTCGCGCTTTTCGCTCAGATCCGTCTTGTTGCCCACCAGCACGATGATGACATCGTTCCCTCGCTCGCCCCGCACGTCGTCGACCCACTTCCGCGTCTGCGCAAACGACTTCTGCGACGTGATGTCGTACACCACCACGGCCACGCTCGAGTCGCGGATGTACGAGGGGATCAGGCTGCGGAACCGCTCCTGGCCCGCCGTGTCCCACAGCTGCAGCCGCACCGTCCGGTCTTCGAGGTACATGGTTTTCGATAGGAAATCGATGCCGATCGTCGCTTGGTAGGTTGAGTCGAAGGAGTCGTACATGAATCGTGTGATCAGGGAGGTCTTGCCGACTATGAGAGAAATTGGAGTCAGTGATGGACTCCCGAGTTGAAGCTTCCATGACTAGCTTGTCGTGGGTATTGGGAGTTCAGCAGAGGGCTTGGACGGAGGAGACATACCGGACTGCTCGCCCAAGAAGACCAGCTTGAACTTCTTGAGTGGGTTCGTGTACGAGCCCACATTTTGCGCCATGATTTGTTGTGTTATGTGGTCCTGTGAATATGCGCCGATTTACTGATCACTTCGCGATGGGTCCTTGCCGCAGTGAATAGACCAGACAGTGCGGTGATCGTGTTCGCCTTCAAATTCCGCAATGATTCCGATGTAAAGCTGTAGAGATACTGTTGTATCTTTGGGACAGGGAAAGCAATGCTAGGCGTGAGATTCTTTTGATATCGCAACAATGATCTCCCTCCTATTCGAGTATACGCCACAGTACCAAGGAGACGGCATAGAGTAGGGTCCAGGGGAGTCGGCCGATGCGACGTTGAGAGTGACGTTCCGACGTGCCGACCGCGTGCGGGACTAGCCGCTGCGATAACCCGATAGGAAATTTTGGAACTTTGTCAAGAACATAAACCTGGGGTGGACATTCGCCTATAACAACGAGAACTCACAAGAACCGGCAAAATGGCAGTGGAGACAGTTGTTGCCCCGGCGACGTATAAACAGCCATCGCGGAAAGGAAAGAAGGCTTGGAGGAAAAATGTCGACCTGACCGAAGTCAGTGAGGGCCTTGAGGCGGTGCGAGATCAGATCATCCAGGGCGGAGTTGTTGCAGAGCGACCTTCGGACGAGTTGTTCACCACCGATGTGACTGGAGACGCGGAAGTTGCGAAACAGTTCAGGGGCAAGAAGTCGCTGAAAGCAGACGAGATACTGGGCATCCGATCAGCAGTCCCTGGACTGGATGGAAGGAAAAGAGCAGCTCAAGACCATGAGCCGTCTGGTAATAGGAAGAAGCAGAAAAACGGCACATATGTTTCACACAAGGAGTTGCGCAAATTGAGGATGATCAATGGAAGTGTCGAAGTGCAAGAACCTTCCGCATCGCATGACCCATGGGCCGTGGTGGAAGTGAAGCAAGACCCACGACTCACTTTCTTGGACAAGGCCAAACCACTACGCGAGCCGAAGTCCCTCAAAGAAGCCCCCAAATCGCTAGCGGTGAACGGCAAGGCCATTCCTCACATCTACAAGCCTGAAGGAGGCAAGTCGTACAATCCGCTGGTGGGAGATTGGTCTGCTCTACTAGAACGGGAGGGCGCTGAAGCGGTGGCCACTGAGCAAGCGCGACTGATTCAAGAAGCACAAGCGGAAGAAGCACAAGCTCGCGCCGAGGCAGAAGCAGCCAAGGTAGAGGCTGCGGAGAAGGACGAATACGCAACGGACTACGATAGCGCATGGGAAAGCGAATGGGACGGGATCCAGTCCGGCGCCGAGAACGAAGTACATGTTCAGAAAATGCCTCGACGCAAGACACCAGCGGAGCGAAACAAGATCAAGGCACGCAAGGAGCGCGAGGCCAAAGAGGTATGGGAGAAAAAGCAGAAACTGCGTGACGAGCAAGAGAAGCAGATCAAGCAAATAGCGCGAGAGATGCGTGCGAAAGATCGTTTGAAACAGCAAGCGATGGCCTTGGCTGTGCAAGAGGACTCATCGGATTCAGATGTGGGCGATCATGCGAAGGTAGAGCTTAAGCGTCGGCGTTTTGGTCAGCTACCCATCCCCGAAGCGCCGCTCGAAGTCGTGCTGCCGGAGGAACTGGAGGATTCGCTTCGACGACTTAAGCCCGAGGGCAACCTGCTCACGGACCGCTACCGGAATTTGCTGATCAATGGCAAGATTGAAGCTCGAAAGCGGGTATGGCAGCGCAAGCAGGGCAAGAAGGAACGGACGGAGAAATGGAGCTACAAGGATTGGAAATTATAGAGATCATACTCTGTGGGGTATACTTCCTACACAATCTCACATTACATCGATGTTCGACTCCTATGTCTCCTCACCCTACATACGCCGTCGTATTCCTCGTGATGTACACCTCGCCCACCAACACCGCGAGGCCTACCGCCATCGACACCGCGATGATGGGTAGATTCATCCTGGCGAAATCCAAACCGCGGACCTTGATATGCTTCCGCGCGAGGATATCTCGCCACAGCATGCCGGCCAGCGATGCGCTGAAAGCCGTGCTGAAGGCGCCATAGTTGACGCCGATGGCCATGCTATACACCGTCGCCCAGAACGTGCGCTGGGTGATGACGGTGCCGTTTCGCTCGTGGATCAGCACCCAGGCCTGCACCACGCGACACAGCAGGATCGTCGTGCCGATGTTGGTCCCGGCGAAATTGCACAGGATGACGGACAGGAAGCCCATGCCGCCGATGGCGCCGACGACGCCGGTCTTGGCGACCCAGTGATCCCAGCCGTGCGCGAAGACGGGGACCCAGCCTTTCGTCACGAGCGCTTGCACAAGCACGAACATGGCGAGGGCGAAGGGGATGAGCGGGAATGGCAGGTGGCCGAAGACAGTCATCACGGTCGGAAAGGTCTCGGATAGCCAGACATAAGCGTCTCGCAGGAGAGACTGGAGGGTTGTGCGGTTGTGGTCCAGGCCTGGATGTGAGTCGTCTGGAGGCGAGGATAACTGTTTCTCCTCTGCATTGGTGTCGCGGGATATGAGCTCTGGCGAGCCGATTGTCGTGGTGGAAGTAATGTGCTTCGAGGGTTCTTTTACGTCGTGGTCTGCGCTATCATCACGCTCGCTTGCAAGCAAAGCTAAGGGAGACGACGAGCCAGCACCCGCGAAGCCAGGAGTCTCGGTACTTGACCTATGTAAGGTGGGAGTATCCAACTCCCCGTCCGTGATGTCGTCTCTGGTGGCATATTGAGATTGCGGCGAATTCAAAGAATCGCGGTCCATCTTCGAAACTGCTACTTCGGGGTTTGTCAGGTCGTCTGTAGCGGTTGGTGTGTTCTCTGGCCGTGGCTTCAACGCTTTCTCCGCCTTTGCACGTGCTCTCTCCCGACCTTTACGAGCAATATTCCGAGTATCATGTCGATGCGTCCAGCCAAATCCCAAGTCCCAACAGAACATGATCACGGCCGCCGGAAGAGTCACCCAGAAGACTGGATGTTCAGATCCACTCTGGCTGCTCGCGTTGAGAGCTAGGATGCTCACGAGCGTAGCGACCATGATGAGTGCACCAAAAGCAGCTCCACCTTTGTCTAAGAACGGATTCATGATCTCTTCGAGCGAAAGGAGCTGACTCTCTTCGCCGTTCTCCTCAGTATCTTCGCCATCACGGGCGTGCGGAATGTTGGGGTTGACGGGTTTCTTGTGTTTGAGAGCTTCTGGTAGCTCGTGTAACGTAATCGAGGTCGGAACTAGCTTCTCGCTGGGGAACATGATGTATAGCAAGAACGGGAAGAGGATGATTGCGGTCACAACGACCGGCACAATCATGTTTGCTGTGTAGACGATGAACTTTATCTCGAAGGCACCGGCAAGCACCAGATTCGTTGGATTTGAGGATACCAGGATAGCAGAACCAACATTGGCCATGGTAAATTGAGCATAAATCCATGCTCTTGGGTGCTCGATGTTGCTTGACACCCGTGTCATATAGGCCAGGAAAGCAGTACCACTCAAGATAATAGGATCGTTTCCCGCGAACGTGGCCAAGGCGAAGAAAAAGGTGTACAGGTAGAAGTAAAGCATATGGCCGTTCTTGCCTGCCCTTTGTAATACCTTGAAAGCCAGCCACCTGATCAGGCCAGAGGCATCGATCGAGATCGCAATGTAAGCCAAGCTGAGGAAGAACACCATGATATCGATTGGCGCGATGTTGTCTGCACCTACGGTTCCTTGGCTGACTTCATTGCGGCCGATCGCGAGGATGGCAAGCAGAAACAGATCTGCAATGACAGGTGCCGTTATGAAGTTCATCGGAAAGCGAAAGTGCTCGAAGTATCCCGTAGGCTTGGATCCATCATGATCAGCATCGAGCTGATTCGTGCGTTGCCGTCGCGCTGTGATGCGACAAGCAGCCAGCGCATCCCTGATACCATTCGACAACCACCAAGGGAGATAGATGGGGATATGAAACGGAAACAGAACCACGACATCTGCCATTTGTCAGATGCTTCAAGCCATGGGACACCATGCCCCTACTTACTGGTCAACACAAAGACAATCAGTGTGATTATGGATCGCCATTCTTTGATCTTGTCCGTGTCGAGGTCAATAGAAGTGTCGATCGCCATGGCTGACTCAGTATCCAGCTCTGTGATCTTGGAGTCCAGCTAGATATGGTTCAGCATCTTGATATGTGTTGGATGGTCGGACATAGGTTGTTCAAGATCGTGAATTCATGTAGAATACTCTCTTTACGCGAAGATTCCAAGCTTCAGCTGGCTGCGAAAGTCTTACTCGACAAGAAGCACATTCACGCGCTGGGCACTAGTGAACGTAAGGCGCAAAAAGATCTGAAGGTATATGCTAGTATCGACCTCATGTATGCGGGAAGGCACGTGAGTGAGGCGCAGCCTCATGTCGCTGGACGGTACATCGTCCCACGTACCTTGGCGACAGGTTTGGGGGCCTTTGCTGGGCGCCCAGGCTGATTTGGCGCTAGAAGTCCGTTTAGACTCTAGTAGCCCTACTGTTCTTCTTGGACATCACTCGACACCACGCTGAAACTACATGCGTGCATTTATGTTCATCGAGATTAGATGATCCGGATCGGAGATGCAGTGTCAGCAGCATTCAGCATCATGCCCCGAACAGCGAGATTCGAATCGTAGAAAGAATGAGCCGCCCTCGCTATAATTCACTAGGCTGCACATCGACCGGTGACGATAGGGCCAAGAGATTCTATGCAGGCGATCCTTCGCGGCAGGGTATAGTATGTGGTACCGATCTCAGCCTTGACAACCCGGCCATATCTGATGACCACACACAGCCACCTTGTCTCCATGACCATACTGAATACCCTACAAGCCACTCATTCCGCTTTAACTTCTACCGACGCGGTCGTCTCCTGCCACTACTTCCAATGCCTGAACTTGAGATATGCCTGCTATCCCCACGGTGTTCCTGTCATTTATGAGCAGAGCTCTCAACCAGACTAGTATCGCATCATCGAATACTACCAATTCCACGGCTGCAGGAATTGAAGTCGTGTGTGCCTGGCCGCTATCCAGCCAATATGGCACTGGTTCTCGTGTACTGTAAGAAAAACCCGCCGCCATACTGTGCAGTGTCAGTGGCATTAGGCTAATCAAATGGACCGCCACCCAGCTATTATGTGCTCGTAGCAGCTTGTGTACTGGCTCGCAGAGCCGCATGGCTCAGAAATGCCTGCGTAGGGTTGGCACTGCTCTTGCCAGTACTTGCTGCGTTGCACGGTATTGTCCTGGCAGCCGTGCATGTCGATGGTAAGGTTGATGGCAGTATACAATGATCGTCAAGCGAACGACTGATTCCCAGAATAGGCGCTGTTGACATGGACATTTATGGAGCATTTCAGATGTGCGCGGTAGGCGTCCTGACCGCGCTTGTAGCTGTCAGACGATCTCGCACATATTTCAATGAGCCTGGACGAAACACCATATTCGTATGGGCAGCTCTCATACTTGCTGGTGAGTGATAGACCAAGTTGATTGCTACCCTCGAACATGTGTCATCAACTAACCTTTGACAGGACTGCTGAGTTTGACTGTGGAATTCTACCGAAGCAACGGGGTTCATTGCATCGACAGTTCCGGAGAGCCTGTGATCACGTCGCCGCATAAGTTTGCATACGGTATCACCTGCAATTTGACCTGCGATCCTGATGTCGGGCCTTTCTCTCCAATCCGCGGTGGTTCAGCAAACAACATCTATGTGATTCCGGCGCCAAGAAAGCTTACCTTTGACGCAGCCACATTGATCTGTGGCGCTTGCTGCATCCCTGCTGTTTTGTTGTTAGTATCAATGTGGTTTAAGATCTTGGAGGTAAACCTGAAGAAGGAAACTTCAACGCAACAGACCACCGCGCCCGGAGAACAGATGGTCGAGGTGACCAGACGAAGTTCGGACGCGACAACAGAGCAAGAGGTCATGGTGGTGCCGAGTGTTCGCAACCCGTCGCCTAGTAAATCCGATGACCTCCCTCAAGCAGAACACAATGAGGGCATCTCCGAGACCGTCGAGCAAGCCTCCGCGAAGACGTCCAACCCTGTGGCCAGGTTCGTCCTGCAGTGGGGAGAAATCATCGTCTTTGGTGGTGCTGTTCTGGCAATCCTTATCCTAGGCGAGCGGAATCTGTGGAGCAAGCAGATAAAGTACGAGCAGGAGCCGCTAGGTAATATTGGTAAGTTTGAACCAACTTCGAAGAAGTGAGCTGTCTGTTGACATACTCCGACAGGACAATGGTCCCCACTTGCCGGCACTGGACTCGCAATACTGAGCTCCGGGTATCTACTCCTTGCAGATGCCATGGCAACAGAGAATGCTATCACGGAAGGCAGGATTCCGCCTGATGATGACAACACACTCATGCGCAGATCCGCCAGGATAGTCATCAAGTTCAATAAGAACTTCCTCAACCTCGCGCAGAACTTCGACGACAAAGATTTCCGGGAAGGTGACGCTACGGGCTATCCTGAGATTCCTGGAGAAATGCTGCGCAATGTACATTTATCACGAACCATTTCGAATTACAGTCCTTCAGTGCACAAGGATTCCACCGATCTAGACACACCCGTGTTGGAAAGGCCACTCTCGCATGAGTCAGTGGTCTCGGCGGGGGCGCAACCCCGGAAGCGACGAGATACCCTCGAGGTTCCATCGATGTCTCCGCCTCGATCATCCCCGATACATCAAGACCCGAGCAGAGGTGCTTCGGCTTCGGATGCCGTGGAGATGAGCCCCGAAAGCCCAGGAACTCCAATAATTGTGATTTCTGCTGAGGAGCCTTCAGCGGAGAACCGAAAGCCACGGTCAAGACGGCATACCGTGGATAGATGAGTCACATGTATACTGTATAACACCTAGAATCGTTACATTCGGCACTTTTGGCACGGCTGCATGCAAAGTCGTGCAGAATCAGCTGCAGGATGCGTGACGATTGTCTTGAGTTACAAGGTCTTGTCTGTTATGCAAGACTATACTGTCATTTCGTTCCTGAAGTGCCGGAAGCACTGCAACAGACGCCATCGTAATTGTTGTCGAAAAGACCAGTCTCCGAGTACAGAGCTTGGGCTGCGACTGCACACAGTGATGTTTCATGGAGCCTAGCTCAATGCCAAGATCTGTTGATCATGTTTGGTGGTCATTTCACCAAACATAACGCAAGATCGATAAGTCAATGGCAAGACAGCAGGACGATTGCCAAGATTGACCAGTCCTCAACGTGATTCTCACCATGCTTACAGATAAGCAGATATAAGCAGATATCATAAGCAATCGATGCCTATAATGCAGGCGGGACTAGAAGGAAGAACGCCACCTTTTCGCAGCCGAAGGCCGGGATATGTGACGCGATTGGCTGCAGAAGAAGCTGGATGAGAGCAACGAAACAATTAGCCACAGTCGCTGCTGCTGAAAACATGTACATCAGCATCGACGAGAGGTTGATAAGGAAATGCAGAAGCGCTGAAGAGTGATCAAGGGGATATTAACGTGTTGCGCTGTGGTTTCACATTAAAGTTGTCGTGCTGCAGGAGGATCGCTGTCGGTGGCCGCCCGCCTAAGGATCAGGAAGCGCAGGAAAGTTCGTTGTATAAATCTGTCCAACGCATTGCACTCTTGCTGCGTAGTTCGGGAGAAGCGCATTCCAGACTGTCTTCCATACTCCCTAGATTGTGTTTTCGTGATCGTGTAAAAGATTGTGTATAGGTGTCGAGGGAGACCTTCAATCATGCCGGTTAATGATGGAATTCAGGAACAAGCATTTGCGGCAGCGCGGGAGAGCTAGACCGGAACTATAAACGCATTATACTGCATCAGGTCCCTGTATTATTCGTGGCAGGTCGGGATGGTGCAAGTATGCCACGAAGCCGATAGGGAAGCACTACAGGGCACACCTACGTACTCCTACTCTGCTCCACAGCACCATTTCTTGAACACCTCGCGTCCGACACCACCACGCTCTTTACCACCATCACCGCCGCCGTCAATCTGCGTCTCCGGCACCACGTACATACGTTGTGCTACTTCGGAAGCATCGTTGCACCGTTTCACCATCGACCGCGGCCCTTGATCGTCTTAATCTAGCTTGCGCAAGGCACTCTGGTTCCACATCAACGGCCAAAACTTGCGCCTGCGTCTTTACATTCGCCGCCTACCGGCCGCCAGTATTGCCATTGCAAGCATTGAGGGTCTTGAGGCTGGACAGACATCTGCAGCAGTGGGAAAGGGGACACTTGGACAAGGCACATGCTGCCCACCCATGCCTCAAAGATGAACCGGCACGGCTACAGCGGCTCTCCCAATGGCGCGTATGAAACCAGCCCGTCCATGGTCGAGCACCGTGGCTCCCCCTTCCAGATACGTGCCGACAAGTACGACAAGTATGTGCTTACCTGCACCAAATTCCTGGCAATGCATGCGAGCAGCATTGGATCGGAAGGATACTGTGCTAATGATGACCACTTCATAGGTATTTGCCCAAATCACGAAATGCCTACCAACGGAGACGAGGCATGTTCACACGATTAGGCGGCGCCCTTGCTGTGCTACTCTTTATACTTTTCATACTCTTCCCTTCCTTGAGACCAGCGGCCGTCATACCAGGCCTATCATTAGGTCTCTTCAGCCGTGGGGAGGAGTTCCAACTAGAGACTGTACGATACTACGATCTGGCCAATGTGGGAGGCACATCACGGGGATGGGAAAGAGAGGAACGGATATTGTTATGCGCGCCTCTACGAGATGCCTCATCGCATCTGCCAATGTTCTTCAGCCATCTGCGGAACTTGACATACCCTCACAACCTGATCGACTTGGCATTTCTGGTTGGTGACAGCAAAGACAACACGTTGTCTTTGCTCTCAGACCTGCTGGCCGAGCTACAAGGAAACCCGATCGTGAAAGAGACCTTTGGCGAAATATCTGTGATCGAGAAAGACTTCGGTCAAACCGTGCAGCAGGACGTCGAGTCTCGGCACGGTTTCGCGGCCCAGGCGAGTCGACGAAAGAGCATGGCCCAAGCTCGAAATTGGCTGTTGAGTGCTGCGCTCAGACCCACCCACAGTTGGGTGTACTGGCGAGACGTGGACGTGGAGACCGCACCGTTCACGATCTTGGAAGACCTCATGCGGCACAATAAGGACATTATAGTGCCGAACGTTTGGCGACCCTTACCCGACTGGCTTGGAGGAGAGCAGCCTTACGATCTAAACAGTTGGCAAGAGTCAGAGACAGCACTCGCTTTGGCAGATACTCTCGATGAGGATGCTGTGATTGTTGAGGGCTATGCCGAGTACGCTACCTGGCGTCCGCATCTTGCGTATCTCCGTGACCCCTACGGCGATCCGGACATGGAGATGGAGATCGATGGTGTGGGTGGTGTGTCAATTCTTGCGAAGGCCAGAGTGTTCCGAAGCGGCGTCCACTTCCCTGCCTTCTCTTTTGAAAAGCACGCCGAAACAGAAGGATTCGGCAAGATGGCCAAGCGTATGCAGTTTTCCGTGGTTGGTCTTCCTCACTACACTGTCTGGCATTTGTACGAGCCGTCCGTGGACGACGTCAGGCACATCGAAGAGATGGAGCGCGAGCGCAAGCAGCGGGAGGACGAAGAGCGAAGGCGGAAAGAAAGACAAGACATGATTGACAACCAGTTCGACACTTCGGCCGATGCCGGCCGATGGGCAAAGGACAAAGAGGCATGGAAAGCTGCAGAGGAGGCCGATGCGGCCAAGATAGTTGCGGCTAAAGAGGCGAAGGAAGTGAAGAAGGAACCGCTGGAAATGTAAGTCGTCCCCTGATGTCTCCTTCATCGAGTCTCCTGACTTCAAAGGCAAGAATTCTGTGCTAACTGATCCCACTCTATAGCCTTGATGATGATAACAAACCGGTCAAGCCTGCTGCCAAAGCCGCCAAAGCCGCTGCTGACGCCGCCGCCGCCGCAATGCTCGAAGGCGTACAGCCCATTGCCGACTCCGAGCTTGCCGGCGGATCGAACGCAGACGTCGGTCCTGTTGTCGACAAAAAGACCACGCCACGCGAGGACGCTGAAAATCTCGCGGACTCTGCGCAGGAAGCACCCGCCGTGCTTGAAGCTGAGAACAACGCGCCCGTGCAAGTCCCAGTCGAGGCAAAGGACACTGTTGAGCAGGATCAAGTCGCAGCTGGCCAAGTCGGTGAGCAGCGAAAGTCAAATGTCGAGAAAGTCGTCGACGCGGTCATTGCCGCACAAGATCATGAAGATGCGCTGTAATCATATTGCGTACGAGTGTTGTTGCGAACGTGGTGGTGTAGTCAGACTACTTCTCAGCATGAGCCACTTGCGATATTATCTGTCTTGATGGTGGTCCAAGGTCTCGGACCAGTGGCGGGTGGGCTTCTTCAACCTTTGTTTTTCTCTGTCATCGTACTTTGGCTCTGGCAGCGCGGTCTAGATGATCTTGAAAATCGCTTACAATATACATGAGATTTCATTACTTCTGCTTCTTCGAGCCGTATCCTTGACGCCATGCTGTGAAATATCGAAGACTAATAGTGCTAGAAGGCACGCATGTTACATATCGCGCACAGTCATCTGAGATCCGTGAGAGGTGGCGCAGTTCAGGGGCCTCGATTAATGTAGAATATGGGGCATGGCATGTCGTGGTTTCTCGTACGAAGTTCCGTCCACAACACAGCTGGTCTGGAAACAAGATAGACCTCCGTTTACTGCCGGCCAGAACACTCACATGTCTATTAGACTTCAAGTAGCGAAACAAGTACGCGAGCATAACTGGGACGAGGGGTCAACCTACACAAGCGAGTATAAGAGGATATGTATAAACCATGGCCCACAGGTAGATAAAGTCTCTGTCCCATCAGTGATGGAACGATTGTATAGAGATGCGACCAAGCGCGAGCACACTGCTGCGAGTCCATTCGAGGATTTCTGTTCGTGTGTAATCTGTATAGCTTTTCGCTTCCTCTAGAGCTGGAGACTACTCGGCAAGCTTATGCGACTCGATCTACATACTCGGCCACACCGTCCTTTTCGGTCGCCGGCTCAAACATGCCATCGTGACTCTTCGCATGTCTTTGTCGCAGGCTGACCTTGACAGGACGTGTCGTTCCAGCTCTGAGCTTCGCACGTAAACCCCGGTGTCCCGTTGTACTACCGCTGTCTTCGTTGTCGGTGAACAAGTGATCGACCTCCTCGAGCGTCAGGTTCGAGGTCTCGGGGTAACAATAGTACACGAGTGGAATGAAGGCGAGGTTCGTGCACATGAAGATCAGGTATGCCTTCCATTGCAGACTGTTGATGATCGTCGGTGTTATCATGACGATGACGAAGTTCTGCGGGAAAGCTGGTCAGAGAGGTATTGTGGAGTGATAAAGGGAATGGTCATACCCAAAGCCAATTTGAGGAAATACCGATGGCGGTGCCTTTCGCTCGGGCGTGCAATGGGAGGATCTCTGGGACGTATACCCAGGGGATACAGTTTGCGGATGCTGGGAGGAAGGATGTCAGCGAGGGTTAATGATGTGTTTCCATGGTGAAAGAGCACGTACCTCCGAAGATCAACATGTAAGTGAAGAAGAAAGCCACACTGGCAGAGGCTGTGCTGTGCTCGGTGGATGCGGAATAGCCACCCCTTTGGAAGCTGAGCAAAACGGAGATCATCATCATGGAGATGGCGAGGCCGAGAGATCCCCAGATCATTGGCTTACGACGACCCAATCGATCGAGGAAGAAGGTAGGCAATAGCGAGCCAACGAAGAACATGCACTGTATCGCCCCTCCGATCAACAGCGATAAGTTATTCGACAAGCCGACGTTCTGCTCGAGGGCCGAAGGCACGAAGTACCTACTTAATGTTAGCGGGGACTGCGGATCATGAATATAGTTCTATATACTCACACGACCAAGTTGATACCTCCAACCTGATTCATGAACTGCATGCCCCAGGCTAGCAGAACACGTTGGCCGGTTTGGACCGAATCCCGTTTCAGCAACTGACTCCATTTATACTCCCCATGCTTCTTCTCCAGGTGTATGGCTTCTAGTATCTCCGTCTGCATGCCCGACACCTTCTCGCCTTCGGGTCCAGTATCCCACACATCGCATAAGACCTGCAATGCTTCCTCGTTCCGGCCATGAGCATAGAGCCATCGTGGCGATTCCGGCAGGCCAAAGACTAGGAAGATGACGACAAATGCGAAAACGCACTGGCAGGCAATTGGAACTCGCCAAGCGACTGGTCCGCCGACGAACGACATGCCGTAGTCGAAGTAGTAGGAGATGACGATACCAACGCCTACGAACAGTGGCTCGGAAGACACAAGTCGGCCGCGACGATTGGCATCGCACAGCTCGCTCTGGTACATTGGCACGGTCGAAGTCTCTATGCCCGTCCCGATTCCTGAAATGTAATTAGCATGGTAGGGTATGGAGTGATGTATGTCCCGACTCACCAGTGATATATCGTGCAACCAGTATCTGTGCCACTGAGTAGCTGGTGCACTGCAGGATAGCCCCAACGATCTAGCTGCCGGTCAGTGACTGGACTTAACGACTTAGGTTCTTGTATGGATGACACTGACGATCCATCCCATTGCGATCCACATGCACTTTCGGCGTCCCATCTTCTCACCCCATATGAATGTCAATATGCAGCCGGAGAACGCTCCCAAGTTGTAGATTGATACGATGATGCCCTCAAGGCCAGAGCCCGGATTCCCGAATGTCTCCTTCCAGTCTGTATTGCCAACAATGCCAGAAAATACACCTTGATCATCTATTGCCGTTGTCAGGGGACCATACTCTTGCTAATGTGAAGCTTTGTTGACTTACAGCCGAAAAGCACAAAGGCGAGCTGACAAGCAATGGTGATGGCGATTTGCAGCCTAAGGCCCCTGCCGAAGAGATTGAGTTTCACCATGATGTTATAAAGCTGCTACACAGGCGCGAGAAAACGATCATGAACACAAAGTAGGAAACCGTATGGGATAGAGAACATATGAAAGCAAACATGTACGAAACATATACCTACCTTATAGCTTCGGCTCTTTCTTGACCGACGGATGACCACATGCGTGACCGCTTTGCCTACGGCATCATGTCTCCAAGCACTTGACCCGTCTAGGGAATGTACTTTGCCGCATGTCGTCCCATGTCGGATGAAAGGCACGCGGCAGACACATGGTAATGAACCGCGCGGGGATAAGAAAGATGGAGAAGGTGGAGGTGAGGTGATGTCGATCTTTGGCGCTTCGACCTGCCTTGAGCGCGAATGCGGAATGTGCCCACGTCAGCTCGCGTAGCCACTGGTCTCGCTACCCTTTGCATCTTGAACAGTATGAATCTGTTCTCGGGACCACTTCTGAAGGAAAACATATCATACAAGCTACTCATCTCGTGAGCCGTTGCCATGTCGGACTACAAATCAGGCGCAGTAGCTGTTTCTCTGCTCAACTTGGTGCTTATGCCATCGCTCGGCTTAGAATGAACCGCTCTCACGATGTGCGCTCGGTCGGCCTCAGACGATATGCAAGGTATTGTTATACTGCAACAACGGCATGACAATACTGTATGGAATTGCGATCAGGATATAGACTTCATGTCAAAGTCATCTCCTCCACGATGCGCTGTATACTGTAGCGACATGCCTTTTGCAACGCCTGGTCCGAACCTCCAGAAAGAAGATATCCTGGACACTGCGATACTACCTTAGGCAGTGGTCGGCAAGTCGTCCTCGACCATGCCAATCTCATGCGTCCTATCACGCTCAGGTGACGAGGAAGAAAACACACATTTCAGGATCATTTGGCATGCTAGTCCTGTCGATCACCCGGACGAACACCCTAAATGGTCTTGGCGCTCTGGCTCAAAGGATCGAAGGATAACCCAAACATGATCGCAATCAGTTGAGGGTGGCAAATCATATTGACACGTACAAGAGTGTGAAGCCGCTCATCGTCCATCACCAGAACATGATGGTGTTCGGAGTCCTGCTTTTGCGACATGCGGGGTGTTAGTGAGATCATTCCCGCCGTGCTGTATAACCACTAGTTCTTGTCATTGCGAAGCGAATATGCCTCGGAGATCTCCAGGCTGCGAAAAATGTCGAGCACGAAAAGTTCGGGTAGGATCGCTGTACCCACCGCTAATGTTCATCGTGCTGACAGTCATTGTAGTGCGATGAACGTAAACCTCAATGTAGGAGATGCACCGACTATGGGGTCGTTTGTCCTGGTTACCGTCCGCCGGCACAAAAGGATCATCAATTCGTCGATCAAACCCACAGAGTGACGATGGGAACCGCCTGGAAAGGAGCTGAGACGAAAAACACCCGCAATGCAGAGCTCAGATGGCGAGCCCATGACCCTGGTGTTGATAGCCGGCCTGCTGGTGTGAAGAATACCTACATGCACCAATTGAAACTTCTCGGGACCTTCTTGAGCTTGTATGCTCCTGACATGGCCTCAACGACCACAGTGAGCCACTATGACGCCTTAGGCGAGTTCACATCGATTGATCTCTCTGCACCGCTCATGCAGGTTGCCATCACTGCCCTGGGCTGTGCAGAAGTCGGAACGCTGCACAACAATGAGCGCTGGATCCAAGAAGCGCGATCCCATTACGCAAACGCACTTCCCCTCCTCGCTAAAGAGCTCGGGAAACCAGCCCGGCAGCGTATGCGCGACGACTTGATTCTGGCCGTAATCGTGATCTTTGCGTTATGCGAACTCTTCGACAAGCTCACACTCGAGCCTGGAAGAGCGGTCGGTTGGTTTCTTCACCTTCATGGAGCATTGCACCATATGCGCAGTAAACAGGATGGAGCGCTGTCGACATCACTGGGTGAACTTTTATTCCACCATATCCGGCATAACTCGGTTTGTCTGGGAGCCATCCAGAGAAAACCAGTTGCATTGGCTGGACCAGAGTGGTTAGATTATACCAAGGACAAAGCCGGGAAAGATTCATACGTTGCCCTATACGACATCGTTGTTCATATACCTAGCGTGCTCGAGAAAGTCGACTTTTGCTTGTCGCCGGACGCCAATTCCGAGGCTCGGAGACTGGTCGATCAATTGTGCGATTACCGTGAGCGATTAGAATGCTGGTTACTGAAGTGGCATGGTCCGAGGCATAGATGCACAGCTTATGAGATTGTGGATATACGGGACATGGCGCAATTTTCGACACTCGTAGAGGACCGGACATTCGTGACGGCGTTCAAATTCAAGTCGTCAGGAACTTGCTCTCAGATGCAAGTCTTCAACCATTTCTGCTCGTTGTGCGACATTGACATATTACGCCTGCTTGACGGTCCGTTGGTCTCCATTACTTCAATGACACAATACGGGACGTCCGGACGAGTGAAGCACGACATCGAGCGAGATGTCATGGTTGCTGCGACTTCGTACTGCCGCGGCCTTCCTTACTGCTATGAGCCTGGCACTGGCTCTCTTGGTCGCATGGGTCCGCTAGTCCTTCGCATCTTGCAGGACTATTTCGGGGCCAAGGGCCATGATCGCGAACTTGGATGGTGCTTGGAAACCAAGCGGATGAGGCAGAAGGCAGCGAACGAGCGCTCTGCCGCTCTCAAGCGAAGTCAAGATGAATCGACGCAGGCGCTGTCTCATCGAGATGTTCCGGTCGTGCGATATGATTCCTCGGGCATTTATAAGGAAGATGGCAAGGTCACGCCTTTCGAGGGTCTCTTGGTTTAACACTTGCACCCATCTGTTGTTCAACCCTGTCTTTCGATGAAACCAAATTGTGGCATTACGGACTTGTAAGCGCATGGAGATTGCCAGCGACCACAACGTTTGGCTCTTGTGGAGAACACGGAGATAGAGCTCAAGTGAAGGAGGGCATCAACCTCAATCGAATGCTTGGCTGAGGTAGCAGGCTATCGACGTCGAAGTGAATGTCACATGTCCGGAAGTGCTTTGCTCATCCGCGATCATTCAAGGTGCCTCGACAGCTCCACTTTATCTCACTAAAGACATTCACATACCACCACGACTCGGTTTATGTATACCAAGGTTTCCAAAAACGATGAAGACACACATGTCTAGATCTCATCATAATCGAGATACATCGGCAAGATGTCGGATGAACAATCAATAGACATCGCTCACGAGGAGGAAACCGTGGTGCAACCATCAAATCATCATCGCTGGCGTATGCCGCAGAAAGAATGTACTATATGTTGCACATATCAGGCTTTGAACCAGTATCCAGATTGCCATCATGCCAAAGATGCCGACACTCACAGCCGCGATGTCTGTGTCAAGTGCTGGGAGCGACATCTTGAGTCTGAGATCGACACGAAGCCAATAGATGATATCAGCTGTGCGCAATGTCATGAGCTTCTTACCCCGTCTCAAATCAAACTGCTTGCAACGAGCCAGAGTTATAACTTGTACGTCGTGAGCAACAAGGCTTTCAAGAAGATGTTTCTGACGATAGCATAGATGGCTCGATAATGCCGCCAAGACTTGCCAGCAATCAGACGAGACGTTCGTCTCCTGTCCGTCGGCAAGCTGCAGCTGGGGCTGTTTCATCTCGACTCGTGAAGACGGCAACATCTTCACTTGTCATGCATGCAAGAGTCGGTACTGCGTGATGTGCGAGGTTCCAATGCATGAGGATGAGACTTGTGAAGCATACACCGCACGCCAGGAGAGACAGCGCTGCGACGACCTTTCCGAAAGCAAGGTCAAGTCCATTTCCAAGCCATGTCCTCAATGCCACACGAACCTCGACAAATATGATGGTTGTGATCACATCACTTGTAAGTCTCAGGCTGCGAGTCCCTACATCTTATGTTCCGATGTGCCCATTAATGCGATGCGCAGGCACAGTTTGCTCGCACGAATTTTGCTGGGTTTGTTTCGCACCTTAAAATGGCGATCACGGAATTCGACGGCAAGGCAATGACGCCCATAATGCAGAGTGTCCTTATTATCCTGATGCACTTCCCGTGTACGTGCCCCCGCCTACGGACGGTATCGTTGCTGGTGACTATCTGACCACAACCGGGGACGCCGAAGAAGAGACTACGGGAGAGCAGCAAGAGCAGGCACAGGAGGATGGAAATGGAGTCAGCGAGGAAGACGATGAAATGGATGATAGTGAAGATGAGGATGAGGAAGGGGAAGATGGTAGTGGAGAAGATGTCGAAGATGAGCTGGAGGCAGGATTGGAGGAGGAGGAGGAGGAGGAGGAGGCGGCGGAGGATAGGGATGAAGACGAAGAGGAAGACGGAAAGGAAGACGAAGAAGATGATGAAATGGACGATGGTGAAGATGAGACTGAGCATGGGGTAATTGACACTGGAGCAGAAGTCGAAGATGAATTGGAGGCAGGGGTGGAGGCAGGGGTAGAGAATGAGGAAGTGGGATATGAAGACGAAGTAGAAGTAGAAGAGGAAGTAGAAGAGGAAGCGGAAGACGACGTGGAAGACGACGCGGAAGACGAAGTGGAAGACGAAGTGGAAGACGATTGAGCTGAAGCAGGTCTTTCACGCATGGCTTCAAATCCTTCTATCGATTGATTAAAGAAAGTCTATCGGCTATAAGTTCGGAAGCTAACACTGCTTGAACATTGAGTATGAAAGAAGTCGGCGTATCATCGATCAGAAAAGTTCCTAGAAGGCTTCTTCCAAACGTTCACTCGTGATATCATGAGCCTGGAAGCTCCATAATGTCATCGTAAAGTACGTACGGCGGGCAGCTTGTTGCACAAATGGTTGAGTGCCACGTTGCATTCCGTGCGAGCACAGCGCTGCAGTGCCGGTGGCGCTGCTTTCGAATGTTCTGTAATGCTGAGATGACCACCAAGTACCAGCTGCAAGGATTTGAGTTACTACAAAGGCCACATAGCGCAAGCACGACATAGCCGTATGTGGTGTCCAGTTGGATCAGGCCTTGCAACAGCAGCAACATGAGGGCTAGAGGACTGAAGGAACTCAACAGTGAAGATTAGCCAGGTATCCTATGACGGTAATCAGTTGATCCAGCGTGAGAGAGCATTCAACAGGGGACCTGATCGTAAGAACTATCTTCGAGGACTGGGAGACCTTATTGGCGAAGGTTCCCTTGCGTTCTTAAGGAAGCGCATTCTGCCGCAAGACTTGACTAGCTGACTTCTCCACGGCCGATCCGAAGTCTCTAGGCCGTCAGACGAAAATCAGATTGGACTGTTTGCGATGCGGAGACAACGATTGCAGTGTCGACTCGTTCAAGATCTCTGTGTATGCTAGAGGTGTAGTTCTTGTCATGACTTCGAGCTGGGGCAGATTAGCATCACGTGACGAGCTTAGCTCTACTTACAGTATGTCGCGAAACATCGACGGTGGAAGTTCGATCTTGCCCGTGATCCCTAACCTCGTCCACAGAGCATTTTATTCCTTCACTAGATCCATCGGATCACATGCGCGCCATCTTCTAGTCCTTGCATACCTCATAGAGTACTGCAGAACCTCGACTCCAAAGTAAGGCTTCGCATGGAGATGCTAGGGCACTGCAAGGCGCGTCCGCATATGGCTGCACAAGGACTACTCCTGAATCGCCGTGCGTGGTCTAGCCATACGGCCTCCCACTTACGATAAATTCCGAGTGCGATCGCCGAGCGTCTTGGTGGCTTGTTGTGCTTGTGTTGTGCAAGGTTGATACCTATGTTTTGGTGAATGGATGATGAAGAGAGTCCTTGCGGGCGACAACGTACCTGGTTTCACCTCACTATGGAGCTGAGATGTCGCAGAGGGCCTTACATCATGATCCTCACGGATAAATACCTTCATTGAACTCACGTTGAAGCTTCCATCCCATCACTGGGTTTCTCTGATCGTTCCTGCTATGCTACCATGATCTTCAGAGTCTGCCAACACTTTTTGACCGCAATCCGCTTGAGTCTGATACTCGTCACCTGTGCAAAACTTGGCACCAGTGTCGTGCTTTCGGATGGTCAAAGCGGTCTGACTACCACTTCGCCTGATCCGCCTTTGTTGCAGCATAGTCAATTGGGAAGCAGAGCTTCGCGTGCTACAGTCAGGGAGTTGGGACTTTTTCCGGCGCACCATTGCAAAGGGATGAGAGCGCGCGACGAGTTAAGTCCCAGAAGTCTTCGCCCTCTGCTTGTACCGCAGTCGCCGTTCAGATCCCCAGAAGCTTTGAAGGATAATGGCTGGGCCACAGATGCCGACAGGTCTTGGCCAAGCAACAAACAGCTGGCAGTGCCAATTAAGGCGCTTAGAAAGGAGAAACTGTTGGGTGATAACCAGAACTATTGGAACCTATACACAACAATTCAGAATGGCAGCGGCGTCACAGAAGTGTCATATGGTGATGATCTTCCTGGCCAAAGCTACCTTGTGAGTCCGCAGCTTTCCCTGCGTATACATGTCCAAGACTCTGTCCAGTTCACGCCTCGCTCGAAGGACGGGAGAACATCCAGTTAATCAGTGTTGTGTAGGCTTCTGGAGCAATCGCCAGATCATTCGTCAGCGCATCCCATGGGGTAATAATGAGCATGGCTTACTCATCACCGAGAGGATTATTGGAACCCAGTCTACGTGATCTCGTCACGCCTGTGAACAAATGGTCGGATGTCTTATGGCTACAGTACGCTCTCGCAGCATCCAGACATTTTGTGCCCAGGGCATGTCCGGTCAAATGGATCTTCATATGTGATCTGGTTGATGACGATGAATCGGAGGGCCTAAAGCATATAGTCCAAGAATTTCTGGTCAGTCACTCCCATGCATACAAGACTCTTGAAGGTTTCCTGTGTGTGACCTAGAAAGCGATTCAATGAGCGCAACGCTGACGCAAGAGTGTTCAGCGAGAGAAGAGAATTCGCTCGGGTCGACTGCCGACGTGGCCAGGCTTGAAATATAAAATTTCTGGCATAGATAACGGGTCCAGCTTGTGTAAGGCGTCTTCGCATTGTGTGCGCGTGCGCAATCCTCGGCCAGCTGACTCCATCATCTCTCAGACAATGGGCTCGTCCTGCTCGGCACCAGATGGGGCCACGAGGCAACGGTGCTCCTGGTCGAACACGGCCTGCACATGGGTTTCGGTAAGAAGGTCGGGTTCAAATTCTCGATCTCTAACGTTTATCTTTACTCCACCAGCGAGGCACCATACAATCTGGCCCTGAAGCTCTTTCCTGTCTCGTACGAGCCAAATCCCAATGCCCCTCCCTTATACGATGCGGTTGATGGAGCAGGTCGTCCTTTACATACCCGACCGGCCCATCTCTCTCCTGACCTACCTCCTCGACCCTACAATAGGCCTGATCCTCGCCCTGGCCCGCAGCAGCATATTCCCATCGGTCAGGCTCCACCAGCATACGAGCCTGGCGCAGCAGGTCGTCCTTCACATCCCGAGCCGGTCGAGTCGCCGCCTCCTCTCCCTTCCCGGCCTGGCCAGTCGCCTACCCCTGACGAGGACGCTTTCCCCACCTCTGACCAGGACCCTCCACCCGCATATGAGCCGCCTGAAGAGAGTCATCCTGCTTCTTCCTCCACCGTCGCATCGGGGGCCTGATGGGATTACGGCCACGGTCACGGTCCAGTCCGAAGAGACGGGCAAGTCGAGCTCATGAGCTATCACATACAGCTTAACAAGCAGACCGTTCAAGTTTCACGGTCGCTGGACGTGTGGTTTCATTTTACGATGTATGCAGCACAATATCTGACCTGTTTGTCATTCTCGTCTTCGTGTTCAGTGTCGTATTGAGGCATATCACGCACACGTGCTCCTTTCTACTCCACATAGCACTCACGTCTACCAAGTTGTCAGGTAAGTCTGGGCGTCAAGCGACATACAGATCTGCTTGCATCTCCCCACAGCACAATATCGGACTACTCCTCAGCACGCCCTGCTTATACTTCCGATCTCCCCCCGCATGAACCGGGTCAACGAGCAATTTGGCCAAGTGCCGGCTGCTCCGGTACCAGGTCAAGCTATCGTCCAGCCACTCAGTCTTCGCACTATCAGTCTCCGCATCTCGTGAGTCGTTACCCCAAGAAGTTGCGGGGAGATGCTAATGCAGATGGAGAGCACTCCACGTGTCAATCGACGATCACCTTGGAATCGTGTCAACGTATGGCGTGGACGCCATCTTTCGTAGCGAAGATAGCTCTACACGGTTTGGAGTTGCTCTGCGGCTTTCGCCTCTGGTCTGGACTTGATGATACCATGGAGTCGGTCGATCATAGAGACTTACCAACGTCTACTGGGGGGAATCGTACGCTCACCACAGGGCTCTACTCTCGCTTCCGTGTGCTCACAACCACAAACTTGTGGATATTCGACCGCTTTCTGTGGGAACGTCGAGACAGCCTAGAAACTGGGTAGTCGAAGCCGGCAATGCAGGTATGAACTAGGAGACCATAAATTGATCAACCTGGGTCAGTATACACGAGGGGGACCGTTACTTACGCCTCCTTGACAGCAGACACATCTAGTGTACTTCGGCTCACCTTCATTGCACCGATGTTGACCGCTCGTCGCTTAGCACCCTCTCCGCAGACGGTGGGTTCGCAGCCAACCTTCCAATCGGGATGGAGTCCTCCCCACGGCTCATGTCTTATTTACTAGAGCCGTGTTCCAGTCAGCCAGTCTTGTTCAAGCTACCAAAAAATGTGTTGTCGTGGCATGATCTTTCAGCTCACACCAATCACCAGCACCCATCAAGCGGTCAAGAAGACGCGGCAAGATCTATAGTGGCCGTCAACTATTATGAGTAGACCGTGTTTCCAAGTCGAGTGCAGGGAGAGTGTTGTGGTTGAGGTCTGAACAGCCATTGCAAAAATTGCAATCCGACACGACTGGTGCGCCGTCTAGACTTTCCCATAGGGCTGCTATAAAAAGTAGGAGTTGTGTGGCGGCAATGCCGTGTGTTTGGACCGCCACGTGCGCAATCGATGCTCAACATCACCACGTGGCAACGCGTGCGCCAGACTCCAATTCTCGAACAATTCTCGAAGGGCTTTTGAAAATGTTGGGGAAGCCCCACGAGCACGTTGAACGGACTTTCTGGGGTCGAGACGATCACACAGAGAGTAAGGTGCGCAAGCCTTTCGGCGACCATGTTGAAAATTGTGCGTTTGGCGTAAAACAATGTCTGGACGTGTAAGGAATGTTTTCACGAGGTGAAGGTGATAGCAGATCGTCGATGTATGTACCCAATAACAAGAGTTCGGCTTCGAAATTTTGCTTCTGATGGTTGTTGTTGAGCGTACTGGCGTGACTAAATTCGATAGTACCGATCGGCGCGGGCGAGACAAGCATATACAGCTGCAAGACCCATGCAGCACGGGCACGAATGATGTTCGCAGAGCCGCAGATGTGGCTTGTGGGCGGTGATGGTAGTGGATTGTTCTTGAGACGATGTTTTTGGGAGAGTGTCGATGAGGCTGGCTGATGGAAGTTTGATAAGGCTGGTGGTTCGGGAGGCTAGAACGCGCTACCAGACGCTGGCATCGGATAAGAGCGCGTGGCTGTCCCGGCTGGTATCAGCGCACACGATCGATTGGGAGACGTGGCTGCGTTGAGCTCACGACATGTCATGGTCGTTGACATGTGATTGCATGTGCGTGGCAGACAGCACCACAGTCAGGTATCGACGATTGGCGGGTGGGTGGTGGTCTGACAGGATGGAAGAGTGGTACCGGGGAAGACTGCTGTCCTGGTCGGACGGAAAGGCGTCGCCTACGATGCTCCATCCCCGTTTTGTGCTGCGACTTCGTCCTATCGTTGATATCTTGAGCGGACTAGGTGTCTGCCTAGAACTCCGTTGGACGTGTATAGAAGCGCCCGTTATGCAGAAATGTGCCTGTGTGAAACGGAGCGGTGATGAATTTTTGTGATTGGACATGGCAGAATATTGCGCCGGTCCATAGTTGCTTTTGCAAGTCCGCTCGACGGTGGTCGAGATTCTCGAAGTCGACATCACAATCAGGCACCATCATTCAGACCGTCCAATGCAGTTTTTGTCCTACTTGATTCTGGGCGATTCTTGCAGCAGAGACAGCGGTGAAAGTCAACGGTCGTAGAGGTCGAGGCGCAGCATCTCCCACATGGCAGCAGCATGGCTCCAGCCACAGCGAAAAGTCAATGATCCGCGAGTGAGATGGCTGCAAACTAAGCTGCCTTGTCGGGTCGAATGAGGCTGCCTGGGTGGTAAGTCTGTTTGAACCATGACCAGGTCCAGTGTGTATAGTTGGCGCTGGTTGATGCGTGCAGAATGGTGTTGCCTGACCAGACGACCAGGCGGAGCGGCCGTTTGGGTGGGAAGTGTGAGAATCGTGGCTTGCGGCCGAAAGCTGGGCGTCGCGCATGGGCGCGGATGCGCCGTCGGGTGAACTTCACTTGGGCGTTTGCAGCATATCGGCGCTTGGCGATGTCTGGGTTTCGATATGTGATGCAGGTCTGGGAGTGGAAGGACTTGGGATATATAAGAACTGTCGTGCATCCGTTGTAGGATCGATTCCAGAATACCAGATCATCCACCACCAGCATCAACAGAAGCCTCTTCACATCAACAGCCTCCAACACTTTCTACCAATACAAGCTACAACTCAGACATCGTCTACCAACTCAAGCATCTTATCCACTCCAGACAACAACCAGTAGTCTCCAGTCCAAACAAATCCACGACACCCTTCAAACCAAATCAACCACCGTCAACATGTGCTACCACCACTGCCACCAGACCTTTGAGGACCGCCAGCACTGCCCAACCCGTGCTCCTACCTATGCATCGATCATGGAGATCCTCATCGTCAAGGGCTACCAAAAGTACCAAGCCAAGAAGACGGCCAAGGCTGCCGTCCGCGCTGCCAGAGCTGCAGCTGGCCTCTCCGACACCGACTCGATGTCCAGCTCATCAAGCACCACCAGCACCAACAGCACCTCCAGCAGGGCCCGCACGCCTTACCAATTCGCCAGTGAGAAGTTGCTCGGCAGATCGGGCGCCATGACCCCACCGCCTTATGCTCGAGTATGAGCACAAACACTACGGCGATGACTGGGCATGTCATGGAGAGTACCTGGGAGTCGAAGTATGCGAGGCGTTTCGTGGTCTGGCATGGTTCTTTTTTGATATACCTTGGTGGGGGGTTTGCATTGTATTCGATTTAAAATGATTTTTGGTCTTTCTTGCATTGAGCGGGGGCAGTTTGGGAGGACGAAAATACCAGGGAAGGCGAGCAAGGAAATGACAATGCGCGATGAATACCTTATGTGCTCGAGTTCAATAAATGTTAATCAATGTTGAAATGTCCGAACAATCCACATCTTCGATCACATGTACTTTCCATCATCGCATCCAGACTGTATCTGAAAAATGATTTATTGTCGCGCCATCTTGAAACCATTCGACTGTACGTGATAAAGGTTCGGTAAGGTAGGATGATGGAGGTGGAAGTCTTTAACAAGAATCGAAAAGTGGTGGTAATAGCGATGATATAAGCAGATACCGGCGGAACTACCAAACTTACCCCACTCTGTGACTTCAAGCTACCATGCACCTCACTCGGAGTTAACAAATGCTCCAGTGAACCATATGCCCATGTAATCATCACTCGACGTCGTCCACCTCCCGAGGTCGATTTGAGCTTCTTCGGTTCATCGCACTCCATATCCCTCCTCAATCCCCGCTTCAGCATCGCTATCACGACCATCTTCCCTCCATCTCTGACCCTCGTAACTACTCCATCCCATCCACACCCTACCCCCGCCTCATGGCCAACCTGCTCGAGCTCAGCCACGAGCTTCTCCATTGTGTCTTCATTGAGATCGAGCCTGTCGATCTCTCTGCCTTGAGCCGAACTTGTCGCGAGTTCGCAAACTACATCCGGGGAAATCGCCTGCTGCATCGCGAGATATACTTGTCAAGATATGATGAACCATCCACCGGACCGAATCCCGATTGGGAGCGTCTCCTCCATGAAAATACCAAGCTAGAGCAGATCCTTGCGAGCGAGAGTCGGGAGGTGAGGACCGAGAACATGGCCTTTGTTGCGAAACAAATCGATGTATTGCTCTCAGGCATAGGGACAGGGCGTCTGACTTCATCAAACACGATACTCTTGGAGGAATACTTCAAGGATACCGACAACGTGGATGCATTCCTCTGCGCGAGTTCCCTCTTCGATCGAGCTGGCACAGGTTCTCAGCAAGCCGCGGCCACGCCTGAGCTTCAGCAGGCTTCAGCAAAGATGCACTGTCTGTTCGGCGTACCAGTAGATCAAATCCCGTCTCGTTCGTCGTTCATCATGGAACCTTCAGATCCCGATCGGTCTCCCTCGGTAAGCACAAGATCGCATTTCAAGCCGCGGGCCACGCACGCGTTCGCTCGGAGCAAGGTATATGACCTGCGACAGTATTCCGAGAATACGCTCTGGGGACCTTTCATGGACGACGGCACGCAGAATGTGGACTGGGAGAAAGTAGAAGCCATCATGATCGTCCTCGGATTCAACCTAAGTAAATTTTCGGAGCGCTCCGATGGTAGATTCGGTAAGGTGTGGAACACTCCATTCGTGGGCGCATCACCCAACTCGTATTCCAGTCTGCCCTTTACAGTGGACCCCCAACCTGCCATGTCACCTCGATACGACGATGATGACAAGCAGACCAAGATTCGTGAATTGCAACTCGCACTTGATGCTCAAGACCCATATGGTGTATCGGGCAGCTGGATGCGGGTGGTCTGCTTCCTCGACTACAACGATCTCTACGCGTTCAACTTCGGCCAGCCACTGCCCGAGGACCAACCGCGACAACCCATCGATACAGAAGAAGGTATTATACATCTCCTCGAACATGTATGTATTTCGAAGGAACCCATACTGATCGTGTCTGCTATGTTCTTCCTGCAGCAATTCGGCTGATCCGTATAAAGTTGCAAGTCACCAAGATCGTCCCTCCAGAGAGCAACGAGGATGATGAGGAAGAAGATGGCATGGACTGGAGCAAATTTACTGGTACTCGGCTCCCGGTCGTCCACTTCAAAGGGTCGAGTAAGAGTCTGCATGCGAGCTGGGATCCCAATGCGAACAGCAGAATACGAGGTTTGTTGTGATCTGATCAATCCATCAAGTCTCGCTGATCGCTTTTGTAGGTATGGTACGACAGACCCCCGAGGGCGAGATTCGGTGGACAACCTTCTCCATCTTCCACGGCGAAGAACGGTGGCGCTCTGAAGGCATTCAAGTTGGCGGCTTACGCTCCGCTCGCGGCATACTCGGAAACTGGTTCGATAAGTGCGTCACCCTCTCCGTTGCCTATCAACGCTTTCCTCCCTCGCGATCACCGTACTGACATCCTCCTCCTTTTTACCTCGCCACAGAGACTTCGACCACCACGGCCCCGCCGGCCCCACCGCGTTCTGGAAGGAGTCCGATGACATGAGCGACGAGGATGATGGATCGAATAACAGTGAGCATCACCAGCCTTGGGCCCTTGTCTGGCGCGCGCTCTTAGAACGCATCGCCTGAGCTTTTCTCCATCCATCGTCCCTCTTCTCTCCATGCTCACTCGCTTACTTTTGGGCCTTCCGTGCCACTTCGTGGCTTGTAGCTTGGTTGGCGTTTTGAAACTATCTGCACGCCCATTCATCCATCCACCCGTCTCTGGACGACGGCTACGTGCGATCGTGACACGACGGAACGTGATTGTGAGGAGGAAAGCTGTTGATGATGTTTGTGGGAACTTACGGTCAGTTGGAGGGATCTGGAGTGTACGGCACAAGGAGTATTCGATGCATTCGGCGTTTCAGCACAGGGTCAACTTGACAGCGGCTTCACGCTTGGGGCGTCACGGTCACTGTATAGATTCATTGAGTCACCAAGATGTACGATACTACAGCCTCGCACGCGAGTGACAGATTTCGTGTAGATAACCAACGCCAACAAAGCATATGCGAGAAGCGCATTTCGTCTCGACCTTCCACATTCAACTTCCGTCTCTCCTCCTTCATCTCCCCACCTCAATCTCCGTATCATCAACAATCTGCACCTTGACGCTCGCCGTCGCCGCGTCCGCACAAGTCTCCATCGCCCGCACAGCCTCCTCGAGCGGGAAGCGCTGCGTGACCAGCGCATCCAGATCGAGCACGGCCTTGCCGCGCAGCGCATTGATGCCTGCGGGCCACGTATCGGCGTAGCGGTTGGTGAAGCGCAGGTCGATCTGCGCCAGGCTGAGGTGCATGAAGGGGACGTGGTCGATGATGCTGCGGCCGACGCCGATGACCATCACGACGCCGTTGCGGCGGCACGCGTATGCGGCCGTGATGATGCTCGATTCGATGCCGGTGCATTCCAGCACCGTCGCGGGCGCGTGGTACTCGTCGGGCGAGGGGATGGCATGGGCGACGTCCCGCGCCGACACGCCGTAGAGCAGGCGAATCTCCTCTGCGGATTCCAGCGCGGTCTTGCTGGCGGAGACGAGGTAGGTTTGGGCGCCGGGCACGAAGGTCTTGGCGAAGTCGAGGCGGGACGCGTCGACGTCTGTGATGACGAGGGGCCAGGCGCCGGACGCTTTGGCTGCAGCAAGGGCGATGAGTCCGATGGGCCCGGCTCCACAGATCAGCGCGGGTTTGCCAATGCTGAGGCTGTCGCCGCATTGTTGCAGGGCATGCAGCACGACCGACAGCGGCTCGAGAAGCGCGCCTTGGGCGAATGTCATGTCGTCAGGGATCTTGTGCAGGAACCGCGCATCGTGGCACATGAAGCGCCGGATCGTGCCAGCGTAGGGACACACGCCTGCGAACTGGACGGCTTCACACAGGTTGTACTTGCCGCTGGTACACAGCCAGCAAACCCCGCAGGGCACTCCTGGCTCGATGGCTACGCGGTCGCCAGGAGAGAGATGTGTGACTGCGGAGCCGACGGCGAGGACGACGCCGGCTGCTTCATGGCCGAGGATGCAGGTCCGGTTGACGACCAGGGGGCCGATGGCTCCGCGATGCCAGAGATGCATGTCTGAGCCGCAGATACCTGTACAGCGGACATGGACCAGAGCTTCGATCGGGGATGGCGTAGGGATGGGAGTCTCGGTGAGCTCGAGACGGTGGTCGGGCGTGACATGTAGTGCTGGATTGCCATATTTGGCCAGGTCGGCGGCGAGGCCTTGAGGTTCGTTCGCCAGCTTCACTTGCTCCTGAGCGATGCCATCCACATTCGAGGCATTGATGCCTTGATTCACGTCCGGGGTCATGGCCGTGGAAATCTGTTTGTCCGATACGACCCTGTGGGCAGTCCAGGCTTTGTGATTCTTTCCTTCTTTCTCGTGATGCTGAGCTGTGACTGTATGTATGTGAAATGACAAAAGAATGATAAGCGATCGAGAGGAGATTATGCGCGTACTTGATAGTATCCTGATCGAGGTACAAAGGGGCTAGACCGCGATATGGGGAGCAGAGCAGTAACGACGAAATGATGCTCGTCTCGAGAGCTGTGTACGAGCTTACCTGTGTCCCAACTGACTTACATGGACATTAATTTACAGAGCAAGAAACGACAGCTCTAGTCAGGGAATCGACTCCGACTGTCGTCTTCCCCTCACCACCCACTTATTCATCGCGAGGCGCCAATGCTTGCCCGAGTCGACGGATCTGGCAGCTGAAGTCATTCTGGTAGGAATTCCGCGGATTGCCCGCTTAGGCAGGTGGAGGCTATTGTCTGGACTTGTACTGATTGATGATATGTGCTGGAGCCCGACATTTTTGATACCATATGTGTACAGTCGTCGCAGCAAAGACTCTCAACAAGGGACAGGAGTGAAGAGTGGATCATAGCTACCAAGAGGTCGTTATCTTCGAATTGGTGTTTTGGTTTTAATCCCGACACAAGCTCTAAACTACATGCTCAACCTCGGCTCCTACTGGACTTCAATCACAGCACAACAGGCCATGGATGATCAACGTCAGGCTTCTCTGCTAGACACTGGCGCATATACAGATCAACCGCACTTACCTCCCTGACCGAACTGTCAGTATTGGCCCTGCACACATACAACAACTCTTCAACGCCAATCCCGCCCCATCCACCCAACACCATCATGGCCAGCACCGGTCTGAGCCTCGAGCTCGCGGCCAAGAAGCAGCGCAAACGCAGCGACTACCTCTACCACCTGGACTACCGCACGCGCTGGCAGGACAACGACATGTTCCAGCACCTCAACAACCCGATCTACGGCGTGCTGATCGACAGCATCATCAACGACTACCTGATGCGGTCCTTCGGCTACAACACCACCACCTACCCCTACACCGCCCTCGTCGGCCACTCGTACTGCGACTTCTTCGGCGAGACCCAGTACCCCAAGATGCTGGATGTCGGCTTGCGAGTCGCCAAGCTCGGCCGCTCCAGCCTTATGTACGAGGTCGGCATCTTCGAGCGCGGCAACGAGAACGTCAAGGCCGTGGGCGGCTTTGTGCAGATATGGGTCAAGCGGGAGGATAAGCGGCCGTCAAAGGAGGGAATCCCTAAGGATGCGAGAGAGGCGCTGCAGAAGCTGTTCAACGGCAAAGAGGAGGATCTAGCGAAGCCTAAGTTGTAGATGCTTCGAAGTGTGCTACAGGGACAGGGACGGCGTGATGATCACACTCGCTTCGCACACCTTGAAGGCTCGAAGAACTCCGCATTTGTATTAGAAGTGGGGAGGGTAGTGTGCTTGCTGCATGATGCATGGAGTCATGGATGGGCCTTCCAGGTGGCGTGGCATGGCATGACACGCTTAAACGGGAGACTGTGTGGAACAGTGAGATGTCCAGATCACACAGAGTATATGCGGCTCAACCAAGATGTCTCCGGGGCTTGAGGAGCTCTTCATGGAAGGAACGTGTTTCCGCGATCGATGCTCGAGACATAGTCTCTCACGATAAGGTCGCCAGAGAAGTTGGAGATCTACGACATGATCAGAGCCAATGCGCACATTAGATGATAGAGTATGTTCAGCGGTGAATGCAGATGGCAAGTCTCTCCGGGAGCTTGAATCTCATAGGTGGCCAACAAAAGAGCAATGTATTGTATGAGACAGGCCGACATACTGCACAATCGCGAATCAACCTTCGCCTTGAGATTATGGCATATTGACGTAGTCGTGCTGCGTATGGGTCTCTATAGACGATCTAGAGCCTAGTGAAGCACATATTGGCTCGTAGCTGAACTGGTAACAACCTCACTAGATGGGCTAGAGATAGTTTTAATAGCCAGATCAGGCAACGCATGCTGAGCATCAGTTGACTTGTAGAGAATCCTAAGTGTACACGTAGATAGCGATGAATGGGAACATGTTAATCATCAACATGCACCATGTACACATCTACCAAAAACTATCGAGATAAGCATCTTATCCAATGCCCATAGACCACTCGAGCCGCCGTAGACCGGCATAATACTCGGGGGCTTCTGCGCTGCTGACGATCTTTCGGACGCAACATAAGGTTGCTTTCCAGTACTGATTGTCTGGGGCGTTGCTAGTTCTTACAAGTCCTGTGAATTGTCAGCATAGATCTCTAACATGATTCGATATCGATAGCAGAGCGAATGTGAGTTGTAAAGATCAGAAAGCCGTGTTACGCATGCCCGCCCACCGGCACCTCAACACGCAAGCCATAACGGATTACGTGCATCAGTGCTCTGAAACCACATGACACAGCAAAGCTGAACTCCACAACCGATCATCCCATCCCCACAAGAAGCAGTAATGGTACGGTATAGGGAGGGCGGCTCGGCGGGAAAGGCCACCTATGGATGGGTTCGTGGAATGGATAGACTGGTTGTCATCATGAAAGGGAAAGATGAGAGCTCAGGAAAGTAAGACATACCAATGCTTTACAAGATCGTGAAGGGCGCGCGTCTGGTTGACTGCATGCTGTTTCCTCCGCAGGCATCCTAGGCGGCAGTAACGTGTGGCACGAAAGCGCAGGGATTATCTGCGTAATGGACCCGAGACGGAGCTCAGGCTCCGCAATAACAGCTGGAGGACACACTGATCATGCAAACCCCGGTATCTTGGCGAAACTAGAGCTTCAAGATCCAATTCCTTCCCTAGGACATGGTCTTGTGAAGTCAGCAAATGATGCAGGACATTGGTCAATGGCAAAGCTCAATGGGACGTTTTCATAGATCAGACAATTTGGTAAGATGGTATGAGTTGTCGACATAATATTTCTGTAGCAGAACTGAAATTGATACGCTCATCATGAAAGGTAGGCAGGAAAACAAGACAGAAGGCTTACCACTTGAGCGTCGCAGTGTCCTGGCATATCGCATGTCACTTTGCCGGTAAGAGACGAGCAGGTAGACAGCATTGCGGCTAGCGATGAGCAGAAAGAGTCTGAGGTTATAGGTTAGCTTGCAGTGCAGGCAGAGTCATTGTTCGAGCGCGAGAGACATTGCAGAAAGGATCAGATGGTGATGCATGTTTTGTTCGTGGTTCAGGAGGTCACCGGAACATAATTGTGTAGAATTCATCGTAGTGGAGGTGAGGGATGGTTGGCGATGTGTGGAGACCTACCATGTTCATGTTGAGCTTGCTGATATTGCACTCTTGCTGGGCGATTATTGCAGAAGGGAGGAACATGCTCAGTCCCGCCGTTCATGAGTTCATGCCATATCGTGCGAGATGGTCATAGCAAGGCTTCAAGTCTTGCTGCGTCGCTCAGATGAAGTCAGTGTGGTCGAGATGATTCTTCTCGAGTGCAGTAAGAGACAGCAGAAGATGAAGTCCGCGAAGTTTTCGATGGTACGGAAACTGAGCACGTACCAGCACGAGTCTTGGCATTTCGTACCGCTGGGTCATACATAATAACTTCCAACGTTCCCTGTTAAGATCCAGACTCTTCGCTCTTGTTGTGTCATTTCATTATGAACATCATCCTCGACATGCTCCTCCAGCGACAATAAGAACCACCGCAGGTATGTGGCATTCCTCCTGCAATCACTCTTTACATGATTAGAAAACCAATTTATCAATCTGTCAATCCCCTGAAGCCCTCAATCGAGGACCTACTGACGAAGCAAAATTGCTATGCTCTTTATGATCTCATCCTTCACCAGCCACCTCTCCAGTCTCTTCGATACTGAACGTCTGCTGATTGCTGGAAATAGTAGCACTTTCCTTTCTCTTACCATGGCGTCTTCTACTTCCACTGCCTCGACTCCTGCAGTGCCTGAGCCATTTCCTATTTTCAAGCTTGCGCACCGCTTCCTGCTGTACGATCCCGCCACCATATCCTACATCCGCGCGAAGTACAACATATGCGGTGTGCTCATCGGCGGGCTCCCTCAGGCGCCTCAGCAGAATGTGTTTCTCGGCATTCCCCTCGAGCTGATGCCGGAAGAGGCGCGCTTGCTGGTGGAGAAAGAGGTCGCGTATGTTGTTGACGATGTCCAAGAGCACAAGCATAACTTTCTGGGCAATAACCTCGACCCTGAGGAACGCAAGGCGTTTCAAGCAGCGCTGAGGAAGCAAGGCCAGGCAGCAGCAGAGCATGTGACCAAGCGAACGGATGAGAGAAAGAAAGCCGCGCTGCAGAAGAAAGTAGACGATGGAGACTGGAACGACATTCCGGAGGACATGCTCAAACCTCGTGCTGGGGCCGGCGGCAAGAAGAAGAAGCACCGGGACATCAAGGCATCCCTGACAAGCACGCCCGCAGGTAGCGAGGCGGAGGATAGCGATGGGTTGCTCTTCGCCGCTCCACCAAGTTCGACTCCGGCTGACTCTGACCAGTCCAAGGCGACGTCTCTTGCCGATACAATGACCAAGACCGAGACCTACGCTTTCACGCCTACGACCTCATACCCTCCCATGCAGCTGTCTCCGACGAAGTCGCGACGCGTCAACGGTAAAGATAGCAACAGCAGCGCAGAGCTCCCTGCGGTCCCTCCGTCCTACCCGCTGTACGAACATATGCACGATCAGGGCTATTTCCTAGCTCCTGGCCTGCGATTCGGCTGTCAATACATGGCGTATCCCGGCGATCCTCTTCGCTTCCACTCGCATTTTCTGTGTAACGGCATGGATTGGGACGAGGAGTTTGACCTGCTCGATATCGTCGGCGGTGGTCGACTGGGCACTGGTGTCAAGAAGGGTTTCCTAATTGGCGGGACCGACAAAGACGCTGGTAAGGACGTGAAAACGTTCTGTATCGAGTGGGCAGGAATGTGATACGATATGATATGTAATGATCAATGATACCCTGAATGTTGTACTTCCCCGTCATTGAGATCTCTCGGTGTACCTTATTCAGTAGGACTCCCATTCTCCACCTGTGACGAACTCATACCTAGCCTCTGCTCAATATGGCTGTCCAGAAAATACATGAGACAGTATAGCCCTCTACCCTAGCATCCAAGATACCGCTGCTCGACCCATCGTGTCTCCAAGTCGCCCACGATCCTACATACTACCACTTTGATCTCAGGAAAGACGCTCATGAGCCTATTCAATCCCATCTTCCCCGCCATATAAGTGACAAACACAATGCGATCTTCTCGAACGCCGTGATCCAGCAGCACACGCACAGCCATCAGCGCCGCACCACCGGAGCTCATTTGCGCATCTAACAGCATGACGCATTGGTGCTCGGCGATGTCTGGCGCGAGGCGGAAGAAATGGAGCTCGGGTTCACCGGAGCGAAAGTCGGATTGAATGAGCAGGCGACCGACGCGAGCATCAGGAATGACACGCTTCAAGCCCGTCTCAAAACAGGTTCCACCACGCAGGAGCGCGACGGCTGAGATCTCACCATCGAGCCGTAGTCCATGGTATGTCTGTCCGCGCACGGGGATCTGAGCAACATACTCTTCGTAGTGAAGGCCGCGTTCGGTTGCTTTCTCCATAAGCATAACTGCTAGACGATCGAAGTAGAAGATAAACTCTTCGCGATCTAGTTTAGGGTCCATGATCAGAGTGTTGATGCCACGGACTTGGTTGGTATGTGGCATGATCACTACATTATCGGACAGTGGTGCATCTTCCGCTACTTTTCCAAGGCGACGAAGTTCTGCTCGGTGCAGGTCAGACTTCTCATGGAGAGTTTTGTGAATACGATCGGACACCATGCCTTGGTTATGTCAGCGTTGACCAGCAGAACACGTGTAATCTGGGACGAGCTTACTGATTGCGACTTTGTTCTCGATACCTCGAGGTACGATGATATCTGTCAATTGTTGTCAGCGTCAATCACGGGACTGCATGGTCAGGGAACAAGAACGGGGTTTCAAGCATATCAGGAAATCGGAAATTGATCGTCAAGAGAGTTCAGTTGATCTTTACTTGTTTGTGATTTAAAACATCATTTGATGAACGGGGATAGAACGGACGATATATTTCCACTTACCAGCAACAAGGCGCTGAGGCTCGACATACTTATGGAAGTTGGGCTTGACAAAGCTGAACCACTGCTTGATGCAGCCTTCAATGTCTCTTCCCCGTTCCCGAACATCGCGAAGCACTGAATCACGACCTGTTAGCGGAACCAGATTCACCAAAGCGATCAGCGTTACTGACATCGTCTAGATAGGCACAGATCGGCGTCGGCCTCTGTGAATATCTTGAGATCAAGCAGGTCGAGGACACGTTCATCGTGAAGAGCAAAGATGCCCTCCAGAATCAGAACGTGAGGGGAGTAGATCGTTGTGGTCTTCTCCATACGAGCATGTTTCTCGAACGAATATATCGGGATATCTGCTTTCTTCCTTACAGATATTCAGCGACTAGAGGTGATGTGGATCGCAAGAATGCTTGGGCATCTCATACCCGTATTTGATGTCCTGTAGTCGCTCTACAAGAGTGGTAAAGTCGATAGCCTCAGGAGCATCAAAGTCGTACTCATTGTTGAACGCGGCTTGCGATTCTTCGGGAGTAAGAGGCTTGTAAAAGCTATCCATGGACAAGATCACCACCCATGGCAACGATAGCTCCTGGATGATGGCGTGAGACAAGGACGTCTTGCCAGATCCAGAGGAACCCGCGATGCCTATGATCGAGGTATCCGACCATGGTGGCGAGTAATGTGCCTTTTGAGTAGCTCCATGAGAAGGGCGTCGAGAGTCTGAGTTTTGCTTTGTTGTCGGGCTCAAAGGAGCAGCCCGTTCTGGTAGACTCATCGTGGCCGTACGGAGAGGACCGATGCCGCGATCTTAGTCGTGGACATGATGGTCTGTTTACTGGATAGTTGCAGTACGGAAGAGGCGTTTGAACGGAAATCGAGACAAATTCATCCCAAGCACAGGCCAATCCGTCTTGATCAGCCTTGTCACGTGCATAGGCTTCTGGATCGATGATACCGGACTCTGCGTCGGGGCCGACGCTGGATTCTCAGATCACTGTACTCTGTAGCGCTATCATTCAGAAGAACGAATCAGGTCCCTATACATCGTCGCAGCAGAACAGCTTTCGCGAACTGAATAGTCGACAGATTGCAATCGGTCATCCTCCAGGCTGGTTCGGTAGTCAAGATGTACAGGGTCCAGAATAGATGACTACTCCGCCACTAACACTTCCGATCAGTCGCCCAAGAACGACATCCCACCAAGAACATGCATGTCCGGGTTGCGTCGTTCAGGTCTCGTTCTCTCCGCCGCCAGGAACTTCCGTCTCTCGAGTCCGTCCACCTCATCGCCTACATGTAGGCACATCCGTCGTGGCATTTCCCTCAGTCGACCGGTGATGCTCCCCGACCCCGCCGCCACCAGTGTCGAACATGATCGCCCATTGGAATCTGCAACAGCTGCCAATGCCCAACGTGGTACATTTCCGGTGACCTCACGAGAAGAGATGGATCTGCAGGCTGGCGATCTGACAGAGTTATGCGCGAAAGTGTATGCAAAAGTGGAGGCTTTCCTAGAGAGAGACGCTTCAACGGACTATCCCCTGGCGAAGGCACAGGAACAGACCAGGGTGAGCCTCAAGGTGGTTGAAGAGGCGTTATCAAGATACAGGTACGCTTCCGACCGATCATGGACGATCTGGGTCCAATAACCCGACGTTGTAACGAGTAGCGTTCAATGCTGACAGCTTCCTACGCATAGTCATGACGAGCTTTCCCTATCCTACAACGGTGGAAAGGACTGTTTGGTACTTTTGATCCTCTACCTGAGTGCCCTACACACACATGCTACCTCCTCCACGGCGAAGCAAGCACCCGCTTCCAGTCTCCCTGCGAAACTACGAACCGTCTACATCCTCTCAAAGCACCCCTTCCGAGAAGTGGACGATTTCGTCGACTATTCCGTCACAACCTACCATCTGTCAATGTGCCGCTACGCCAAACCCATGCGCGAGTCGTTCGCCGAATACCTGGCAGACAAGCCCTCGGTGCGGGCCATCTTCGTCGGCACACGTCGAACAGACCCGCACGGCGCAAGTCTCAAGCACTTCGACCCGACAGACAACTCGTGGCCTGCGTTCATGCGCATCCATCCCGTGATCGATTGGCATTACCAGGACGTGTGGACGTTCATCCGTGCGCTGGGGGTGCCGTACTGTCGTCTGTACGACATGGGATACACGAGTCTTGGCGGGACGACGGATACGCATCCCAACCCCGTGCTGAAGGACAGCAGCGGGGAGAAGTTCAAGCCGGCGTATGAACTTGTCGAAGATGAAGAGGAGAGGCTGGGACGAGACCGATGACATATGATGAATCGAAAAGATGAGGGAAAATTGCATCGGTGATGTGGGACAAGGTAGAGAAATGGAGATTTGTCATGCAAACCACACGCGTGGGCATTGGACAGATGACTTGGATGATCGTACGTCGTTTGTATGGGAACAAAGTCCACCTAGCCGGCAGCGTTCCTCGCAGCGGCTTCTTCAGCCGCTTTATACCAATCGACGCGATAGATATAGATAGCTACTCCTCCAGCCACTATGCCGAGCGCGATAGCCGGTCCAAACCACAGACCATTCAGATCCCAGTGCAGTCCAAACGCCGTGCTGAAGGAGATCGGCATCGCGATCGCATAGTACGCGAACAGGCTGATGTACCCACCGACCTTTTGCTTGCCGAGCCCGCGCAGCAGCCCGTTTCCTTGCGCGGCAAGACTGTCAAACAGCTGGAACGCGGCATTGATTGGCAATGTCGCGGCGGCCAGCGTGATGACTTCCTCATCGTTTGAGAAAAGCTTTGGAATCTCGTTCCGGAGCAGACTCAGCACCAACATATTGATCAGCCCAATGACAGTTCCTGCCGCGAATGTGACTCGCGCCGTGACTTTGGCAGCATCTGGCAAGCCGGCACCAATGAGATTCGCCACACGTGTGCTCGCGGCAATGCTGACGGGGAACGGGACTTGATATATGAACACGCTGAGAGACTGCAGGACGGTATTGGCGGCCAGGTGGGTGGCGGAGATGCGCGCCGCGGCCAGCGTGAGCACCTCGAACGCCAGGAACTCGGCCATGACCATGACGAGACCGGGTAAAGCGAGCTGGACCATCGGACCCCAGTTCGTAAACGCTTTCTTGCTGAAGCCGGGCCAGCATTCCATCCCACCTACGAAGCGCACGTACAGGAAGAGCAGCAGCGGCATGAGGTTCTCGGTGATGACGATGGCGATCGGACAGCCGACGAATCCCCACTGAAACCGCCAGACGAATAACCAATGCATAAATATGTTCAGTGGTGCTGCGATGAGGAGGACGTAAAGCGTTGCCTCAAACTTCCCTTGCGCTTGCACGTAGCGTTTGCCGCTCTCGAAGCATGCATAGCCCGGCGCGCCAAGGATCAAGATCTTGAGATACAAGCCACCCATCTCGGCGATGTCTCGTTCGGGAATGATAGCGGCGAGAATCTGCGTGCCAGCTAGCCAGATACAGGCCATAGGAATCGTGATCGCCCAGAGGAAGAATACCATACGCTGTAGTTGGAGACCGACGAGCTTTTTCTTCCCGGAGCCATATGCCTGAGCACAGAGTGTGTCCAGACTGGTAGCCAAGCCATGATATACAGCATATCCCGTGATGCTAGCCGTCATCGCTCCAATGGAGACTGCACCGAGCTCGTTGCGACCGATGTGCCCGACAGTGAAGATGCTGGTCATGGTCAATGACTGCTGCAGGATGAAAGCCACAATCAGGGGCGCAGAATAGCCTGCGAGCACTTTCGTCTCGCGTTGCCAGGTCGTCTTGATATCCCCGTTTCGCACAGCCTCATCCCAGATCTTGTCGATCTCGGAGGCGCCATCACTAGAGCCTCCGTCTGTATTTGGTGAGTCACTGCCTCCAAGTAATGCGGTGGTCTCTGTGGGTACAGATGTCTCATTTTCGCCAATCGCCGACTCTTCGTCCACATTCGCACTCTTCCTCGACTTCGTACTCGCGAAAAGCTTACTGATCAGGCTTTGTCCTGCTGCCCCTGGTCCTCGACTACTTCTTCGTCTTCCATGCTTGGGTTGTATGAGGTTGTTGTCCTCCAGCAAGCATCTCTCCTCCTCGATTGCTGCATCTCTATCTTGACCGTCTGGTGCAAGAGTTTCTGGTTGCTGTGCACCTAAGAACGGACGCGGTGTTGTTGCAATGTAGCTTGGTCGTCTGTGTCCTCCGACCAGTGAGTGGGCAGCTGTGTTCACTGACCCTTCTTGTTGTCCATCTCGGCCGCCCTCCAGCGGCGTCTTCACGTCCGTGTTGTCAAGATCGCGAGCGACGCTCTCTTCCGCAATCGACACAGCGGATCGCTGTTCGTTTTCAGTTCGCGTTGACGTCTCCAGGTGACGTGACCGATCATCGGAGGCAGACTGTGGCCTGAAAGTCGATTGGCTCATCCTCGCTGTGGATCCGTATGGGTTCGGGCGAAGTAATCGCAACTCTAGCAATGCTTGCTTAACCCGTCACCAGCACACAGCAGAGAGATGAAGAAAATGTTGACGAGGAAAGCATCTCCACTTACATGTAGGGCGCAACCACCGGGATCGACCAGGGCGTCTACGAGCAAGATCATCCATGGCGTCTTTCCGCAGACTCGGCGGTGACTAAGAGAGTGTGGTTTGGATAGCTCTAGGTTATGCATGATTAGGCAGGTCGATGGAGTGAAGAACCCCACCTCTCGGAATCTTATGCCGAATTTGGACCGTGCGACATGCTCTACATACTTACAGAACATCCTTACATGACTTAGCGGAGTATGTACATGTATGTATGCCATTGATAAGACCATATGTCGTGTTCAAGCTTCTGCTGGGAGCGACTGCATGTACTACTTTGGGAGCCGACGAACACGAAGGAAACCGCTGGGAAACAGGCTGACGACAGGTTCCTCTGAATGCGCCTTCTAGAGCTTCACCACAATCTTCCCAGCACTGACCCCTTCCCTACACATATCCAGTCCTGTCTGCACATAGTCAAGTCCGGTACCTGCGATAATGGCATCTGGCTTCGGAAGAAGCGAACCATCCTGCAGAGCCCGTGACATCCATTCATGAACAATATCATAGACTGGTGATGCGAGCAGCGAAGGGATCATAACTATTACATCTTGTTAGTGCTCTTGGACGCTCAATAGAATGCCCATCGCCAATGACTTACCTCGTAGAGCCTCAACACCCTCGGCCAGACCTTGGTCAGGTGGAGATAGCACCGAAAGCAACCTTTTCCGACCATTGATACGAGACAGAACACGGGCGATAGGTGCAGTCGTTTTCTCGTTGTCGGCTATACAGTCGAGAGCTCCGACTATATGTCTACCCTTCAATGCTTCGACCAAGTGCGCTTCGATTTCCGGGTCGGAATAGTCAAATACTCTGGCCGCGCCAATGCTCTCGCAGAGCGCGTGGTTTCGCTTACTCGCTGTGGCATAGACCTCATATCCAGCAGCTTTGGCCAACTGGATAGCGCAGCAGCCTACGCTGGAGCTGCCTCCCCAGATCAGTAACGTTGATTCTTGTCCAGGGAGGGCGGAAGTCGCATCCTGCAGCTTGGCAGTCGAGAGGCCGAGTTGGTCTGAAACAAATAGTCCAGCCATTGCGGTGTCCATTGCAAGCGGCAAAACCACTGCTTTTTCGAAGGAGATGTTATCCGGAACGGGTGTCGAGAACTTCTCTGGCACGAGGACGAAATTTTGAAAGGCTCCCATGGCAGGCTGGCCAGTATGTAGTCCCGTGGTGTGGGCCATCACGCGTTGGCCGACCTTGCGGTTGCTGACTTCCGCGCCAATCGATACAATCGTACCAGCCAAATCGCTACCAAGCACCATGGGGTATTTGGTCTTCCTGCCACCCAGTGCAGGATCATAGTCTTGTACCTTGAACTCCATTGGGTTTATAGCAACCGCAGCAGCCTGGATCAAGAGGTCCTTTGGGCCCACCTTTGGGTAGGGTGCTTCTTTGACCTCGAGCGGGTTGGCTTTAGGGCCCATTATCCAGGCAGCTGTGTTCGCGCTCATACCTGCGGTCGAGCTAGTATTGGCGATGATTTGCTAACTCTCGACCCTCACCTGTTCGATGAAAACGATTTCTCATATACTGATATGTAGACCAATGCTGGCAGCGCAGACTTCCCCTGTGTGCGAGGTTCGTTCGAGCTTGATGAGAAATCAGAAATACGTGGAAATATAGTTCGCAATGAGAAGAAGTTGCTGAGACCGACGACGCATAGCAATACCTTATATATCATCATCCGGAGATATGATGGCGATTAGTTTCAAAAGCCTCGGCCGAGATGATTTCATGTCATTACTGTAGCTACAACACGCATAGGATCCTTCAATCTTACCCTTTGATATGGCTTGCGGAGCGAACAGGCTTCGCGAGTAGATCACAATATGCGCATCTCTGCAGTTACCCATGGGCGTTGATGACCAACGCCCAGCGTTGGAGAACAAATACACGTAGTTGTAGTCGTCGCGGAGTTAACAGGGCGGAAGTGCTGGCCCCGCTATGCCAAATCCAGGACTCGCTCATGATGTAGCACGAGTGCAACACCTTCAATTGTGCTCGCACACGTGGGCCATCATCTGTCACTTAGCCGAAGCTCCAAAAGCTACTTTCTGCACCACTCTTCGTCATGGGAGATGCGCCGCTGTTACGAGCGGCGATACTGATCATCTCGGAGACTGCTGCCAAAGATGCGTCCACGGACAAGGGTATCCCGGCACTGCAGACCGTCTTCGCAGAGATTGGCCAGTGGACAGTCGACAAGACGGCAATTGTGCCTGATAGTGTGCTCGACATCCAAAGGACTATTTTGGGATGGACTGATGGCGACCAATATGTGAATCTGATTGTGACCAGTGGAGGCACTGGCTTCACTCAAAAAGACATCACACCGGAGGTATGCATGTATTCCAGATGGTTACGGCGTTTGATGATGTCTATCACATCTGTCGCCGCCCCTGTTTTGCTCGTTGAGTGGACATACATAGTAATGAAGGCGTAGGCAGTGACACCACTCATCCATAAGCATGCCTCGGGTCTGGTGTGAGTGTTCTTCTCATGATCGGTAGTTCGATGTCTTACTGAAGACGATAGGCATGGCATGCTTACCGCATCACTCGCGGTAACTCCATGTACGTCCAGCCTTGTCACACGAGTTGATGAAGTATTTACCAAGTATAGTCGCTGTCATGGCTCGACCGGTTGCTGGAGTTCGTAACAGGACCTTAATCATCACGTTACCCGGATCTCCCAAGGGAGCAAAAGAGAACCTGGAAGCGGTGATCAAGCAGCTTCCGCATGCTTGTCAACAAGCCGCTGGAGCTGACTCTCGAACTCTTCACGCCGGCGGGGTGAAACAGCTCGAGAGTGCTGCTGGTCTTGGCGCAAACTCTTCGCCTCTGCCCGATGCTGGGCACCATCACCACCACCACCATGGCCACGGTCATCACACTGGGCCTAAAGTCCACACAAAGCCAGAAGACCGTCCACCTATTTCGAATGACCCTAGCGCTGGTCCCACACGGCGATATAGAGAGTCGCCATTTCCTATGCTACCAGTGGACGAAGCACTGCGGGTCATTGAGCAAAACACTCCTGACCCCGTGGTCATCAGGACGCCAGTGAACGGAAGCCTCGTGGGCTCAGTTCTAGCTCACGACGTGACGGCGCAAGAGGCTGTACCGGCGTTTCGGGCCAGCATTGTGGATGGTTATGCTGTCGTTGCATCCAACCATGTTCTGGTCCCATCCACCAAGGGCATCTTTCCCGTCGCAAGCGTCTCACATGCACAGGCTGGGTCTGTACCGGAACTACAGTCAGGAGAGATTGCACGCATTACCACAGGAGCGCCACTTCCACCAGGAGCGACGGCAGTGGTCATGGTCGAGGACACCGTACTTAGATCGATGACCGAGGATGGTAAAGAAGAAAAAGATGTTGAGATTCTTACAGCAGATATCAAACCTGGGGAGAACGTGCGCGAGGTCGGGAGCGACGTCAAGGCCGGCGATGTAGTAATGAGAAAGGGTGAAGGCATCACCTCGATAGGCGGCGAGCTCGGCTTGCTTGCATCGGTCGGGGCGAGAGAGGTACCAATCTTCCAAAAGCCGATCGTGGGAGTCTTGAGCACTGGAGATGAGATTGTGCCACATGACAGGCCGGAGGATCTACGTCTGGGTGAGGTGAGAGATACGAACCGACCAACACTCTTGACGGCGATTCAAGGCTCAGGCTTCAAGGCAGTCGATCTTGGCATCGTATCGGACAAGTAAGTGTCCCTTCACAAGATGTGCATCGTGTCAAGCTGACGAACGCATACAGACCTGGCGCACTTGAGCAGACTCTCCGAGATGCTCTTCGCGTTGTGGATGTGATTGTGACGAGTGGAGGCGTAAGCATGGGCGAGCTTGATCTTCTCAAACCCACCATCGAGCGCTCCCTTGGCGGCACGATCCACTTCGGTCGTGTGTCTATGAAGCCTGGGAAACCTACGACTTTCGCCAGCATTCCTTACAAGCCTACCGATGGCGGTGATCGGAAAGACCGGCTCATCTTCTCACTGCCCGGGAACCCAGCTTCGGCAGTAGTGACCTTTCATCTCTTCGTGTTGCCTGCGCTGCACAAGATGGCAGGCATTTCGCCCGCTGGTCTGCCCAAGGTGAAAGTGGTTCTGGAGCAGGACTTTCGATGTGATGCGAAACGAGCGGAATACCATCGGGTCGTAGTCACTGTGGGCAGGGATGGTAGGTTGCATGCTCTCAGCACAGGTTTCCAGCGGAGTTCGAGGATTGGGAGCTTCAAAGGTGCAAATGCGTTGTTGTGTCTGCCGACGCAGGAGGGATCCCTGAAGAAGGGTGATCAGGCTGATGCATTGCTTATGGGTAAGCTCTCGAGTGAGATCTAGCGCTGTAGGAATTGCATCATGTCGTTGGAACCTAGGTAGATATTCATCGAGACCTTACACCCTGCCGAGACGCTGGCTTTGATAGCTCTATTGCGGACAATGGATGCCACAGCCCGAAAGAGCAGCCTCACAAACACAATGTAATCGCGATACCTTACTATACACTCCACCAATATACCAGAGACGATTATCGCAAATGCAGAGTACGTCGATATTGGATGAATTCGATGCGGGATAACTGAACAATTGTGCATCGCGTGGAGAGATGACAACACGTGCTGCAAAGCTGCCGTTGCGAGAGTTTGCAAATCGGCTCGGGCAGCGAACGTCCACGGTACCGGCCTAAGCCCCTGCCGTACCCGAACCTAGAATGATGTGTTGCATAACATCCATGTTGTAATGCATGAGAGTAAGTCGTATGCATGCAGTACAGCTATAGATGAGCATGTCCTGCTCGGATACCACTACTGCATGGGCAATGCTGACAGCCCCATCAAGCGCTTCGCGCCTACAGCACGGCTCGCGGTCGCGGCTGCCGTAAAACGCGCGGGCGCTTACTCTATATGAACCGCACGACGACTCTTGCCGACTTGCCGCCCAGTTGCTGAGAGGGACTTTTCTGCATCGTGCGCAGCGTACATCTCGCATTTTCCCACATCAAAATGGCCGTCAAACATACCGAGACGATGCTCAAGATACGTGAAGATGACTCTTTTGATGATCTGGTCCGGAAGTTGTACTTGTGAGTAGGCTGGTGTGATGCCCCACAGTGAAAGCCGACAGTCGCCCAGCAACGCTGTGATCTCCACTGATGATTGCAGGTACCTGACTGAAAAGATCGATGGTCCGCATACTTTTGCAGAGATGGAGAAGGAGCTCCACATGCTTGGACTGAGCTCCATGGTGACAGCGCTGGTCACGAATTGTCATCATCCGGCCATTGTCAGTGCACTGATGTGAGTGTGTCTGTATGAGAGGTCATGCCCCATGTTGGAATACTGACCACGAACAGCGCGCTGAAATCTCACTTTGTCGCCGTAGAAGATGAGGACGACAGAGGTGTGAACGAGACTCGCGGTCTGGCGTGCGAACTGGTCGCGTGGCGATTTGTGACCTGTCTCACACAGCGCGAAGCTATTGATCAGCTCTGCAGCGCACTACCAACGCCCTTGCTTTGTGAAAACGGCCCGACGCAAGTTGATGGCCATGCACAGGGCGCAGCTGACGAACGATCGCCGCTTCTCCTCGGCAGTCCTGACGAGAGTGACAGCAATTCTTTGGCGAACATCTACAACGGGCTCTCTGCCTTGGAGATCGCCGTCATATGCGACGCGAAGGAGTTCATGAGCCAAAAGGCCATCCAGCGGATCATCTCTGGTATATTTTGGGGCGACATCGTCTTCTGGGAGACCTTGAGCACGCATTCGACGAACATCAAGAAGGCCAGGATATACAACGAATCGAGATCGGATCCGTTCTGTCGCCTTCGCGTCCCGGTCTACCTCAAGATCTTCGAGGCACTCTTCTTTCTAGCGTTCTTGGCGTTCTACTACACGGTGCTGGTCCAGAAGCCATTCGCGAACGTGTACACCAGCGAAGTCCTCTTATACGTGTGGATAGCTTCGTTTGCTTACAACGGTGGGTCATCACTCGTTATGACCGTGATGTTCATTCAATCGTGACCACTGACCGCTCGCAGAGATCGGAGAGTTCTTCGACGCAGGCTCCACCTTATACGCGAAAGACTTCTGGGCACTGTGGGACATCGGCATCATTGCGACAGGGACAGCTTTTTTCTGCCTACGCATGATTGGGCTGGCCAAGGGAGACCACAAGACTACTGACGTGGCTTTCGACGTGCTAAGTGTCGAGGCACTCTTTCTTGTCCCACGGTACGCCACCCACCCGCCTTTTCGTACCAGCCACCAATCAGAGAACAATCGTCGCTGAAGCTGATTCTCCTTGGCAGACTCTGCTCTCTTCTGAGTCTCCACCCGTACTTCGGTACCCTGATCCCGTGTCTGAAGGAGATGGTGAGTCTGCCGACCAATCCAAGATGTCTAGTGTCATCGGGAGAGTGGAGCATGAGCTGATGAAACCACAGACAAAGGACTTCATCAAGTTTCTAGGTTTGGTGGCGATCCTTTATCTCGGTTGGACCCCCTGCCGCGATGTTGGTGTTAGAAAGTGCTGACCCTTGCAGGCTTCGACACCACCTTTGTTTTTCTTGCTCGTGGGCAGTACAGTGCTGGTGGGATGAACTGGATTCTGATCAAGGTTCGGCATTCCTTTCGTCCGACTCGCGTCAGCGGGTTGTAGATCATGCTGTACTGATGGGGCTGCTGATAGGTCTTCTTCGGCTCGAGCTACCTGGGCTTCGTAAGTCAAGCTACAACCAAGCCACCACACAGCTATCACCAACACATACTAACCTGATGTAGGATGTCGCAGACAAGGTATTTAGCACCCACAGAGCTCGATCGTCGTCGTCGCAGTGCGAGCCTGACAAACGCAGATCTCACCGCTTCTCGGACCACCCTTGATGTTCTGTTTCGTCATTCTGACAAACTTGCTTCTTCTGACCGTGCTGCTGTCACTACTGTCGAATCGACTCACACAGGTATGTGCACCCGGCTGTGTTGTTGTTGTGCTGCGGTAGTGGTAATTTTTGCGTTTTACTAAGCGCCGACTCGAAAAATCGATTGGCTGACATGCTTTCGTGAAAGGTTCAATCCTCGGCCAAACAAGAACGCGATTTTGTGTAAGCGTACTCCTATCATCTGACTAGGCTGTGTCGTACATCGCATGCATTAGTGCATGGCTAACTTGCTGCGCCTTACAGATTTGGCGTGTACGTTCTGGAAGCAAGCGCGTCCAAACGATTAACGTATTTCGTACCACCATTGGTAAGTCTAACATATACTGCTGTCTACAATCATGTTATTCGCATTGCCGACGTGCGGTTCGCACGTTACTGGAGTCGCCATGTCGCCATGGCTGCCCGTGTAGATCTCCGGGTCTAAATGCGGATCCCACACGACAAGACTTGCTGCAACCTGTGAGTCGGCAGCACGGTCGTAGAGATGGCCACGGAGTGCGACGAATCAGGAAGCAAAGCTGCCGTTGTGATGTTGGTGGTCCCTCCCTTCATCAAAGCCAGCATTCATTGCGAAGCTGGTGATGGAGATCTTTCATGTCCAACTGCATTCACCATGACGGGGCATCAGCTGATTGGTTCTCACAGAACTTGCTCTCCTTACTCTTGCGTCCACTTCGTCTAGTTGTATCTGCTGAGCTGCTCCGATACACGCGCATCCTGCTGCTCAAGGCGGTTCACCTGCCACATGTGGGGATGATCCTTGCATTTGAAAGTGGGCGCTTATATTGGTACGATCAGCGTCGAGCCAGACCCTCGACACTCGCATCTGTGCGAGGACTAAATGTGTTATCATTGCCGCGACCGCCACCTCTCGGCAGGCCAACGCACGACGGCTCGTCCCCAGCAGAGACCGGTGCTTCTCCAGTGTTGGAAGGGTTGGCACGGCCCGATCGATCGCCATCCGCTGGTCTGCCGGCAGCAGACGACGTGACTGTACTGTCGGAGAATATCAACGAACTCGTGGCCTCGATGGCAAGCATGAAAGCACAGCTTGAAACCTTGACGACAGCCATGACGGAAATTCGCTTGCGCATGCCTGTGGCGGCAGACGGCGGTGATGCATGATAAGGTTCACAGCCTGCATTGTCGAGATCACCGGGGATGCATGCACAACAGGGTGCTGCGGCATTAGAATCATAAGACGGAGAAACTCGAGAAAAGGCGAGGGAGGGAAGGATTGGGGAAGATTTGCGCTAGTAAGCGCGCCGTTTCATTTACAGCAACGCTACTGCACGCCAGGTCCCGCATCAAACTCTCGGCCACATCACCCGGGGCGCAGGCGTGTGATTCGGCCTCACAAACTTATCAATCGAAAGCTACCTGACCGCGACCACTTCACCGGGTCTGATGCTCGTAACAGGCATTCCGCTTTCGTCTCGTCAGCGATCGCATCACTGTGCAGCCTGCATAGCCCTCTTCCGCTCGGTCCAGTCATGCTGCAGCCGCCGCCGCCTGGTTCGATTCGGCTTCCACGACTCGTCTGGTCGGCTCGTCCAGACGCTGTGCTGCACCGATGCGTCTGGGACATGGCCGGGATCATCATTCAGTGATCCTGCCGCCCATATATCACCCTGCAGGGCCCGCGACTCTTCCTTCATCCTTTGTCACTTGATTATCATTGCATCGTCCCGCAGCGCCCGTTGTTTTGCTTGCAGACCCCTCCTGCAGACTTCATCCTCTCACCACGCAGGACATTTGTTTCGCTTTCTCCCTGCGCATTCGTTTCGTATGCAAGCTACCTACTTGTAAAACATTCGTCCTGCATTACTTTCGGTTTCAGCGTGCCTTCAGTTCTGTGCCGCACGGCGTTCTCGCATCTGTGGGTGTATATCTTGGATCCTCTTCCGCGGTCACACAACACATTCCTTCGAGACCATCTCCAAATCCTTCCTCAGAAAGAGACCCATGGCGTATCTTGATTACAACCTCTGTTCTGTCTCGCAGCATGGCACCCCGACCATGCAACTAGATCCTGCTTTACATGACGACATGCCAACCCGCAGCGATACCCCAGGCAAGATCGAGCACGACTGGACGAACGTGATTAGTCCTTACCACGGAGACTTCATTGCCCCCATGGCCCCAGTGAATGCACCCATCTGGCGACGTGTTGCAGGCCCACAAGGCCTGGGACTCATGCTTCCCCACGTCAGCGATGCGCATGCATACGACAGCGATGTACAGATGAGTCGGTCGAATCTGGTCCCGTCCTGGCCGGTAGACTGGCCCAACACACAGCCTCCTACCAGTCATCTCCTACCTGTTAGGAAAGATTCCTGGGATACTGCCTGCGAGACCATCTCGACGCTACAGCCTCCTGTTTGGCAGCCTTTCAACCACTTCTCGGCACCCTTGGATCCTGATGGATTCCCTGGCTTGTCATCATGCAGTGCGAGTCCGCACACATCTCCAGCATCCTCTCCATGCGCCTACCCTGAGGACGGAGCTGAGTCACCCGCCATCAAAGTGGAGGCTCCGTCACCACATCCCGCGGCATACGAGGACTGTTCGCGTCAGGGTTTGACAGAGGATCAATCTTTCCTGGTCGGCCTTTCAGGCGCCCTCACACAAGTGAAGAGCGAGCAAACACACCTCTATCCTCAAGCAAATTGGTCTGCTCGCCCCCCGCAAGCACTTGACGCGCTCCATGGCAACTACAGATCGATCTTGCGCTCCCAATGTGGGTCAGCGGAACAGCACAGCAAAGAAGACGCGAAGATCACAGGTCTCGGAACGCGCCCAAAGCGACAGTTCACCAAATCGGAGAACGCAGTGTGTCATTGTCACGAATGCGGTAAGCCCTTTCAGCGACGATACAACATGAAAGCGCACATGGAGGTGCACAACACCGATCGACCCAAGCCGTACAGTTGTCCGTATGTGGACTGCCTGAACCGATTCTCTCGGAGGACTGACCTTGTTCGACATGAGAAATGCGTAAGTCTACACAATTCGAGAGCTCACGCGTTCGAGACGCTGACAATGACTAGGTACATCTGAAGACGCGCAGTTTTGCGTGCAACCGATGTGGACATGCATTTTCGCGCAAAGATACTCTGCGGAGGTACGTTTCACCTCTCAGCATCATCTCGATCACACGATACTAACATCACAACTCAGACACTTCGATGACGGCTGTCCAAAGCGCTCCGACATCCGAAAGCGCATCGAGAAGCCACGCCAACCGGTCAGCCAGCGACGAGGTCCGGCGACTCGAACGTATCGAACGACGAAACTTTGACATCAGAGCCGAGCGATGATACTTTCGGCGGCTGGCGCGACTTTTGCACAAACGGGCGGCGGGTCAAGGGTCGGCGGGCGTTTTCTGGGGCTGGAGAGTTTTGGGCGGATCATCTTGTCTTTCGAAGGATCGGCTCCACACAGCACTGGCGTTGTCGGCAACATTGCTCTACTTGCGTATGCCCAGCCGCTTTCATGCTGGGCCCGAACATTTCCTTTTCTTCTACACTTTCGCACGACACATGGGCCACGGGTTCGAGTTCGGCGGAATGGTGCAGCAGCATGACACAAGAGATTAATGGATCGAGCAGTCGTTGGGTTCTCGGGGCTGACGATGTCGATCCGAGACACACGAGAAAGCCCTGTTCCGGACTGGGTGGAAGAGGGGCGAGTGGCGGTGGGCTGTTGAGCAGGTGCAATTTGTTGAACGGACACTTGTTACCACTGCGTCGGGAAAGCTGAACGCAAGCAAGCAGGGGACAGACAGATGGAGCAGGATGCGTCGACGATGAGTGATCACGCTGCCCGCCGCTTATGTCCGGGATACGATCTGGTAGCTGCTTGTAGAAGGGGAATTTGTCTATCGTGTACACAGTACACTCGTATTCCCTCTCCTCTGTGTCGGGATCGTGCTATGGCCCAGACCTCGCTGGAAGCTGACCGCAGTACCTGGCGCAGTTCCCGTGAGGCCGCAGAAGCTGCAGTCGCCGTGCATGTACTGCACTTAGCCTTTGCGATGTGGTCATCTCTGAGACAGCGTGCTCGCCTCGTGGTTGGCCGTGACAGCTTCGCACGCATGCATATGCACATCTGTTGCATCCTTCTTCTAAGCGCCGGACGTGGCCCTCATAGTGTCGACGAGTGATTGGCCAGCGCTCGCGGTTATGCAGGCTTGTTTGAAGCTTAATAGCTCTTTAGCTTCAACGGTCGCTGCATGGGAGCGGGGCAGCAGGTTGCGCTGCTTCCGCATCCTTCCTCTCGACTCTTCTCTGCCCCCACCCAGATCTCCCCGTGTGCCCCGATTCCACACCTACGAGAGCTGCGCTGCATACCTTACCCATCACAGTGCGGCTGTGCAGAGGCGAAGTCTGTCCACAACGCTGCTTCGTAGGCTTGCGCTCGTCTCCAACCTGCCGCGCTCGATCATCCGATGACGGACCCGCCGATATCGTGCGGTAGAGGCGTTGGGCAGCCTCGGCCGGAGGGTTTGCGCGGCTGGCTAGCAAGACCGTGGCCCACGGTTCAGACGAATCGTCGCGCGCGATGCCGTCAATCACCAACACGAGTGGAGACTGCGGCATCCCTTGCCTACTCGTCGTTTGCTCGAGTTGCGAACCACCTTTGCAAGGGTCCGCGGGTGCTCATCCAGCTCCCGCATACGCAATCTCCTGCGAGCTCCCCGCCAACGACTCCCCGAGCTCCCATGATCGACGGGGTACTGTATCATGATGTTGGTGATGGTGCTGGTCGTTGTCACGATCGTGATAATGTGCCGACTGATCGGTCGTGCAACACCCAAAACCAAATCGACCACTGCCGTCTTCTCGTACCGCAGCAGATCGACATGACATGACATGCCATGACACTGCGGCGGGTACATCGCAGCCACATCTTTCACATGTGAGCAATCGGCAGAGTTCAACAGGACTAGCGGGACTCGGGATACGTTCGATCCTGCCATGCTAATGCGATGCTTCCGATCACGATGATGTGCCGAGTGCGCTCCTCCATCTCCTCCACGAAAGTGAAAAGCGCTTGGATCAGCAACGCGCGCGCGCGCGACATCACCTCTCCCCAAACTCCCCATCGTCCGTGTCTGGCGGCCCGTGGGACTCTGCTCATGTGATCGCTAATTCGTCCGCTTGGGTCTTGTCGTCCGGCATTCTTGTAAGTCAAACACCGGTCTCGGTTCCGTTCGCGTCTCGTCTAGCGAGAACGAGAGACCGGTCAAGACCTGCAGTTTGTGATGCTGAGTTACTATTCCTGGACGACTTTGATTCTCCCGACCCTGAATTGCCGTCATAGCACTCGAGGTTTCATATCGGATATTGTGATTGCCATTGCTCGGCTTCTTTGATCCTTCGTGTTCGGCATGGACGTCTGGCTATTCGGCAAGTGTCTAATGATTGTAGGATCACTCTGCTTTCGCCAACTCGCGTTCAGACCCTTTCCAGATTGGCTGGGGCCATCACGATTTCACCCATGTCGCAGCCAATGATGTTCAGTGTTGTTGCAGATATCGAGATGCGTTTCCGCGGAACCAGGATTTCTATTGGCGCGGCTTGCGGTTCGTCACCCGCGGTATCGTTTGTCTTCGATAGACCTCAGTACAGTATATGGAGATCAACTACCGACTAATTCCCATGTCGAGCTGAAACAATGCTATCGAAATGAAGCGGATTCCCATACCGTGAAAAGGAATCTACAGAGCTCGTAAGCTAGGTACCATGGCGGGGAGCTTGGTCGCCGCTGTTGGGTTTCCCTTTTAGGAAACGCCGACGTTCGGAGAGCGCGATTCTACACTTTCTCGCCCAAGCCACGATCTACATCTCCATCATCACGACCATCTCGCCCATGGTTCAATAGTGCACATCGCGGCCCCATGATGCATGCCCTGCGGTTGACGCCGCGCGCGCGATCCTTACTGACCCTCCTCCGCATGGGGGCGGGCCACATTGGAGGATCAAGCTGTCCCGATGCCTCCACATGCACAGCAACGCCATCACCATAGAAGACCGGCCTACTGCGCGACTATAAGCTACGAGATGCAGTAGTATGGACGTAGATGCAAGGCTTGCCCAAGTACAGGACTCGCCAGCAACGGACGATTGATGCTGACAATTACCAAATGTGCAGTCCAAAGTCCTGCCAAATGCTCGGAGGTTCTGGATTCTCCACCATCCCGATTCAATGCAGCAACGTTAGCGATGCTCCTGAATGGGAAGCTCCAGATATTCCAAGGCGTGGCCGCCTAATTTGACTTTCACAGACATGCATCTACGTTCATTTCGAACAACCATTTGTACCGGTCAGAGTGTTGCATGGCCGCATGGTTGCATACACAGCCTTGCGCTTCGGCTCGCCGACATGGCCTTGGGGCATGGCCGCGGAAATGATTGGACATGACTTGATATTTTCGAGATATGCTTTTCATGCACCAACATCATCAGCCTCATGCGACCATCTCCCGACAGCTGTGACAGCATCTGGTCAGCTCGGGGGGAAATGGTGCCATGCGGTGTGTCGCTAGAACGCTGCCTGCATGCCTGCGCCCTCACTGCCTGAACATTGTCCGCTTGCTCGAGTTCAAGCAATACCTTCGCGAACAGAATGCCCTTCTTCTTTTCGAAGTCGATATCAGTGGAAACCTGAAGTCCCTTATTCTACACGTAGGTCACTTCTCGTCGAGCTCGATGCAGACGTAGGAGCGTGATCACATTCCGGCAATTCTGCGACATACGTCGATAGAGCCTCTTGCCAGTGCGAGACACATGTCGGTCTCGAGTGTCCCCCTCTGCAAAGATCGGAGTTTCGATCGCGCCCACTCAAGATTCATAGGTTACCCTACCTTTCCTTGTTCTACCACGTTCATGCTGAGAACTTCACTACACACGGCTTCTTCACTAGTTCACGATCACACATCGTTCTCGATGAATATTGACTTGGCAATTTCGGTTACTTTTAATGTTTCTGCACAGGACGATTCGTTGACTCAATACTCCCGCTATGGACAAGCCTTCGCAAGACACACCAGGCCAGGCTTTGGCCACTTGACACGTACTGCCAACATGACGTGATCGGCCTACACGTACTGGTCCGATCAAGGCTGGTGTCTGACCTGCCAATCGTGGAGATCCACACCATATCACCTCGCTATACGGCGTCACGACTGAGCTACGTAAGGAGGTGTAGTCCGAAAGGCAAGCCATGTCCGCTGCTACTACAGCTTCTCTTCAGAGTCAAAGTACGGTGCACACGGATGATACTGATCCTGTTGCGAGCAAGACCCCAAAGGACGCAAGGTCACCATAGACGAGCGAGATCTGCGATAGATCTACATAAGTGGAATATGATCAGACCCACTGATGGCCCATCGTCGCAATAGCGTTGAGTATGGCAAGCTGATGCCTCCAAGTACTGTCCAGTAGAACGATGTCGCGGAACCCAGCTTCCTCAGCCCTGTATACCCTTTGCTGGGAGCTCACTTGAGTGCTGTCCCACAGGGGTTGCTTCACCGACTGAGCTCAAGATGGGCACATGCTGCGTGTAGTCGCATCATCGCACATGAGCAGGGATCAAGGGAATAGACAACGCATGCTTGGAGAACCTAGTACTTGATGAATGGGTGTCATCATAGTGTTCATTACGTGCGACTTTGACAAAGTGGTAGCAGGATACAATAGTCTCCAAGCAGCGGAGAGAGACATTCATATCCTTGGACCCGTACTCAGTACTGAGTTCAAACCTCTGGCAGTCTTCATCCGATCTTCGTTGTGTCTTTGCCAGATAAGATCCAGATGGATGCGATAAGAACCATGTGTCTGCACGATCAAACGCGATCGGCGGCCCGCTGCCGAGTACGATCGATCTCGGGCGATTTGCTTAAACTGTATCGATAAGAGGGCGCTACCTACATGGATCAAAGGCGGCCGAAACAACAGCGTCATCCATCTCAGCCGCTTAGAGCCCAAGCTAGAACGGCCGGACCTGTATCGAAATCACCCAATCCCGTCATGTCTTCACTGCACCCAGAGACCCCAAGCTCGACGGCACGCCCTGCTTCCAACTCACCACATAACCCTGCTGAAGCAGAAGACGCGAACATGGCCAGCGATCCAGAAATCGGCAATGTGCTCAGCTCGACGCACCTGAGTCGGACCATGATCCACTCCCTCCCGAGAGACGCTTCGCCAGCTCTCAAGACTTCGTACGACGCGATCGCACTCGCAACACACGCCTGCATGATCAACGTCGGCTTCCGGCTCATCGGTCTAGGTGAAGACCACAAGATCGAAGCCCAGTCAACAGATAACCCACAGCAGCAACGACTCCCTGCAGAATGGAACGCGAATGCCGGCCACTACGCGTTTCGATATGCACATACACAGAGCAGCATGGAATACCTGCTCAAGATCAACCGCATGGGCCGCAAGGTCGTGGTCATGGGCATGGGCCTGGGCGACGACAAGACCTCCACATTCGATGTCATCGCGCAGGATTATATCAGCGAGAGCCAGCTGCCCGCTACAGTGGGTGGGGAAGGATCAAATGAGGAGGAGTCGGTGCGGAGGATCAGCGAGGTGTTCATCACGGCGGGACGATTGAGTGATTTGGCGAAGCTGATGCGGTTGCGGCTGATTCAAAAGCTTGCGCCTAGCATCCACAAGGAAGGATACGAGGAGACACAAGATACACAGTCCACAGGCAGAGGTCAAGGTCGAGAGCCCGCACCGGGTCGGGAGCCGGACAGGCCACGTCGAGATCCGTTGCGCGACGACAGGAACGATCCTGGTCGACCATATCCTTTAGCAGATCCGCTGGCGCAACCGAGACGACCGATGCCCGAGCCGATGCCCGGATTCGAAGACGAGCATGGGATCATGCGGCCTCCACGAGGCATCCCGACTGGAGGGTTCCCAAACTACGGTGAAAGAGATCTATATCCAGTTGGTCTTGGGCCTCATGACCCACTTCGAGGTGGTCTGGGGCCAGGCTTCCCTAGAGGAGGCGGAGGTGGAATGCATCCTACGTTTGACGATCCTTTGTTTGCGGGACAAGGGCAGAGAGGAGGCGGCTATGACCCACAAGCACCACCGGGCAGCAGATACGACCCAGTTGGTCCTGGGATGGGTGGTCATCCGCGAGGAGCGGGCATGGGTGGCCGACCACCAAACCCATTCGGCGGCTTTGGTGGCGGAGACTTCATCTGAGACTACAGTGGTAGGGTCAGGCAGGACTTGACTCGCACTCGAAGAGGTACGAATTACGCTTGAAGCTGTCCATGCTTGATGAGAATATGCTAGACTACTTCTAATCATGACTGAATGACCTTACATTTCATGCTGTTCTTACATAAGGTAAATACTTTATACTACAGCGTGGGCTTTGTTAAATTTCGCGGTGAAATGTGGGGTCGTGAGACCCTCCAAAAAGTCATAAATTGGAGAGGTAAAAGGTATGACTGCACCGCTCTGGCTTATAATTCCTATCACACACAATCAGATTCAAACCACCTCACCTGTAACCCCATTCCACGTCGCCAATCTACCTAAGTCTCCACGAGATCTCCCAAGCTGAAGCCTTCACAATCCCTCCGCCTGCTCGCGCGAGCCACCGCCGTTCACTGCCCCTCATCCACCACTCGATTCGCACGCGAGCTTCCTTTCCGCATCTTAACCAGAATGGCATCGACCGGGCTTGAGAATGGGTTGAAGAACCTCAGCATCATCCAGTCTTCATACCCGCAAGCCAAAGACGCAGAAGATGACCCGGTGAAGCTGTCCAAAGCCATCTTCTCGACTGTCGAGGTAAGGGCATCTTTCCCATTCAAACGTTAGAGAATATACGCTGACTTGTCGCTACTACGCTGTTGCAGTACTCCGGCACAGACAAGACCGAGATTGAGCAATGGCTCACCACGTCCTCGCACATTGCTACCGCCGGCGAAGACGCCGCCAAATCCGCGGAGCGGCTGTCCGCCCTCAACACCCACCTGGCCACGCGCACGACGCTGCTCGGAGCCAAGCCCAGTGTTGCGGATGTGGCCATGTACGCGCGCCTGGCACCGGTCGTGCAGGGTTGGAGCGCCGAGCAGCGGACAGGCGAGCAGGGATATCATAACATCGTGCGATGGCTGGATTTCGTGCAGAATGCCCCGGTGTTTGGGTTGAAGGTGGCCGAGGGCGAGAAGGTCGCGATCTCCCCGGACGACGTCGTCTTCTACCCGAAGCCGATCGACCAGAAGGCGGAGAAAGAGCGGAAGAAGAAGGAGAAGGCATTGGCAGATGCGGCAGCGGCGGCAGGAGGTACAGTCACATCCGCGGCGAGCGCAGACGCCAAAGCTGCGGCGGCGGACAAGTCCAGCAAGAAGGACGGCGGCAAGGGCAAGGACGTAGGTGAGACGGTCGCAAACGCTGTCGGGGCCAACTTTCCCACGGAGAAGAAGGAGAAGAAAGCCAAGCAGCCCAAACCGCAGAAGAATGCACCGGCGGCGGACAAACCGCTCTCACCCTCGCTCATCGACCTGCGCGTCGGCCACATCCTAAAAGCCATCCAACACCCCGACGCCGACTCGCTGTACGTCAGCACCATCGCGTGCGGCGACGCGCCCGGCACCGACAACACCTCGGAGCACGAAGGCGTGGTGGTACGCACGGTCTGCTCGGGTTTGAACGGCCTGGTGCCGCTCGAGGCCATGCAGGGCCGCAAGATCATCGCCGTCTGCAACCTCAAGCCCGTCAAGATGCGCGGCATCCTGTCCGCGGCCATGGTCCTGGCAGCGTCCCCGCGTCTCGCGCCGGGCGAAGCTGACACGCACGCCGGGCCCGTCGAACTCGTCAACCCGCCGGCGGGCGCGGAAGCTGGCGAGCGCGTGTATTTCGAGGGCTGGGAGGGTGAGCCCGAGGGCGTGCTCAACCCGAAGAAGAAGGTGTGGGATTACTGCCAGGCGGGCTTCACGACGACGGAGAACAAGGAGGTCGCGTTCGATGTCGCGGCCGTGGAGCAGCTGAAGGATAGTGGGCGGACGGGCGTGGCGACACTGCGGACCAAGCAGGGGACGTGTACGGTTGAGAGCTTGACGGGGGCTACAGTGCGGTAGACGAGGTGCGTTGTGGGTGTTTTCAAGGTATCTGGATGGAACGCTTCAATGGCTGGTGAGCGATGCGTGGAAGTCAGCAAACACGACAGTGGGCTGCAGTTCCTTGTCGACCGTATCGTGACAAACCCCAGCAAAAGTCACTCTTCCGCCATGCTTACTGCATACGTAGCGAACGAGCGAAGTACAGGCACAATAAAACTGCCGCCACAGCTACACTGGATAGCAGATATCAACTGCGTTAATGCCCATAGTCTAATCGCCTGCTCCCTCAGACCTTCCCATTTGGCTTCCTGCAAACAAGGTTTGTCACAGCTAACTTGTGCAAAAGTAATGCGAAGGCATTGGTGAAGTTTCGTAAATGGTGTTCTCGCTGTGCGGAACAAGGACAGAATCCTCTACGAGCATTGAGCTTGACTCTCGCCGAGTGGGGAGGTCGCCTTGACCTTCAGCTGCTCGATCCGATGTATGACCTTCGCGGGAGAAGTAGCCGCTGTCTGTCGCCTTCGCCATGCCACTATTCCGGCGGGTGTTGACTGCTGTATCATTCTCACAGATACTCGCGTTGGGATATGCTGGAACTGTATTCTTCAGGACCGAGTGATGTCGTGGTCGTTGAGCTGATTGGACTAGTGGTGAAACATTAGTATCAGGGTGATATCAGAATGATCCCTTCAGGAGTTGACTTACATGGCAGTGTGATTTCATGAAGCACGCGAGGATTCCGTGCGACATTTGGAAGAATGTCGAAGGTAATGTCGTGATTGTCCGCTAAGTGCTGGCGGTGAAGTGGTCGTGAATGCCGCGGATCAGGGAATTTTGGCTCCTGGGAGTCGAAAGCATTTTCTTCGGAAGTCTGTCGATCAAGGAGAGAAGGGGACTGGTGCTCAGTGTCCGAAGATTGCTCTGGATATCCATTCGTGGCTTTACGGTGCTCAGGAACCGAGCCTCTGAACCTCGTGCCGGCGCCGTCGTCGAGATGCTGTTTTTCGAACAGCTGAGATGCCTGTGGTGAGTCTCGCTCCGTCGCTTGCTCCACTTCCATCTCTACGCCAAGATCTTCGATGTGGACTTCGTCGTCCCCATCCTCCTCCCCATCGTCCCCCTCGCCCTCACTCTCGCCAATGTCATGTTCTTCGTCTGTTTCATTCCGGTCTCGCTCTTCTTCGTCCGCCTCTTCATCTCGCTCATCATCTGCTTCCCCATAGTCCCCATCGTCATCCTGATCATCACGACTTCGGAGCGCAGGAGCAGATATGGAAGACAATTGAGCCATCACCAGCGCATTCCTGACGGTACTTTTTGCCATATGGTCACGATCTTGGGGTGGCCATGCTCCCGCCTGAGCCAGTTCCTGGCGAGCAGACAGCTCCTCATGATATACGTCAACAGTATTGTCGGCTTCATACGATAGTGGCAGACGTCCATCTTCAGTATCGAAGACGGTACCTGGTAGCGGACCGCTGCTCAGTTTCATGGCGGCAAAATGAATCCCATGCATATTCTGCGGATATTGCAGGCGCTTGGTCCGTCGAACATCGCGACTTACCTTCATTTCTGGCGATTCGAAACCATCGGCACCTCGTCGAACCGTCTTGTCCTCGGTACATGCCATGTATGCATGCTTTCTACGTGTCCTTCGCTTCGCCTCAAGAAGAGGTGTGGCAGCAAATTTCCGTACGTGTCTCGACATAGACTTGTTTCCGTGCTTGCTGGCGTTGACGATCGGAGTGTGACTGGGTACGAACAAACTCGCTTCATCTAGTATTGGATCTTCAGTGGTGATGCTCGGTGGTCTGCTGTCAGGGGGTATGTAGCCGGATTGTACAGGACTCGCGACTAAAATGAGCTCGCCGGCTGCTGGTTTGCCCTTCTTTCTACCTCTTGTGTTGCCCTTCTTCGATTTAGGCATGACTCTGCAGGCTCCATGTATGCCATCACCTGATCGTTTCTTCGAGGTCTTCCGCGCCGATTCACTGTGTGAACCTACACGATCTGACGACTCGCGAGACGTTCGGGCTCTTCTCGATGCGTTCTGACAACTTTGTTCCACTTTAGCTTTCCTTATCCCCTGAGCATGCGCCCCCGACGACGCATTGACGTGCTGTGGAAGCCTCTCCCGCGGAATCTCAGTCTCCGCCCCTCGATGGATATTTTCAGCATCGGACAATAGCGAATCACCAGACGAGGAATCTGGCTCGTTCGAAACGTCTACCGCATCCTCATGTTCTCCGTCGGAAAACAAATCGAACAAATTCCTGCTTAAGAAATGGTTTCCTGCTAAAGGTAGCGGCTTGCTGACTCTGCCGTACGTGATCAATGCTCTCGATCGCCGGATTGGTGTTCGATTGACTCTTGCATTGCTCTGCACCTGCCCAGCGGAATGGGGTCGCCGCACTGCTTTACTTGAACCAGGCATCATGCTGTGTTTAAAAGCTGTGTCCCTTGATCAATGCAGACTCGATCAGCCACACTGTGCAAGCATCTTGCGAGTGCGGGCTCAATTCCTTGGTCTCTAGTGTCGACGGTGTCTCTACGAGACTCAGGGCCGTCGCAATGATTCGCATGTCACCTTCTCAACGTAGAAGACGATTGCCTGTGAACAGTCTAGGTCGAGATGAATTGACCTGTCGTGTAGCATTGCGAGGTGAAGTCGGACGTTCCCGGGCACAAACCACGAGCATCAGGGCCACTTAGCAACGCGAGGCAACATGCCTAGGACAGCTCTCGCCTTATGGCACACTTGCTGTGAATATTTTGTTTGTGAAAGATTGACTTACATTCTGACCCTGCTCCACGAGTCCACAACTTGTACTCATCCAATTCCTATCGGAAAGGCTCGACGAGTATTCGGGGAAACATTCCATTCCTTTATATTTCTACTTTTCTAAGCCTGCTTCGTTATGCTCTATGCATGTGTCAATACATTCTTCGTTCATCGTAGCTGTACCAGGTGCGCAACTACAGCTTAGACACTTCTTCACTTCTGTGCCTTGAGCTTCTCCAAGAACTCCTTCGGCGGGTCCTGTCTGTAACCTTGTGGGTTGTTCTCGGTCCAACGCCACAGATCAGAGCACGCCTCTTCGAGCGTGTGCTGCGTCTTCCAGTCTAGCTCCTCGTTCGCTCGGGTCGCGTTTGCAGTCAGGTTCAGTACATCGCCAGCACGACGTCCGACGACCTCGTACGGCAGCTTGCCACCGACTGCAGCGGAGAAGGCGTCGATCATCTCGAAGACTGTGGAGCCTTTTCCTGTGCCAAGATTCCAGGCGCGTACTCCAGGTTTCTTCGAGCGCAGGTGGTTCAAGGCAACCAAGTGACCGCGGGACAGATCGAGGATGTGGATGTAGTCGCGGATTGCGGTGCCGTCCTTGGATTTGTAGTCTATCTCTCGTCAGCATGTATCCTCAGCGGTATGTCAGTAGCTGCACATACCGTCACCAAATACTAGCAATTTCTCCCGCTTGCCGACTGCAACCTGCGCCAGCAATGGCAAGAGGTTGTACGGTACTCCCTGAGGATCCTCGCCCATGATACCGCTTGGGTGGCTCCCAGCAGGATTGAAGTATCGCAACAGTGCCGCGTTGAACTCGTCTCCGCTCTTGCCATTCTTCTTCGCGTTCGCGCGTTCAGCGTTGACGTGATCCGTGATCATGGTCTCCACCGTGAACTTGGTGTTTCCGTAAGGGTTGGTTGGGCCCAACGGGCATTCCTCGGGGATGGGGATCATGTTCGGGAAGCGCGTGGCATCGCCATACACCGTGGCCGAGGAGGAAAAGACGATGTTGGTCACATTGTGCTTCTTCATGCTCTTGAGCAGGCACAATGTGCCGTAGACATTGACCTGGTAGTAGTCGAGTGGGATCTCTCCCGACTCGCCCACAGCTTTGAGGGCGGCGAAATGAATGACATTGTCGATGTCGGGGTGCGCGTCAAAGACCTGGTCCAACTTGGCCTCATCCGTGATGTCGCATTGGATGTACTCCGGCTTCTTGCCGCAGATGAGCTCGATGCGATTGAGGACTTCGGCGGAGGAGTTGTAGAGGTTATCGACGATGACAACCTTGTAGTCGGCCTCGAGGAGGGCGAGGGCGGTGAAGGAGCCGATATATCCGGTCCCACTATCCACTCATCAGTCGTGGTCGCATTGGAAAGTGAGGATTGAGTTTGGGGATGGTCCTACCCAGTCACTAGTACAGATCCGATAACCATGTTGTCCGTGTGTCGCAGTGGGCTAATGTTGGAGAGAAGGTGAGGTTAGGGGAGCCAACAGCGACAACGAGTGAGTCTTGTTCACGAAGAGAGCGTGCTTGAGGGCTGAAACGTCGTTGTGTTTTCAATTGCCAGCAACACATATGTCGACCTAGAGGTGGGGCTCTCGGAGGTTCAGCTGTCCTGAAGGCTGAAAGACCCCTGGCTAGAACAACACCTTGCATCACCCCACCTCGATTCTTACGACTAGTCAATACAGGACGAGACATACTTCACGCATGATCGCCGTGACAGGAGGAGGGTATGACAGTGGATCAAAAGTTGTTCTTGCATGTGAGCGCGCTATGGAAAGTATGAGACACCGTCCGTTCCTCTCATGCCAGTGCATGACATGTAACCCAGGTAAATCATGCATGTACTGCGGAAAAACTGAACTGAAAGTATGCGGACGTCGATACATGTATGAGTATGTCTTGCCATCACCTTAAAGAGGCGACGTCGAGCAAGTAATTCTTCCGTCGACAGACAGCGAGGTCTGATCGTGGGACACAAGAACAAGTGCAAATGTATCGCCGAGACGTCTGACCTTGTTTTGACGCAATTACGTTGATGAGTGGTCGAGGTTCGGTGTATCATTGTTCGAAGTTTGTGCTCCAGCAACGGCCTGCTCCCTCTTCTTTGCCTTGGCTTTCTGCTTCGCGAACCGCTTTTTGTAAGCCTTGATCTGTGCCCTGATCTGTGCATCCTCAGCGGCATCATCTGTGTAAGCTTGGTAATGGGTAGCGGTCGCAATATTCTGACCATGCTCAGCATAAAGCCTATGGTTCTTCCTCGCCTCATCTTCTGACTTCATCCTGAGCAAGCGGTCCGTATCATGCTCGACGTGCTGCACGGCCGTCAGCATCTGCTCGATATGTGCTGCCCAGGCCGTGGCTGGTCCCCAGCCCATGATCTCAAACTGATACGCAGCAGCCCCTGCGAGGTCGTTCGAGATTTCAATCTCGAATGTCGTATAGTGGCGTGCGCCCTCTAGGGCGCCGAGCTGTAGTGAGATGATCGAGGCGATGCGCAACGCCTTCAGAAGCTCAACGTTGACAATACCTTCAGCTCTGAACAGGTCCAGCGCATGTTCCACCTGCGTCAAAGCCAGTTCAGGGGTCGACGGGTGGTAATTATTTCGATCCGGAGTCTGTCCGGGGCCGTGGTCGATGTACATCTGGAGTCCCCACATGACATCGTTGAGCATCGTGCGACGATCATTCGAGTTCTCCGTCCGGTCCGAACATGCTGGGCATTGACACGTAAAGCCGTACTTGCTGCGAAGCTGTTCGATTCTCTGGGGTCTGACTTGATAGGTAGATGCGCCTTGGATGTAGTCGACGAGAAGCTCAGTGCCTTGAGCAATGTCTTGCGACGCATGTATAGTCATAGCATTCTCATGTGGATTGTAGAAGTGGTAAGAATTCGGCATGCACGAGTGGTTGAGACGAGAAATCGTCGCGAATAGGGCCAAGTGATCCTCATCGACGGTAGAGAAGTTGTTGGTTGCGAAGATTCCCATGACTCTTACTTGATTTGCGACCAAGTCTTCGAAATCAGAGTTGCCAGGATCCGCTCGTTTGGAATCTATTATATCAAATCTGCTGACAGCCTCAAAGTCGAGATAGTCGGGCTGGTAAGAATGTAGTTCGTCGAAGATACGCTTTCGTGCACTGGTGAGAGCATTGTATTGCCTGCACACGTGGACCAACTGGTTGTTGCTGGTAACGAGCGGTTTCTCTCGAATAATAAGCGCACCACGAGGAATAAAGCGATTGGCGAACAAACCCTTTCCCTTTCCAGCTGAATCGCGTAAGTCATAGCACGGGCCTGATTCTGGCACAGTCCTGCCCTCTCCCAATGTTTCGTCGCCCGAAGGTAAGGCACATGGGGTGAAAGTAGGGGCCTCTGGGTTGAATGTCGACTCGCCAGAACCAATGCTACTACTGCACGAAGAGTCTTTGTCGTGTAGAGAATTGGTTTGATCGAAAACTGTAGATCTTGTTGATATCTGCTCTCCCTGCGAGTCGACAAGCGGAACGCTTTGGAAGGCAGGCTCAGAGGTAGCAGACTCAGGTAGCGTCAGATCACCGGAGATGGGTGAATCATATGGCAGCTGGGCCAACGAAAGCTTGCCGTCAGACTGTGATCGCGTTGCATCGTGACGAGGAGATGCGTGTGAAGTGATGTGAGGCGATTTCTCCAGTGCCTGCTGTTCGCAACTATCCTGCTCAACGAGGAAGAAGTAGACATGCTGTAGATGATCGGTCTCCGCCATAATCATAGAAGGACTGAGTTCAGCCACGGAGTTGCTGACAAGTAAAGACTGTGTGGTGTATATCATGTAGTGTGGCAGTGGAGGTTTGTGGTGGAACTTTTGTGGTGGGTGCGCGGCGAAGAATACGCGGAGGATTGGGTCGTCGCGTTGGTGACAGAACCTAACAGCACGTGAAGTAGGCCACAGTGGAGTTTTGCGCCGAACTTCATGCGTAAGCAATAGCCATATTGTTGTTCGATCAACGAGGTCACCAATACTTCACCATCCGCAGACCTTGTCCATGTCGCCGCGAGTCCATTCATGTTCATTGTCTCGTGTCACTATCTGATTCGCCCCCTCATTCAGCCGGTGACTTGCTCATATCGCCCAGCCAGAAGCCTTCTTCTTACTCTTTACCTTTTCCGCCGATATGCTGTGGTCATGATCATGGGCAATCTCAAGAGGCACCAACCCATAGTCTGCCAAAGCCGATGAATTGAACCCCCCGTGATCCACCACGTCCAAAGCACCTAGCCGAGCCTCAAATTCAGACGGCTCAATGGCGGGCACGGCAATCTCATCTTTCTCCGCATTCGTTTCGTGCACATCGTCATCATCCGAATCATCCTCTTCGTACTCTTCGCTGACCTCTTCGGTACCATCCTCCCCAGGTGTTGGAAGAGTTGCTTCATCTGCCCCTGAGTCGCCACCTACTGCTTCCACATAGCGATCCAATTCTTTGAACATCTTCCGCGAAAATCCGCTTGCCTCCACCTCAATGTCTAACCTCTTTGCAGGGTCTGCGTCCTTGATCGCGTCTGCAAAGAATGGGCCTGGCTCATCCGATGTGTACTTGAGCTTCTTCTCGAAGTAGCGCTTGACACATGCCACGTCCCTGTCGAAGTACATCTCTGCATTTGTGTGGTTGGTGCTGATTGTCTGGGGGAAGTCAATCAAGATGGGGATTAGTTTGACCTTGTCGCCGTTGACCACCTCTTTGATCAAGAGATTGAATTCGTTGAAGTCACCGTGAATCAAGCCTCGCTGAGCAAGCTGCACGATCATCTCCATCAGCTCGCCGTACAGCTTGCCCGGATCTGCTACCTTCTCAATCATTCTCAAAGGGAAAGCATCGATAAACTCCATGACCACGGTATGCCTGCTCCACGCTATCGGTTCGGGTACTGGGAAACCCTCCCGATGCAGCACACGCATGAAAGCATGCTCTTTCTGCGCCGCCAGTCTGGAGAGATACATCCATGATCCTGCTGCTCGATTGCGAAGGTAGTCTCTATTAGCCTTGACAGTACGGAAGGAAATTCGACCCAGACGATGTAGTTTGAGCACTTGTTGACGACCTTCGGGAGAAGCTGTGATGTAGATGTCGGATTCTTTTCCAACGCCGATCTGATTGCCAAGACTGAAGATGATGTCGCCTTTGCGATGTGTATTCAAAGCAAGGTAGTCCAGGCCTCCATAAGTCAGCCTGTAGCCGTCATCTGCGCGATTGGGTTGAGTCAGTGTCTATATCTACATATAGTACAAGTGCCACCCACATTTGGCGTTTTTGACCTTTGCTATCAAGCTTGCTTTGGCGAGTGTTGATATGCATCTATGAACACCACTCCCACCACGTAACCCTGCTAACTGCGTGATGAGTGGTGTCGGGACAAGCTCATGATTCTTGCTGCCTTGTTCAACCTGGCCATAACTTTTAGCTCGAGTCAGTCGAGAAATGTGTAAAACGGCTGAGGGAGTTGTACTGCAGCAAGCACACGCCAGTCTTCGCTGGTGAGGTAGCGTAGTGCTTTGGTATTGAGCTTCATTGTAACGACTTTTCGCTTTGGTCAAGATGTAGACGGAGGAATCGATTGACCATGAAGACCGGCGATTTGCACGTGAAAGAAGGCTGCAAAAAGATCGACGTCGTTGACGGTCGGAGTCCGGCAGCGGCTCAAGCTCGTCAGCCGTGTTAGTCAGCAACTTAGCCCTCGCCAGCTTGTCTCTTGGCGCATGTTTGGTCATGGATCGAAGGCATCCGAGCAGTACGACGCGCACAAGACCACTCCACATCGTCGTTACCGCGCCACCTTTGTCTCTCACAACCCTTCCCATCAGCACACACGAACAATCCCGATAGACGTAGCATCTTCACTGGTCGCCGTCTCTGCTAGGACATCCTTTGAAAGGCTGCTCAACGCTTCACAATCGCCGTTTCCTCTCATCAATCAGCAGCCGTGGAGCTTCAGCCGGTCATAGCTTACCATGGCTAAAGAGCAACAGTCCAAGGCACAGGACAAAGGAAAGGGAAAAGTTGACGATGCGAAGCCAGTAGACGGTGCCAACGGTGCCAAAGATGAGAACAAAGATGGCACGAAAGATAAGGATCTTGACTTGCCGGCGGAAGAGTTGAACGAGGAGGACCAGAAGCTGAAAGATGAGTTGGACATGCTCGTGGAACGCTTACTGGAATCCGACAAGAACTTGTACAAAGCAGCATTGGAGGCCATCAACACCAGCATCAAAACGAGTACGAGCTCGATGACAGCCGTTCCGAAACCACTGAAGTTCCTCCGACCACATTACGAGAAGCTATGCGAAGCATACGAGAAATGGCCGAAAGGTGCGGAGAAAGATAGCCTGGCGGATACTCTCTCGGTACTGGGAATGACATACTCCGATGATGAGGACCGGCGAGATACGCTCAAATACCGTCTGCTTGCATCCAGCACGGACATCGGCTCATGGGGACATGAATATATGCGTCACCTTGCGTTGGAGATCGGTCAGGAGCATACACAAAGGCTGGACGAGGAGAAGGACACCGATGATCTCCTGTCACTCGTGCGGACTATTGTGCCGTTCTTTCTCTCCCACAACGCCGAAGCAGATGCGGTGGATCTGCTTTCTGAGCTCGAGCTCATTGAAGAGATCAAGGACCATACAGACGAAAACACATACTCGCGAGTGTGCTTATACATGGTATCGATGGTTCCGCTACTGACGTACCCAGACAACGACCGATTCGTCCGCACAGCACACGACATCTACCTTCAGTACAAGCAGCTCACGCAAGCCATTTCGCTGGCCATTCGGTTGAACGACATGGAGCTCATCAGCTCGGACTTTGCATCAACTTCCGATAAAGCCTTGAAACGCCAATTGGCGTTCATTCTGGGCCGCCAAAGAATATGTTTGGAGCTGGAAGGAGACGATGCGGATGATGTTGAGCTACAGGACTGTCTGAACAACACAAAGCTGCCTGAGCACTTCAAGTCTCTGGCGCGAGAGCTGAATGTGCTAGATCCCAAGATCCCCGAAGATATCTACAAGTCACATTTGGAGTCCTCGAGAACAGCCGGACTTACAAATACCGATTCGGCCCGCCACAACCTTGCCTCCTCATTTGTGAACGCGTTCGTCAATGCGGGCTTTGGAGAAGATAAGCTGATGCTGGTCGAGGGAGGTGTGAAGCAGAGCTATGTGTGGAAGGTCAAAGAGGATGGCATGGTCTCCACTGCAGCCTCGGCTGGCATGTTGATGCTGTGGGATGTGGAGATGGGTCTAGACAAGATCGATCAATACACGTACGTGCCGGAAGATCAGATCAAAGCTGGTGCTGCCCTCGCCATGGGTATCATGAGCAGTGGCGTCAGGCTGGACAGCGATCCCACTTTGGCGCTGCTAGGAGACTTTGAGAACAAATCTGTCTCTGTGAAGGTCGCTTCGATCATGGGTCTCGGTCTTGCATACGCTGGTTCAAATAAGGAGGATCTCCTCGAACTGCTGCTTCCGCTCGTAACGGACACTTCATTGGACATGCAAATTTCTGCCATGGCAGCACTATCCCTCGGTCTTGTGTTTGTTGGTTCTGCGCAGTCGGATGTCTCCGAGGCCATTATCCAAACTTTCCTCGATGAAGACCGCAACAACCAGCTCAAGGACAAGTGGACTCGCTTCATGACTCTCGGACTTGCTTTGCTGTACTTTGGTCAGCAGGAAGAGGTCGATGTCGTTCTTGAAACACTCAAAGCTATCGACCATCCCATGTCTAAACCCGCATCAGTGCTGGCAGAGATCTGCGCATGGACAGGCACTGGTGCAGTGTTGAAGCTGCAACAACTTCTACACATCTGCAACGACCACATCAAAGACGAGGACGACAAGGATGATGAGGACGAAGACAAGAAGGATGACGAGAAGAGGGACGTCAGCGGCGATCAACTTGTCCAAGCATATGCCGTCATTGGTCTGTCAATCGTTGCAATGGGCGAGGAAGTCGGCCAGGAGATGGTTCTTCGCCAGTTCGGTCATCTCATGCACTATGGCGAGGCCAACATCCGTAAGGCTGTCCCTCTCGCCATGGGGCTTATCTCTCCCTCCAACCCACAGATGAAGGTCTACGATACCTTGTCAAGATACTCCCACGATAACGACGTTGACGTTGCCATCAATGCGATCTTCGCCATGGGAATCCTTGGTGCAGGTACCAACAATGCCCGTCTCGCACAACTTCTCCGACAGCTAGCATCATATTACCACCGTGACCCTGGTGCGCTGTTCATGGTCCGGATAGCACAGGGCTTGCTACACATGGGTAAAGGCACACTCTCGATCAGTCCCTTCCACACCGACCGAACAGTTCTTTCCCGAGTTGCTGCTGCCGGTCTCCTCACTGTCGCGATCTCTCTCATCGACGATCCAAAGGCGTTCATTCTAGGCGATCATCACTACATGCTGTACTTCCTCGTCACCGCCATGGTCCCCCGTTTCTTGGTCACTCTGGACGAAGACCTGAAGCCTGTGCAAGTGAACGTTCGTGTCGGTCAAGCGGTGGATGTTGTCGGACAGGCGGGTCGACCGAAGACCATCACTGGTTGGCAAACCCAGTCAACACCAGTCTTACTCGGACACGGTGAGAGAGCCGAATTGGAAGATGAAGAGTGGATCTGTCTTGCGAGCGTAATGGAAGGCATCTGTATACTGAGAAAGGTAAGTTTTTGTGCTGCGCCGCCTGACTGATACCTCACACTGACAATTTCATAGAACCCGGAGTGGCAGGCACCGTAGAGCGGTCACGTCGTCCTGCGGACTGGGAAGAAAGATCCATGAGATAGCCGCACGTCTTCCGTGTTACCTGCGCATGCAATCAGGAAGCCGGCCGGTGCTCGAAACATGTACTAATCCACCGCAAAACGCGGAGTTTGTATCAGTAGACTAAATCATAGTCGTATCCGAGGCATTAACGTATCACGTCCCCTTTGCAATACTTTCGTGTCTCACGTATCGTCACCATCGTCGCAGACCACATAGATCCTCCTGCTTGTGGCCCTCGCTATAGAGAGAATGTACCGCATCTCACAGCTAGGCGCTTCAGAGCGAGACCGCACCGTACTGTGATTGGCGAGGACTTCTCCGCCGCTAATGGAAAGCTGATTTTGATGGTTTCTAAAGTAGATAATTTTAACCAAAGTAGTTCCGATAGAAGCTCTAGGAAAATGGACTCGCTCACACTAACTGCAGTGACTTTCAACATCTTCCTCATGAATTGCTCTGCCTCATCCTCCACGTATCGCATAACGTATAAAGGAAGAGATATCGCGCAGGCGAACGTCCGGTCGATGGGTCTCGCTGTGCTTCTCAAGTAACTACAGCGAGAGCGGGTAAGCAGGGCGGAAAGTCACGCATTTTTGAGGCATTTCTTTCGGCCAAATCGCATACACGAGGTACATACATGTACTATATGATACCTGGACTAGTTGTATAAGGTAGTTGGTGGGTGTGTTGAAGCACCGCACGAGAAGTTCTGCGAACTCTTTCCACTATGCTTTCTCTCTCTCTTGACCTCTCGATGTCTTCTGCCCTCTGGCGTGTCTCTGTTTGCTTTTGTGTTCTATCCGGGGCACACCTCAACGTTTTCTCCTCGCAAAGTTGACCACCTCATCCCCTGTGCTTCTTTGATCTTTTCCCCAATAGCTGCCCTCCATCATGCACGGTCCTTTGCTTCCTTTACTTCCAATCTCGAACAAGTGGAGGGCGAGGAACTTCCAGGGGCAACGGACGGAAAAGCAAGACCAGAAACAAAAGACGAAGAAAGAGTAGATCACGGGGAAGATGGCCTAACGGCACAAGAGAGCATCCAAAGCTCCAAGAAAGAGATGGGGTGAGATCGCCGCCAGAAAGAGTGATGGGGACGGGAAGACGGCATAAAAAGCAGATCGCGGATTCAGCAACGAGGATCGTGAAAGGGCGTAAAACGGAAAAGCGGCCGTAAAAGGTGAAACAAGCGAAACAAAATCTGGCAATCTGAGTCCATCTTCCACCACATTCGAGCCTCTCTGCTCTCTTCCATCAGCACCTCTCACATCTTACTCTCGACAACTGGCCGGCGGACCATGATATCCAGCTCGACATGCTCGTCAGCACGCTGGAGGTAGATGTTCTTGATCATTTGGAAGCCGAGCTTGCCGTAGATCAGGCGGTTGATAGCATGCGAGCTCTCGAGGTAGCAGGTTTTGCCCTCGCGGTCCGCCAGACGGGTGACGTGCTCGATGACGCCGCGAGCGTACCCCTTGCCGCGACTGGTCGGGCGCGTGCCGATGTAGACCAAGTAGTACGAGTCGGCGTCCATGGCGGGGCCAAGCACGGCAGCTTTGGTGTCGGTCAGCAAGGGGAGGAACTCGTTGAAGAATCGCTTGCGACCTTCGCGGCACAGCAGATAATTCAAACGCCAAAGGCCGGAGCGGAGGATGGTGAGCATGCTGTCGGTGTTTCTTCCTGGGGGCATCCTAAAGGAATACAGTTAGTATGGCTGAGGTTGAGGTGACGGAGGAGGAGAAGTAAAGAGCAAGAAGAAGAACCTACCACAATCCGACACAGTCATAGTTCGGCCCGGCACTCACGACAAGACCCTTGAGGAAATGGGCATAGGTGATGTACTCCATGATCTTCAGATGGAGGTCCCACTTCTGCTGTTCGGTCCAATGCGCACGCTCAGGCGTGTCGAGGAAGTACAGCGAGCTGTGGTCTTCAGCAAAGGCTTCCGCCAGGCTGAGGGCAGCCGCCTTCCACTCGTGCAGGCCGAGCACACGCACCTTTCGGTCCCTGGCCACATCCATCGCCTTCGCCGCCGGCATCGCAGAAGCAACGCTTGGTTTCTCCGCAGCCAGAGCACCGTCCTTTGCAGGCGTAGTGCTCTCGACAGCGGCAGCAGCAGCAGCATCGTTGTCGTCGTTCATGACCGAGTCAACACGCTCGAAAGTGTCATTGGTCAGCGAAGCAGCCTTGACATCCATGGCAGCAGCAGCCGCAGCGGAATCGGCCTCGATGGGGGTGATGATCTCACGACCACCAAACTTGCTGTCCATGATCAAGGCGTGCTGCGCGACAGACGAAGAGACTGGGCCGGCGACATTGGCGATGGATGGGCAAGCCATGATTGATTTAAATTGGACGATTGATTATGGGCCTGATTACTGGGACTCACGGGGAGGTGGGTGCGACCTGACTTGAAGGGATTGAGTTGGACGGTAACCGACATCAAGTTCCGTGGGCGAGCCAGCGGTGGTGGTGCTGCTTCCTGGAAGTCGATGGGGTGGGTCTGTTGTTGGTTGGAGGGAATACCAAGCACCAGAGGGATGTGTGTCCGGGTGAAGAGAAGAGTACTTGGGAATGAGCTGGCGATATGGTCAGAGGCAAGTGATCTTCTTATCGAGAGCTTGTCAGCGTAGTAGACTGTGAAGCAGAGGATCGCGAGTTGTAAGTACAGGAGGATGAGGTCGATATGCTGATGAGGTCGGTGGCAGGCGATCAGCAGTGATATAGGCTGGCGAGGCCGACACGGCAACCCCACGCTAGATGATCATCTTGCCTGGTCCGATTGCTGGTTGAGAGCGACCCGGAGCACAAAGGACCCGCAGATAGCGGCCTGGCATTGATTGCTGACCACATCCGGCGCTCTTGTGTCGGCGCGGTGTCCGGCGGAGTGGAGCGGAGAACGGCGGCATGATAGGTGTCCGGTGGTAGATGGAGGCGAGAAGATCGTGCCATGGATGCTGTACTGCCAGACAGATCTTCCACGCATCCTCCAGATGGATTGACGGCGATGAACGGTCAGCAATCAATGGCAATCAATCGCAGGTAACGTCAAGTGTGGAGAGGCGGGATGGAGGGCCTAAGCCTTCTGCTGCCGATCGCTTGGCCCTGCTGCATTCGGCCTCTCCACTCTCGATCCCTCCGTCACCGCCAGACCCGAACTCTGTCTTGTTGTTGCTGTATGCTCTGCCGGACCTCACCTCGAACGATCGACATATCAGTCCTGAGATGTTCTTTGGATCTTTCGAGACCCCCGTCATATGAACATGCAAGCTCGAACACAACAGATCTACTGTGCATATTCTAGCTTTCCACCCCACGTCATCATGCGAGAGTGATGTGGTGCTACCACATGACCACGGGATACGAAGGATGGAGATACTGCAGCTTCCACAATGTGTATTGGCTGATATATGTGCCAACGGCAGCTTCTTGTACTCCCTGCCTGCATCGGATCTGCCGCAAGCTGATCTATATATGTCAGCCTCGTCCTTGGCAGGTGGCAAGTCAGGTCAGCTCCCCCGTTCAGTGTCTTGCATACATTCCGAGATGATGCACCCTGTAAGCAAAACATATAAGCAAAATTCCCTTGACAATCAACGGGTGAAACCTCTTATAGCTTCACATGACTAGCAAGCACTCGTGCACCTCTTCGACGCGATCTCTGCGTTCAGAGCGAGTTATTAAATGTGTTCCCTTCATTGAACTCATTGCTTCCAACACTCATCTCACTGCACGCCACTCCGACTCTGAACTTGTGGAGCGCCTGTGACTACCTGTCGGTGATAGAGAACTCAGCATCGAACATAGATTCCGCATGTACATCTTTCTGTGAAGACGTAGAAGATGAAATCGTCCGCAGTCCGGCTTGCGTTGTCTTTTTCGGCACTCCCAACCCAGGCCCGCCAGATGATGCAGAGTGGCTGCACTCGCACCTCCCGTCCATGTCGTTGTTCTCGCAAGTGATGATTGTCTGTGTTTGTTGATCGATGTATGATGACCTCTTTCGGCCGCTCCTAGAGGCGTGTCGTGATGATCGCTCACGGGACCGTCTCGGAGTGCGGTGATGCTGAGGCTCAACATCTGCAGTCTCCGAACTTGTCATGCGGTCGAGTGCCTCCAGGTCCGTGGACGCATCATCTTCACTTTCACCAACCGTGGAGTGACCTAGATGCTCAGGAGACTGACATGCATCCTGCAGAAAACTATCGCTGAAACCATTGGAGATCTGCGACTCCTCGGCCACCTGATGATCAGATCCATCCAACTCTGCTCCTTCCTCGGCCTTACTTAAGCTCTTCAGCTTCTTTCGTGGAGCGCGCCGTTCTTTGGTAAACTGATCTTGGCCATAAGTTTTGGTTCCCTGGTTCTTCCTTGGCGTCTTCCTGTCCGCCAAGCTCGACTGTGGTAGTGGTCGAGACGCTGCGGTTGACATCGACTCCAGGAGCGCCGTCTTCTTTCGCTTCGCCCTGCTTCTGAACCCAGATATCGAGTGATCCTGCGGATGAAGTCGGGTATCGTACAGAACAACCTTTCGAGAAGACGCCCGAGCGGAATGGCGCACAGCTTTAGCATCAGGCACCCGCTCGAAGGAGGGGTGACTGTTACGCTCAACGATCTCTTCATCCTTCCCGTCGCTGCTGCCGTCGTCGCTGGACTCATCGCTCGAATCACTCGTCGCATCAGACGGGTCAGTCTCCGCTTCAGTACCCGAGCTCGTCTCAGACTTGGGCGAGAGTGTTCGACCGTTCTTCAGGCGACGGTTGGCTGCGCTCTTTGGACGCAGCACTTCGTCCATAGGATGATACTTCTGGTCATAGTTGACCGATGTCCGTCCATTTCGTCCATGCCGGGTTGCACGTGTCAGGGACTTCTCCTTCATACCATACTCGTCGCTATCCTCTCCGCCACCATGTTCACTGCCACAGGATCTACTTGCTGTGATGATGACGCCAGGATCCAAACCACGTAGAACACCTGGTGGTCTTGCAGGCCGCTTGCCTACCTCGCAAGCAGTAGGGTCCTCGGATGAACGTACGACTGATGGTGGTGCGGAGCGTGTTGTAGATTGGGGGCCTGGGCGTGTGGCGGAACGTGTCGTTGACCGAAAGCGCGGCTCTGTCTCTTGTTGTTCGGAAGAAGTGGTCGTACATACGATCTCATCTGCAATCTCGTCCCCGCCACTTGCTCCACCTTCTTCACCACCACCACCACCACCACCACCACTCCCAGCAACACCATCATGACCCGTCGTGTTCCCGTCGTCTAGTCCCGCGTTGACCTCATCGTCGTCGCCGATGATGTGTGCTTGAGACCTGCTCACGCTTCGAGACTTTCTGAGACAACCGGATTCTTCAGTATGGTACTCGCATGGACACGGTAGATGTCTATGCTGTCCTCACCTTCTGGCCATTGAGCGGTCCGCCGAGCGAGCAAAGAGTATGGATGGGGGTGGCGGCGGATCTTCAGCGAAGGCAGTGGGTGAAGCTGGATTGCAAGGACGACGCTGTTAGGGATAGTTCAGATGGATCGTGAAGAAGCGAAGTATATTGATCATGCGTCCCGGGTCATGTTGGGTGGGAGACAAGGACAGGTGAGTAATGTGAGTGGCAGTAGCGGTATGTGAAGATGGGAATGACAGGATACCTGATGCATGAGGTGATGTACGGGCGCAGGGGAGGAAGTTGCTGCACGAGGTCAAGTCGTGATCAGGCGGACGTGACGATTTCCAGATCGGAATCTGAACCACACGCGTGATGTGACGCGTACAGTACGGAATGGAATCACCATGAGAACAGTAGTAGCACAGTGAATGCTTCAAGGAAGGACCAGCATATGTCAGTAGATTCCTGATGATCAGATAGATATGAGATGTCTGTTTGACTGGAGTAGATGGAAAGGGAATAAGAAACCGTCCGTGAGTTTCCATGACCGTGATCTCAAATGAACGCTGGGCCAATGTCATGCCTCGCCCACACCATGTTTCCCCGAACTCCAGGCTTCAATCGCCCAACCAGATAAGAAAAAGTATACACTGCGACGCTATGCTGTAGATCTTCGCTCGAAACGCGGATCGAGGTAAGGGAGGGAATTCAGGTCGAGGAGATTGAAGAACCAAGACGGTGAGATATTCTCGGCGGAGTTGGATGTATCTATGCTCAGCCGGCATATAACCTCGAGGTCTGCATTCGATATCTTCCTATTGTTGGAGGCAACACAGGAAAGCTGCAGTCACCGTCGGCGTTGTCTGTACCATCAGAGTCGTCATCGGCTTCTAGGTCGACCTCGAGTGGGGCATGACTTGACATGGACAGCATGGTGACGAAATTCGGGACCTCGACAGTCTTGACGCTTGGCCGCAGAGGTTCCGGCCTTGATGAAATTACTCGCTCTTCGCTGCGTCGTTCACGAGCTTTGGCGTTTGCGACTTTCCTCTCGAGAATGGGGATTTCTTCCTTGGCGAGCTTGATGACGTCCTCGAAATGTTCCCGGGCCTTGTGAAGCTCCACCGCGCAATCTCCATCGCGGAGTATCTGGTGGGCTGCCTTCTCGCACAGTAGCTGGCCTTTGTCCAACAAGCCATCCACTTTGTCGAAGATTTCGGTGTCGTCCGTCTTTGCGAACGTCCTGCGGCCAGGGTTCCGAGTGGACTTGTAGTTGAGTTTGCCGAATCTTATCTCGCCATCTTCCCCAGCACTGCTGATATCTCCTTCACTACTGCTACTCGATCCTGTCCGCGAAAGAGCATCCACCTTGGTAGCCATCTTGCCCTTCCTGATGGAATTACGGCATCCTCCCACGGCACGGACTACTGTCTCGAAACGCTTTTGCACCTCGCTGTCGTAGTAGATGACGACAAGGCCCTTCGACCGGAACCGGGGTGGTCCAGAGGGACCGCCGGATTTGGCGGACATGGTCTTGCGTTTGCGTTGACGAAGTCGTAGCATGTCGGCCTCGGTCATATGTGGGATTTGTGTTCGCAGCATTGTAGCATCGGATGTGCTTGGTACCACCACTTCATTCTTCTGCGTGCTTCTCTTCGACCAGCGAGACTTGAGAGAGGAAGACTTGGATCGTTTTTCCGTCAGACTGGGCACAGGTTGCTCAGTGGTGAGGAGGTCATGTTGTCGGTCGGTCGCCGTGCCCAAGATGTGTTCCAGGTCCGCGATCCAGGTGGGGACGTGCTCGAGCAGCGAAGTGAAACATTTCAAAGCCTCGTGAGGCATGGCGAAGCAATAATACTATCGCAGTTGATACAGGTAGGCTCTAGACATCCAGTAATAACGATTCCGGGGTAGAGTTGTAGATGGGAGGGATGGAGCAATCCAGCGCCAGCACCAGTACCCGACAGTCAGAATAAGAGGGAATGTTTGGATACGGAGTGCACGATTCGGCTGGCGAACGTGAAAGGGCAGATACAGAAGGAAAGAAGAAGAGATGTTCGAGTCGTGGTGTGATGTCGTGGGAGGTGGTGGGTGGCAGAGTGGAGGTGAGAGGGAAGAGTGTGGAGTGAGTAGTGGGAGAAGAAGGTGAGGCGCGGAGATGGGAGGCGGCGTCCCGTCGGCAGCGCAAGCCAAAGCCAAGCTGCCCATCGTGTTGCTATATTCGGCAGTGATGCGCGCTGCTCATCTAGCACCTTTTCATGGCGAAATAGACTTTGCCGTAGTCGATCATTCGCTCGTTCAATAATGTGTCCGTCGACGGACACGTAACTGACATGAACCCACGCATGATGCGTCGCTACGTCCTCCAAAGATGGTGGAGTGAGCATTACTGCACCACGACGTTCATCCTGACATCGAGCACTGCTACGAGAACGCCGGTGACAGGGACAGGCCCGCGGATTCGTGCTCCAACTGGCTGGGATGAGACAATGTGGGCTCAGATGTCTATAGCGACTCGTGTATGTCTGCTTCGCCCACGCGGGTCGAACCACAGCAAGCTGTTCATTGCGCTCGTTTCCTCTCTGGGTTGACATGGGTGCATGATCCTGTAGTGGATCGTCTGCAGCATGGGAGACGTCCAACAATTCGTCCAGTCGATACTCCAGGACTGTGAATTGGACGAAAGATCAATGCGAGCTACGACGATCCTTACGTCGATACCAACCCCTCTCCAGTGGACTGCTGACTGCCAACACTGCACCATTCTGCTGACATGGCGTCGCCGAACATACATCGTGATGAGAAGGAGGATGCCGGACCCGGATCCTTGGGTCTGATTGTGGCCAGACGACATGGATTCTGATTGAGCACACCACCTCGATTCATCTCCAGCATCCAGATAAGAGAGCGTATTGGGGCATTCAAGGAACCGTTCACGTCGATCACTGCCTCGAGTGCTTCCACGTTGACCACATGTGGGCAGACGAGGAGATGAAAGCCTGCAGACTGTTCGTAGCGAGGATGGAGAGGTGGGCAGACCCGTGCAGGTGGTAGATGATGATCCTTCGATCATCTCTCGTCGTGTCTGCTTATTGACCGCATCCGGACTAGCGATACGGCCGGAACGGCAAGAGCCTGCAGGCAGAAACTCTATCTGCTGCACACCTCGTCACTCACGACGAATGTAGACTGTTATCGACACCTATGGTTCTTCTCCACGCATATGCGTCTCATCCCCAACCGGTCACGACTGCGATCTTCGCGACATCCTGCACCTAGACGAGAGAGCGTGCGTGATATCGGAGTATTATGGTTGATGTCGGGTGTGCTGCTGCATCGTCGCTTACGCACAATCCCCAGACCTCCTCGGCGGATTGTGCTTGGCCGACAGGAACCTGGAAACAATGTCAACCTCACCGAGCAGCACACAACAGACGTAGCCGAGTCCCGCTGTGCTTCCTTTCATCCGTAGTCAGGATCTCGCCATAGCTACACGTTAATAATCACGGCCCTGCATCGGCGTCGTCATCTCTGGCGCTACACTATCCAGCGTGTCAACAGTCGGAGGCGTTCGGACAGACGCGCGGAGACGTCGCCCCGACACAAGTCTTCCGAGCCAGCGATTCGTAGACGCGAATCCATAGTACACATGCACTAATGTCGACTACGCTCGATTGCCCTGCAGTACTCGCGGTGTCAGCGACTATACTCGAACATTGTCTGTGTGGTGGTTGTCCAGTGATCAATACGCCTGCCAAAGTGCAGATTTGCAATGTCCACATCGCAAAGAACACTCATTCCAGATTGATAGCATCAACCGGCAAGTCAGAATCGCAAAGTGCCGAAGCGAGTACTGAGAGCATACATCTGTGCCTCCCGCCTCACCGCTTTGGCCTTACGCCGTCGCAGACGCTAATTCAATCGCTGCTGATCATATCGCTGGCAGGAGATGCTAATCTGCCAAGCTACCTTACTTACTTACCTTATGGTGCGGATTTGCGGTCTCAAGCTCAAACATAAGTATGAGCCAGGCAGGGCCGAGAGTGCTCTGAGCATGTACAGAGTCCCAAAAGTGGATTTCACAGGTATGTATGCTCACGCGTACGGCGACCAAAACTTAGTGTCCTCATATACCACCCTCTTCGACATTGCTGCGGACGCAATTCGTTATGCAGAGAGCCTTTGGCGCGCCGACCAAGTTGGCCCGCTGCCATGTTCGACACAATCGCCGATCAGGGATCGAAATTTGAACCCATATCCTCACTCTGAAGCTCACGTCACAGTGCAAACGCCTGCCTCTGTGGTGCCATCTTCCGTCGTCCTGGAACTGTGCCAATGTCTTCATCTTCACTTCTTCGAGCCGTGGCTTTCAATCGTTCTCTCCGTGAGATCTCCCGCGGGATCCCCTGTCTCTCCGTAGAACATGCGGCCGTTTGCGGAGTGGAGTAATATCCTGCCGGGACGATTGCCTATCCAGCATTGGACGTATTCAGATGCTACTAGTGGTGAAGTCAGGCACGACGGTTTCACGGATATGCCTGATCAAATATTGAGTGTGTCAAGGTTCGATCGGTAATAGTTCCTCACGATCCATCCCAAACAGCACCAGGCAGAAGTACATGATAATATACCGCCAAGTCAAAAGGTTGGAGCATCTTTCCAAGAAGGCAGCCTCTTCAGCAAGCTCATACTGTGCATCTATCGACGGTCTACGGCCACGTCTCCGTCTCGCTCCACGACCCATCTTCGTACTTGTACATCATCCGCTTCGCCTGCGCCGGGTCGCTCAAGTCTAAGCTCTCGACTTCCTCAGGCTTGATGATGACGACCCGGAAGTTCTTGCGCGCGACCTCATCCTCATTCTCTTCGACCTTGGCGCCCAGCTGCAGCTTCTCTTCATCGTATGGCTGGCCCTTGGGCATCCCCGGCGGTGGCGCCTTGAACGATCCTCTCATGCCAGGGGACAAGTTTCCAAAGTGTCCAGTCACCTCCTTCAGCCAGCTCCAGTCCTCCTTTCCCTGCTCTTCCACCGTCCGCATCCGTGATCCGATCTCGCTCTTCACCGTCCGCACCCCACTGCTCTCCTCTCCGCTCCCCTCGATGTCCGGCCCCACCACAAACGCCTCCCCCTTCACCCGCCACTGCTTCATCCGTTCGCCCTTCACCCACCACACCGCCTCACACGGCCCTCCGCCTCCACTGCCCTGCACCAACGACTCGTCATCCGCCTTGCCCGCCGAGCTGGCAAACACCTGAAACACCTTCTGCATGCGCACGTCCGTCGTGAACGTCGGCAGCTCGCTCGCGAAGCACGCCGGATTGCGCTCCGCGGTGTTGTGCTTGTTGCTCGGCAGCTCCGCCCACATGCCGCGGTAGATGCAGTAGCGAGCGCGGGGGATGTAAGGCACCGTCGATCCAGCCGGGGCGGGCTGCAGACTGCTGAACACCAGCTCCGGGCTGTCCATGCTGTTGATGTCGTCGAGGAAGGCGGCGCGCCAGGGCGCTGGCGAAGAGGGCGCGGCGGCGGAGGTGGAAGCCATGCTGCGCGAGAGGATTCGCGAATAGTGCGAGAGCCGGTGGTGGAGTTTGGAAGCTATGGTGGATGTGGTCTTACGAGTTACGAGACGATACGATGGTGCAAAAGTCAAAGAGATTGCTCAACGGGAAACAAATGTTTAGTACTTAACGTGGTGCTTTCGTGTGGACGTCATCGAATTCATGAATCATCCCGCAACAATGCCTGAGCTGTGGTCGTTTGGTAGATGATGAGGTCAATGACGCTGAGTGAGAAGCTGGAAGCTTCGCTAGCGCGGGTTCAGGTTAGGTGCAATCTAGCGTTACTACTGGTTGCACTTCGAATCGAGATATCAAGGTCGATGTAACTGAAGAAGGTAGATGAAAAGTAAGTCAAGGTACATGTATGCACTGATGTGCTTGGATCAGGTGAAAAGTCTCGAAGGCTAAAAGTACACATTTGCTAGCACTGATACACACGGCTTCTCTTGTTGCGGCGCTCAATATGACCGCTGTCCTTTGACCGTCGCTGCAACAAGCAAAATCTTGTGTTGCGTCTGCCAATCCGCAGCCTTATCAACGCTTTCATTGCGCGCGAAAACATCAACAACGTGAATGATGGACTCCACGAAGTCTCTTACGTCAACTCCATGATGAGTCTCGCTAAGACTTCACCACTGCTGCTGCTGCCGTTGGAGTCTTGGCTTGACCTTTCTGCGTGTTCCACGTAGACTTTCTCTTGCTGTGGTCTTTGCCGGCCTTGCCACCAACGACTGCGGCTGAGGTCGACGATGGCGCATGGTTCTTCTGGCTGGTTTTGCCCTTGGTATCGGCAGCCTGCGTGTCTGTTGTCGGAGCGTTCGTAGCTGTCTCGTTGGTGTCCTTCACCTTCGACACTTTCCGCGACACTTTCCGCTCCTTGTGTGCACCTCCAGGTGCTCGATCGCCGGGAAGGTGCTTGATGAAACGATTGTTCAGTTTCGTCCGGGGTATTTTGACGAAGTATCCAGCATGGTGCTTGAACATGATGTCCATCACGTCCAATTCAGGTTTCGAGCTAATCTCGATCGCCTTGTGCAACTTCGAGTTGAATTGCGATTTCAGCATGTTGTGGTGAGACTTCTGAGAGCGAAGTGCAGCGTTGTAACGGGGATTGCGAGGGACTCGGACCTTTGGCAACGACCCGAAGCTCAATTCTTCGCTGAAGATGTCATCAATTGCAGGCTTTGACACCACATCGCTGCTTGTGTCGATGACAAACCCATCATTCGCGAATGACGTTCTCTTCCAAGGCAGTGACACCGTCGCTTGAGCCCGGTGAGCCGAGTCGTCCATTGGAGCCTTACTCGAAGAAGCAACCGCAAGCACAGGGTCGTGTGACTTTGGTGGAGTCCTTGGTGGTGATGGAGGCACTTCTGTGTGGATCGAAGTCCGGTTGAACAGCCCATTAAACCGTGCTTGCCAGGCTTCGTTCATCACAATTGGACGAGATACTCCGGATGGGCCCCAGCTGGGTTGTGCGCGAACGTTGTGCGGCATGATGGCGTTGGCTTGCTGAGCGGACAGGGATGCCGCCGCCGGAGGGAGCTTGACGACGGGTGGCGGAGGCGGTAACTTGACGGTCGGACGAGCGGAGGCACCATGGTAGGTTGGGTAAGAGGACACCTCTGGCGGCGGTGGGGAGTAGTCTCCGAGCTCGAGGATAGGTGCGAGCGGTGCGGTTGGGAAATTGGCACCTTGGTATGGAGGTGTCAATACCTTTTGTACAGTGGGTGGCGCAATCGGCGGTTGTTGAACTGGTAGACCTCCGTGGGCAGGATTGAGAGAGCCGTCAGGTATGCGAACAGTGTTTTCAGTAGGCTGTTTCCACGACCCGTTGAGCGGCGAGGCAGTTGAGAACGGCCCTGACGGTTGTGTCTGTGCGCTTGGAGGTGCTGGACTGAGCGAAGAGACCTTTCTGGAGCCTTCTACATCGTGAATTGTGTACTCAGGATTGGCATATCTGCGTGGGCCGCCAAGCCTTGAGCCAGCGGTAGTTTGCTTGAATGTCTCCTTGATCGTGTCGGGAGGTGGTGGAGCCTGTGCACCGTCTTTCTCCTTTTGCGCAGCGGCAGCCGCTGCAGCTTCATGCTGATATTGTGTAGGAAGATACTGTGCAGCCTTCTGCCATTTATCTGCTGGGGTCGACATAGCTGCTTGATGTTGATGAGCACGTGACGGTGGACCGATTGGTGCTGGGAGATTGTCGCGTCGATTGAATCCTGATGTGGTCGGTGCCCCGGTTCCTCGAGACTGAGTCCACGAGTTTTCCTGACGAGGCTCAATACCCGGAGGGGGTGGAAACGTGCGCTGTTGGTCTGCTAGCTGTTGATGTTGCAGGCTGGGTGAACGTGATTCTGGATTGAAGGACTGCGGTGAAATACGACTCATTCCTGGGGGTGGGGGAAGCCCAGTGCTCTGCTGCAACGGGGCGAAGCTGTTAGACGACTCGAATGTGCCGTTGCCAAAGCCAGAACTACCCCAAACGTTGTTGCTGCTCGGTGTGAGTGTGGCCCAGGAGGAGAATGAATCGGCGCCAGCCAGAGGTGACCGCACGAACGGTTGGCTTTTGCGGTCTGCTGGAGACGGCAAAGATGAGGTGGATGCACGGTTGAACTGTGACGATTGTTGTCCGAATGTTGTGCGTGCATGTGCCCGTGGTGAAAGGTGAGGTCGCGGGGCTTGGCGTTGTGTAACGTCCGAGCGCTCGGGGCCTGGCGGCGGCGGTGGCGGCGCCGAAGCAGCAACAGACGGAGGAGCCGGCAATACAGGAGACGGGAGCTTCACTTCCGCGACGAGTAGTGCAGCTTCACCCGCGGTCTGCTCCACATTCGATGCGCTGGTTTTGGCCTCCGATGGGCCAGGTCCAGCTTCCGCTTTCACATGCGAATTCTCGAGCATCGTCTCGGGTACGGAGGGCGGTTCCGACTTCTCGGCCACGGCTGGTGCTGTCGACGATGCTTCTGCCTCACGCTCCTTTCGTGACTTGCCTGCACCAGCTAATGCAGCGAGGCGTGTCTTCAGCCTCTCTTGCTTCTCCTGCTCCATTCGTGCCTCTTCTTCCAAGCGGCGTGCTTTCGCAGCCTCCCGCTTCTCCTTCATTACGCGCTCTTGGACCTTGACAGGGTCTTCGCCTTCAGGGGTGGCGACTGTTGCGCTGGTGTCTGAAGTGGACACCGGCACAGCTGGCATTTGCTGGCTCCAAGGTGACTGTTGAGAAAACGTATGGTCTCCGCCAGCTGAATGTGTAGCCGACTGAGGCTGCGATTCCGGCACAAAGCTGCCAGGTCTTTCATGGCTGACCTGTTGATCAGCGCCTTTGCTTGACACTGATGGACGCCTACCCGTTGCCAGACTACTGCCTTGGCTGATGCTCGAACCACGTCTACGTTGCCATGAACTACCGTCCATCTGCCCGCTACCGCGAGCTTGTAGCGTCCCAGAAGACTCTGATGGATGTGCGGCCGTTTGCGATGGTCGTTGCAGAACAGCGGGCTTGCGGTATGTACTTTCGGGCTTCATCGAGCTGCGCCGGCCCTCTGGAGCTGGCTCATAGCGGCCATTGGCAGAGTTGAACAATTCACGTGAACCCCCCTCGCCTTCTCGCCATGACCTATCGAATGTGTCTGCCGCAATCTCGCGAGCAGGTGCAGCGGGTGGTGCCATTTCGTACGATCGGGCGTCCTGTGATGCCATAGGTACACTCTGTGGCGGTGGCTTTGTTTGCTGAACTGGCAACTCTATCGGTGATGCTGCTGCGACAGGCGGAATCGGTGCCCATGGAGACTTGACTGGGGTTGGTGCTGGACTCTTCGCCTTCAGCGAAGGCTTTTCAAGCCCTGCAGAGATGGCGCTTCCACTTTGCTGCTTGACCTGCTGCGCTGCAATGCCTGGCTTCAGAATCGTCTTCGGAGGACCCGTGCTGACTATTGTGGCCTTCTTCAGCTTCGACAGGTCTGGCTTCGTTGGTTCTGCTGCTTTCACAGAAACTACGATTTCCGGCTTTGGTTCGGGCTCTGGCTCTACTGGCGCAAGAGAAGATTTCGTGCCATCCATCCACACCACAGCTTCTGGTACCCAATCATCATCGTCATCGTCAATATCAGCCCACTTCGAGTCTTTGCCGTTTTCATCGCTTTGTAGGCGCGTGGCTAAGTGGATGCCGTACTGCTGCTTCAATTCCTCGTCCGTGAGATGCTTCGGTGGTGGCGGCGCCACGGCTATGATGTAGTCAGCAACGATACTCCTCGCGAATTTACAGTTCACCTACGTCGGTTCTTGTTCCAGACCTTACTCGCATCTGGGCCTCCTGTGGTCTCAACCCCGACACGCGGTTTCTGTAGATTTTGAAGACCGCTGCCCGATTTTGCCACAAGTCTCGGTCTAGCTACAAGAGCTGCAGGCGCGCCCGTAGTCGCGAGCTTTTCTCCTTGTTTAGCAGCCACCGGGACAGGTGTTGCAGACTTTGCCAAAAAGGTCTTCGTGACAGAGACTTTGCTAAAAGTCGTCGGCTTCTTAACCGAGTTGGTACGATTATGTTCTTTGTGATGCTCCGAGACATCACCTCTGCTTGCATCAGTCTCGGACTGAACACCATTATCTGCGGAGCCTTCGGGCCCTCCGTTGCCCGTCTCCCCCGACATTTCCTCTCCTTGCAACGGTTCCACTTGTACCCTGTCTATTCCATCGCTCGTATGAGAAGCAGCTTGGTTGGACTGCACGTGGACGGGTTTCTCAACAGCTTCTCCAGCACTTGGATCTGCCGCATGATCTTCCGCCACCGTGTCTGCTTTGTGGATCGAGGATTCAAAGGTCGTCGTCTTCGCGTCGTTCGGGACAGTGCTGGTGAGTGTTGTACCGGCAGCGGCGGAGGTGGTGTTGAGTGTGTTCGATACAACGTCAGCAAGTGCCGAAGAGGCAGTTGCTGACTGAGACCCGGTTACCACATTGTGGTTTACCTGCTCTGCCATAACAGTGTTGAGGACTGTGAGTTTACCATTAGCAAGGATTCTGACCATGTATTCGCTCGGCGGAGTCGTATGCAATAGCACTCCCAGGAAAGGATGCGTAGTGTCATGCCACTTGACTAATGGTTCATACGCGAATACCACAATGGTTGTCGCTCGACGTACCTAACGTCAGATGGTTGCGATCGCCACGGTGGAGGGTTTGCCCAACGTCGATGGTGTCGTTATCAAAATGCGCAAAGCTTCGTCGGCAAAGATGTGGTCGGAAGAGGATGAATGTGCGCTTTTCGCGGGAGTTGATGCAGATGCCACTGGCTGCGATGAGCGCAGTGACTCGTAATTGTGAGAGGGAGGCACCGTGTTGGCGGAAGAGAGTGTTGATGAGTCGAGATTGTGTTGTAGGAGAGTTGTTGAAGTCGGAGGTGATGCAGCGAGCACGTGCCGCAACTGCTTTGAGGCAAGTTCACACAGCTTCCCAATTCATAAGGTACGCATCCTACTTCAGATATCAGGGGACACGGCTGTTCACATTTAACATCGTGAAGTGGCAAATCTCCCACTGTAGGCGCCGTTCAGAGTGCGCTGTTCATCGCATGTTTTAAGCATGAGCCATGCGTATGAAGACAAGGTGTTGTTGCGCTATTCTTGAAAGCTGGTGTAAGCTACATAAAGCTCACGATGCACGGTCCAGACATTGATAGACCGAGTGTTCATAGTATCGACTACTACTACGATTCTAACGGCCTATTCTGTCTATTCGTAATTTTCATGTTCCGTAATGTAACTATGGGATTAACCTCAGATCACTTATGTGCAATGACACACAATGCAGGCCTCAAGCCGTGACTGAAATGGGGTGAGCCTTCTGTGACTTCTTGGTCGCCGAGCCCACATGGTCGTAAGAGACATGAGCACATATCCTTGAGTGTAGCCTCCAAATGCCCGCCTTCCCTCCTCGCAAGACGTGCACAACAGGAGGCCACTGGATGGCCTTATTGAAGCAGATATGCCCCAAGGGATCTGTCTTGTTCGCGCCGTTCGATCAAGGATCCTTGTAGACTAGTCAAACAGTCGTTTCGTCATAGATAGCGTGGGTGATGCCCTCCTCTCACACATTCCGCCCTAAACCTTTTCCTTGCTCTGACAGGCCACGATCTTCACCCTTTCGGCATCGAGTGTTTGCTGGTTGTCGAGCTTGATTTTCACGTCCTTGATAATGAATGTCCAGACCTCATCGCAGAATCGATAAGTGTCTAGATGACCCTTTAGCCCAATCACAGTCAGCATCCCTTCTGCATAGTACAGTAATACTTCGCTTGGGTTTCATCGGACATGCCTTGAACGATAGCCGAGCCTTCACCTTGTCTCCCAGCACGGATGCGATGCTCTGGTCGAAGTTCTGCATGATACGCATGGCCAACTGGGGCTCGATCCGGCGGCTACTGATAAGGTCGTCGAGAGTGTCGGCTAAGGCAAGTCCGATGCTGAATTGGTACGTCGTTAGTCATGTATTAAGCATGCCGTTGAGGGCAACGCGCAAGCGTACGATGTGCCTCTGTAGAGCTCATAGTAGGTCATGTTCGCAGTAGCCATGATTGCGAATTGCTTATCGGTGTCGAGGCTGCGCCAACGAACACTCCTGCGAGGTGAGTTCGATGCGTGGGGCGGCAGTTATCAACATGAACGGTCGAGGTTCGGAAGTCGACGAAGTAAGCCGCTCGGCAGAACTTCGGCATACATGGAACCTCAGGTCGCAGGTCATCATCAGAAGATAGACAAGCAGCAGACACATATCTGTCACGATTGTCCAACGTCTTCACGCACTCGCGCATCATGGGTGGCCTCACATATGGCGTCTCTGGCGCTGGAGTCGCCCTTACAGTCATTGGAGCTTGTACGGGAACCCTAGACTGGTGAAGAGAAGCGACAAGGAAACTGATGGTGTCACAGACATGCTCTTTAATGGCGAGGGAGAAGCTTTCAACGTGAGTGTACTCTTTTGTGTCCTTCCCAGTGTCTGAAGCGATGTCTAACCTCACACACACAGGTCGGTGCCTTCCTCGAGTCGATATCACCATATGCTTGGGCGGACACGGGTATTGCGCTCTGCATCGGTCTGTCCGTGGTAGGAGCGGCATGGTTAGTCTCAATCTCCAGCAAATACACACAAGAAGAAGCCAGCAAGAGTCTGACACGTGAAACCAGGGGAATCTTCATCACTGGCACATCGATCATCGGAGGCGGCGTCAAAGCCCCGCGCATCCGCACCAAGAACTTGATCTCTATCATTTTTTGCGAGGTTGTCGCAATCTACGGTGTCATCATGTCTATCGTATTCTCGGCCAAGATACAGCTTGTTCAAGGCGATGCGCAGTATAGCAGCGCCAACTACTTCACCGGCTACGCACTCTTCTGGTCCGGGGTTCTGGTGGGCATGTGTAACCTCATCTGTGGAGTCAGTGTGGGCATCAATGGGTCGAGTGCCGCTCTGGCCGATGCTGCTGACCCAAGTTTGTGAGTGTTGAGATCGAACACAGCGAGTCTGAGTCGAAGGCTGATTTCAATTGGTAGATTCGTCAAGATCCTTGTCATCGAGATCTTCTCATCTGTGCTTGGTCTATTCGGCCTCATTATCGGACTCCTATTGAGCAGTGCTGCAGCGGACTTTGAATGAAGTTGTGCAGTGTCTGATAACGAAAGGTGTTCACCAGGTCGGGCTAATTGCCAATAGATGGAGAGCAGGAATCAGTTTCATCCTTGCATTACCGTGGCGTTACCCAAGGTTTCGTGCAGCTTCGTCATGTCGGTATGGGCATGATGCATGTACAACATTATACGGATTGGGCTCTCGAAACTCTATGAAGGTTATATTGGTCTATCAGGCATCTACCAGGTATGACTGAACACATAAAGGTTGAGAACTACATCTTATTACTTCTGTCTTGTTGTGCTTGCACATCTTGTCCCTCTCTAGCGCATGAGATCATTGGTTGATTTGTATCAATCTATTCCAGCTACCTGCTTTGCTTTGCCATGGGGACCAGATTCGATGTCACCTAAACGCCACCGGCCCAATCATGGGAATCTTCGCCCGCCACACGGTTCAGTCGTCTGGCCTGCTGTGTACAGTGACGGAGGGTGGTAGCATTGAGCTCTCCAGGGAATATTGCCAATGATAGGAGGAATCTTGTCCTGACATATGTAAATCGCCAGACTTGAGCTGCATGCTGCCCAGACCCCAAGCTCTTTACAACTCTTACTTGAACTTCACTGAGTGATGTGTGTCCGTAGGTACACGTACGATAAGGTACATGTACGGATCGTACGAGCTCGGTAGGTCTCCTAAGCAAGCGCTTACATCTGATGAGACAAGAACTTCGTGCAACGGTCATACTCTCGACACGTGGTTCCGCGCAGAAGGATCAGCGCAAGTACCTGGACGTGGACCTGGACGTGTGTCGTGTACATGCATGTTACACTGCATTTACCTTATACAGGCTTCAGGTCGGTCGTTGTACAGCATGTCTCGGCGCATAAGGCTGCCCAGCGGAATGACTGGACAACAGAACGCCCTAGATTACATTCCCATCGCCCAGCCTCGTGGGCGTCGTCAATATAGAGGATCCGGCATGCCACGCTTCCGATGGACCACAGCATCGGGACGAACGTGGGTGGTGGACTGGGCTGGCTGTTCCGGTTTCTTGTCCCCAAGCCGACCTCATACCTAGGTACCTGCCAATTGATGAAATGGAGATAGTTGAGCATCACTTTCCAAGGTAACTTCGAACCATAACACCTACTGCTATAAGGCACTCCTATATGAGATACCTAGTCTGACCGGCCCCAGTCACACAGATACCGTTCGTTCATGATGTAACGTGCGTGCTTCAATACCACGTTGTCTTTTCAGGTCTGTTACATCCACAGTTTTCCTTGCCAGTTATCTTGACCACGCGTTGTTCGAAGGATCAAGGACACCACACAACGTGGCGACGGCTGTCCGGCCGTTCGAAGACTTTGGCAATCAGCTGCCTGTCAGCGCGAAGGATCTCCACTTCACTTGGTGGAACGTAAGTGATAAGAGAAAGGGACGGCCGACCACGAGAACCAACCCAAGCATAGAAGAGATGTAACACCGGAGGCTGACGCACCCGGTCCGTAGCCGTGGGCATGCGATATCTGGCGTGGTGATATGCTGTGCCCAGCAAAATGCGTGCGATCCCTGAACAGCTGAGTTGACCCTGCGGTGCACTGCAGCCAAGGTCACAATGGGTTGACCATATGTAGAGAGCATGTGCCGGCAAGGTAGGTCTGATTCAATCTTAATGTGGCACCTCTATAGCACGTGCCGGGATGGCGAACGTCGTCTATCTGACTCAACAAGAGATTGATGGTTTCGTTGACCACCTCGACCACAAGAAGAATGGACGCATTCCCTACGAGGAACTGGAGCGCCAACTAGCTACCGTCTGTCAAAAACTTCAGCCAGATACCGAGTATTACAACTGGTATCATGCTATTCATGCAGACGAACGGCGTGAGTTCCTCCGCAGTCTGCTGGGTGCAAAGAAGAAGATATCCTTTTCTGTGGATGAATTCAGAAAAATTGTTGCAGACTGGCGTATTCCCTCTTTGGAGCAAGACAAGCAAGCAGCAATGCACGAAGAGATCTACCTACAAAACATCAGCTGGGGTCGACGGCTTCGTGCTGCCTGGGAAGTGGACGGACCGCAGTACATGTTCCTTGCGATAGTGGTCGCAACGCAAATCGCAGTTGGAGTCTGGCAATGCGTCAAGTATGCGACAGGACCAGAGTATCGGGCTGCCTTTGGCTGGGGCGTTGCCTTCGCTAAGGCTTGCGCTGGCGCGTTGTATCCGACGCTTTTCTTCATGATGCTCAGCATGAGTCGATGGTTTTCTACGATCATGCGCAGATGGTACCACGTGTCCCGGGTCATCAACTGGGACTTGTCGCAATCCTTCCACGTCAAGATCTCGTGTGTGGCGATCGTCTTGGCCACCTTGCATGCTGTTGGACATCTAAGTGGATCCTTTGTGTTTGCAAGTCGCCCCAATCGACAAGCTGCAGTAGCTACATTTACGGGGCCTGATACTGTACCCACGCACTATGTTTCATACATCCGCTTGAGTCCAGGCTGGTCCGGTCTCGCTGCCCTAGGGTTGTTCTACCTCCTCGCCGTGCTGAGTATGCCTTTCATACGGAGACGATCATACGAGATCTTCCAGATTGGACATCTTTTGATGTTCCCGATCATCGGTCTACTCATTGCTCATGGGTCTGCGGCTCTCCTGCAATTCCCTGTCATGGGTATAATCCTTGCCATGCCTGCATTATTAGTGCTGGGCGAACGGGTGCTGCGCATCGCTGCTGGCTTGCACAGGATACCAGCGGCCTTGGAAATCCTGGACAACGACACCATTAGTATTGCTTGTGAGATCCCACCATCGCGGATATGGAGTTATAGAGCAGGTCAATATGTCCTCCTCCAGGTGCCGCAGATCTCATACTTCCAATGGCATCCTTTTACAATCTCAACATGCGTTGGACGAACGATAACTTTACATATCAAGACTCAAGGTAATTGGACTGGCAAGCTTCGTGACTTGCACGGGAGTCTTAGGTATGTGGGGATTGATGGGCCCTTCGGTGCTCCAGCCCAACGATTCTACGATTATAGCCAGACTATCATCGTTGGGGCTGGTATTGGCGTTACGCCGTTTTCTGGGATCTTGAGCGACCTTCAAAGTCGGGAGGGCGTAAACTGGGACCACAGGAGTAACTTCGAGTCTCCGGGACAACGGTCTCCATCGTTAAGGACAGCTTCTAGCCCGCCACTACTTAGAAATGTGCGCTGGGAGACGTACGACATCAAACGATATAGCCGGGTCGACTTCCATTGGATAGTCCGCGACAGAAACCACTTGCTGTGGTTCTCTGACCTTCTCAATCGAATCTCGGCTCACGGCCATAATCCACATCTAGAGCTTCGTATCCACAATCACCTTACCAAGAAACGCAACGACATCACCTCCTATATCTTATGTTGGCTGCTCGAGAGCCACCGCACCACCAGGCAGCACATTTCACCTCTCACTGGCCTGGTAGCTCCGACATATTTTGGTCGTCCGGACTTCCCCACCATCATCAATGACCACTATGAGGATATGGTGGAATTGTTCGCAAGGGACAAGCGTCGCAAGAGAAAGGTAGGTGTCTTCTTCTGCGGAGCCCCTATCATTGGGCACACCTTGGCCGATCTATGCCATCAGATGACGCTGAGAGGCAGAGAGGACGGCACTGGAATAGAACATCACTTTCATGTCGAGGTCTTCTCATAGAGTGCGCGATTTTATGCTTCGGTGAGGTATGTAGTGTCGACCATCTAGGTATAGGTATGTTTCAATCAACTTCGGCAGTACACAACGAGAGGCAGCTGCCGTGCGACATACATATCTGCAACACCGGCGGTGCGGCTGTTGCGGTCGAGTTGACCCCGACATGAAGTATATAATCTGTATCTCGCCGGAAGAGGTGACTACAGAACACACTCTTCTTATGTATGAGCCAAATGTACTTAAGGTGGCGCTTCTCCTCCGCGCATATAACCCTTAGGGTTGCCATACTTTCATGTTCCTGAACGTTTTCACCATAGGCCGAGAAATTGCCGCCGCTGCGCGCGACACCACGCAAAAAGTAAAGTAGCTCTGTCAACGAAACGAGGAACTTGACCGTCCAGCTTCAAACACCACAACACATTTCGCGCGCAATCCACTACCATGACCGACGCACACCTCTTCGAAGACTCGTTCACGCTCAGCACAATCATCGATGACTCGTACGATCGCGTAGCACGGTTACAAGCCACCAACACGGAATCCACCATTGCACTCACGCTCGACTACAACACCGAACTGTTCCCGCTCGAGTCCGGCCAGACAGTGAACGTGCTTTTTGCTAGCACGCTGAATCTGGACGGCACCAAGGAAGATCTGAGTCGGGGATGGCAACCAAGACGCACAAACGCTGAGCAAACCCTTGCAGACCTGTGGGATTATGTCTGCTATGGCAAGGTGTACAGGCATGAGGAGATGGGAGAGGGCGGAAACATGTGAGTGGGCACTCGGGATTGAAGACGATGGTGATCGACCACGGGCATGGACTGACTTCGTGGGTTGCAGCAAGGTATACATCTCCTTCGGCGGACTGCTGGCGTGCTTGGACGGACCTTACAAAAAGCTCAGCCCGCTGCGCATCGACAACGTGTATCTGCTCATGAAACGATGAGGCTGGAGTAACATGTACGTGCCGAGCAGCTACCAAACTGCGATGGTACTCTTGATCATGCAGTGGCGTGATGTGAGATGCTTTGCGTATGGTACACAAGCTACGAGCAAAATTAGACACACGAAATGGGATGTGTATCGTCACTTAGCGAGGAGTTCTGGAGCAAGTGATCCGCGAGACAATTCAGCCGCGTGGACATGGGAAGGGTTGAGCAGATGTCAAAGTGAAAGCACACTGCTTTTGAAAAACTTCTTCTATTCGTGGACTCATGGTTCTCGTCAGGTATGGTTGTTGCATGTTTAGCCGCATTGTTCTCAACCACCACATCTACAAAGTGGGAAAGTCAAATCTACGATGCAGCCGGGCGCAAATCTCAATGTAGTCCTTGTCTCCACTTGTGATCAGGCCATGCCTGATGAAAAACTCCATCATGACCAGTGCACAGTTGGGTTTGAAGTCGGCATTTCCCAAGGCTTCTTTCACTTGGGCCACGGTCATCAGCTCGAATCCAGCGACCTCATCATCTGAAGGCTTTGGCACGACGCTTTCGTCAAGCTCAAGGTCGTATACATACTGACACTCCGGTTGGAGTAGTCTCGTTTCACCGCCAGCCCGTGAGTCGCGAATGTGGAAGTATGTCACCGTGCCTGCAGCCTTGATGCCTTTGCGAACGAGCTCCTCAGATAATGATGCCTCTTCTTGGCACTCCCGGACCATGCAGTCCAATGGTGTTTCTCCTGTCGCAATGCCGCCAGCAACTGTGTTGTCCAGAAGACCGGGATATGTCTGCTTGGTGGCAGAGCGACGAGGCACCCATATCTTCAACTCCTCGCTCCCTTCGGTCTTGGTCTTCGTGTATGCTGTCATATGACACCCATATGTAACAACACCAAACAATGAGCTTGCTGCCCTTTCCACGGAGAACAGTAACTCTCCGTTAGGTCCATAGACTGGATATAGTTCGTCTCTCCAGCCCTCAAGCACTTTGAAGTGACCCAACTTCCGCATCGCACCGGTTGTGACAGCTACTGCCTGGCTCCTTTCTTGTTCATCCGCGCCTGTGATCAGCGTCAAGCTGCGATCGTCATCGTCCACTTTCCAGTGGGGCAAGCCTTTGAACACCATAGCCACGCTTGGCAGTACATAGCCCAGCTCCGTCTCAGGGTAGTCTGCGACGTACAATGCGTAGTATGTATTGACATGGGAGAAGTACAGGTTGATTTGCTGGTGGTATGGGAAGTTGTCGCACTCGTTGACCAAGTCCAGATAACTCTTTGGCCCTGACGAAATCGGAGCTGGCGGCTCAACTGACATTGGCTCGTTGAGGGTATCTGCATCTTCCATAGCTATGGGTGCGTCTGTTGTTGTGCCCTTCGCGGCTTCGTCGGGGTTCACGCTCCAATGTGGGAGTTTGGTGGGGAGGATATCGCGGAGGTTCTTGAGATTGAAGCCTTCCATAGCTGGACGTATGGAGCACTATTTGGCTGCCGGTGAGACCTTTGCATTCGCTGGTGGCACAGGTGGGCTCAATACCTGTAGTATATTCTTGGTTGCTGGTGCTACAGCTCATGCTGAGGTGTAGTAGTAAAGTCAGCCGCATCGCGACATCCACATGTGGTCAAAGAAGTTGTCCCGAGCAGACGTCACAAGAAGACACCAGAAGCTTCACACGAGTATATACATGTATCTATCCGTATTTCTAATACTACGAAGCCTCCAAGTAGATACTGACGGCGAGACCACATAGGTGATCTTAACCATCATCTGCTGCAAATGATGAGAAGAAATTCGTTCTTCATACCTCATATCTGCAAACATGTTTGGTCTTATCATCTCATCACGGCCGGTCAATGCTAATCCCGAAGTCATAACTGAAAACCAACTGGCATTCAAGATTCCCTCTTCGCCCTCTTTCTCTCACATCGTCGTTTTCTTGTTGCCCGGAGCACAACTCCCGACGGGTACCGCAGCTTCGGTCTACGTGCAGATTCCGCCTTCACAGGAGTTCAAATTTCTGGGCGGCATTGGGCCTGGGAAAGAAAGCGCCATCTTCAAGATCTCAGGGGTGAAGCAAGATGGCGGTCCTGGAGCCATGCCGAGCGGAGACGTTGACCTCATGACGGACGACTCTACGCCAAATCCTACAGCGACTGGCGATGTCGTGGTGGGCATATCGATAGAACCCGCAGCACAGGTGGAAAGCCAGCTCCTTGCTCTGAAGTCGCAACAGCAACAGGCTCCGACAGGATCGTCGAATGCATTGGTCCGCACTAATATGGCAGGCCTTGCGGACTCAAAGCTTACCACGAAAGTACTGGCTCAGCGGATCATTGGCAATGCTTTCAATTTCCTGGCGAGTTTTGGGAGTGACACCGTGCCCTTGAAAGCATTCCAGGGGTGGTGGGAAAAGTTTGAGAAGAAGATTGACCTTGATCCTGGGTTCTTAGAAAGAGAGCAGTGAATGGATGCATTTTGCCTCGCAATTGCCGGTCCGGTGTCGCGGACTCGACCTACACAAATCCACCGAACGCGCTATATGTAGCAAAAGCGTGCATGTCGAGCGATGGCGTCCAGGTTACGAAACCACCCACGAAAGCTCTGCGAGGAGCGATGGATGCCACGAGAGCGCAGATGAGACCCACGAACACATGGACCTGGAGACACTGACCAGAAGCGTAATGCTTGCCGGACCTACTACCATGAACAGCGGTCGACGGACAGCGTGTATTCTCCTAGCTTAGCAGACGTGCATGATACAGCCAACGAGAACCTGGCGGAGGTGTCTCGCGGGCGCGTTTTGAGGTCCACATCCACCACCGGCTGGCCACAGTGTTGAGATGATGGGCGTGGTGTCAGCTACCGCGCAGGAACAGCATGTCAGTGCTAATGGCATAAGCTCCGGCCTTGACGCTGTGATCATCGTGGCTCTCTCACAAGCAAGTAACGCCTTCGACGCTATCAGCCAAGTTGCTCAATATCTCGACTGCCCCTGACTTTGACCGAGCGGAATTTTGACGGTATTCTACCTAAGTACGGAGAATTGAAATATTGTCAAGGCTATAGCACGTTATACCTATCATCAGTCGATTCTGAACGTGGAAGGCACGTGAAAGGTATGGATGATCAAGTAGATTCGCATACAGACCATACTTAGGTGGATCATGTCCGTTGATGTGGGTGCTTGCGACAAGCGATTCCACCTAATACCAGATACCTCGTACGCGATGACATTTCTCTACTTCTTGTCCTCTTGATCGTGCTTCTTTCTCTTTTTCCTTCGCCAGGTCATACAGGAAGAAATCAATGAGGACAGCATTAACGCTTGCCTCGGGATGGTTTTTCAGTATCTCTCTTTTGATGAGCTCCACAGCCCAGATGCTGCAGCCGCGCAGCTGAACCTCCCAACTGTGACCCGAAGGAATGACCTTGCCGTCTCGGATCGTATACAACAACGGAGGGCTGTAGCTGAGAACGCCTAATGATGTAAGAATTTGTGGAACGCGGTAATCTGTATCGTACCATTAGTATGAGCCCTGTGAAAGAACGCCGAGCACGAAAACAAAAGGCGAGCTCACCTGCAAACATGGTCAAATGATCAATGTCGTGGAATTCGCCATAGCCAGCGCCATTGTTTGCTGCCCAAAGATCGGCAACGAAGATTTGTGCACGTTTGTAGAAGTGAACTCTTCGGCCATCAAAGCGGGTCTCATCGCGAAAGGATGGGAAATGTTTCGCGAGCAGGTTCACTAGTTTGCCGGCTGAATGGCCAGCCTCTTCGACTAGTCGGGTCACAGAGAGATCGGGGGCAGAAGGTATACTTTGCTCAGTCGTACGATCGAGGGCTGGCACAACTTCAATCGAGGTGTCTTGAGCGGACGCCATATCCGATCCCAAAGTGTCTAGAGGTTCGGATCCTCCGGACTGCTGTAGTACCATGTCATGCTGCGCAACCTCAGACGTGGTCTGATCGGAACTATCGAGCTTCTCGGAAGGTGCCAATCCTTGCTGAGCAGATACCAGGTGGCAATCAGTGTGCTCTGTGACAGGGTCGATGACAACAGTTGTTCTCGATGTGGCATTCGGGTCCATGGCATTAGCAGTCTCTAAGGGGGCATTGGGAATGCTGTCAATATCATCTTCCGTGTCTACGTCAGGGTCTCCAAAAATCTGAAAGCATCAATAGGCGTCCAGACCATTCCTTATCGAGCTATCGAATTACCTCATGAAGTATTCGGCCGGCCTCCCTCAGCATGGCGACCCGCTCGGCCCCCAGTGGGATGAAGTCCTCAGTCGCACTCCGGAAAACATGGTCCAGCTGTTCATCTGATGCCGCTGGGCTCCGCCAGAAACGAGGGGTTGTAATCGGTATGCCCTCGTCCAAGGCTCGTCGTAGACATGCGACCAAGCTGTTGTAGCCAGTCCAGCGTTTACCCCTGTATTCCACCTGGTAGCGATGCATCTCAGGCAACACGGACCAAAAGCTACAGAGCATCAGCTGTCGTGCATCGCGTGCTATTGTAAACGGAAACGAAAGCTTGTTTAGTGAAGCAACACACCTAAAATTGAGCAAGTCCATGGTGAAGATAAAGTTGACCATGTCAACCTCATTGAAGCCATCATCAATGCGTGGGTGGAGTTCATGCTCGGCCCAGGCTGCCGTGGAATATCCTCGTTCCTGAATATTGGTGTATATCGCAGAAGCGGCCGCTTTTGTGCCGTACATATCAATGAAGACATCGATGGAATTGTTGTAGATGAACTCGGCATCTTTGAGAACTCCTATTCTGGGATATCAGTATGTTGTGAAGTTGAGCACCAGTTCGCAACGCCTTAACAAGCAGCGAGAAAGAACGATAAAGCTACCAGCCATATGAGAGGGGCAATTTCACCTGTGTCTCTTGAGATCTCGTTCGGATCTTGCTTGGTCATGCCTAAAGACTTTCGAAGCAGGTCTAAGAGCTCCAGATCAACCTCATCGTCGCTCATTGTGACTTTACGAATTTATTGGACAGTGGGAATCGCTGAGACCGCTTCCGAAAGCTCAGATCCAGACGATCGCGAGCTCAATAGTGCTCCAGGCAAAGCAAGCAAGTGAAGTCATTGAGATTGTAGTCTTCACTGTACCAGAATACTGTACATTCTACTGTAGTGGCGGTACCTGGATGCGGTGGCTTGACTGTGGCTATCTCACGTGGCGTAGCTCTAAACCTTGAACGAGATCTTGCGCGCCAATGGAACGCAAGAGTGAACTTGGCTGCCAGACACCAGCACGATCACCGTCAACCGCATGTCAAAGCACCACAACCAACCTCACCTTCGACTTTCTGTAACACCCAGCTGCTCGTCATTGCATCGACACGATCATCACCGCGTTGGCCTCGACATGGTGACTGAAGCCGCCTAAGTCTGCCGCCGGCTGTCCTGGTATCGCACTACTCACTCCCACTGCGCTTCGAGCGTCAATTGTTCGGGCATATTCTGCGCCTGCACCCCTGGTCCAGCAAAAGAACACCACGGAGAAGCCGCAGCTCTAGAAGATGCAGCGACGCGACCTGGGCATTGCTCAGTCATTGGGCAAGCCACTTCTGAAACGCGTGAAGGATAGCCGCGTTCTCCTGGTCGGCGCTGGAGGCATCGGCTGTGAAGTATTGAAGAACCTGGTGTGCTGCGGGTTTGGTAGCTCCAGCGCGCCCGTAGCAGCAGTTCCAGTCAACGGCAACGACGCATCTACAGATGCACCGGTACCTCACGAACTCGGGCCGGAAATCGTCGTGATCGATCTGGACACCATTGATCTCAGCAACCTCAACCGGCAATTCCTATTTCGCAAACACCACATCAAAAAGTCTAAGGCTTTAGTCGCAAAGGAGACCGCCAGCCAATTCAACCCATCTGTCAACATCGATTCTCAGCATGGCTCAATCTTCGACGCCCGCTACAATGTCACCTTCTTCGAGTCATTCGACATTGTCTTCAATGCGCTGGACAACCTCGCCGCTCGACGACACGTCAACAAGATGTGTCTGGCGGCAGACGTTCCATTGATCGAAAGCGGCACCACAGGATTTAACGGCAACGTGCAAGCGATCCGCAAGGGCGTGACCGAATGCTACGACTGCACGCCAAAGCCGCCACAAAAGTCATTCCCGATCTGCACGATCCGATCTACTCCCTCTCAACCGATCCACTGCATCGTCTGGGCCAAGTCATATTTGTTTCCTGAGCTATTTGGCACAAGTGAAGAAGAATCGACGGATGTTGCGGTCACAGAGGAGGACAATACAGAAGAGGTCGCGAAGTTGAGACTGGAAGCAGAAGCGCTGAAGAAAGTACGGAGTATGATGGGAAAAAGCGGATTTGCACAAGCAGTGTTTGACAAGGTCTTCCACGACGATATTGAGCGATTACGTTCAATGAGCGAGATGTGGCAGAGCAGGAAAGCGCCAGAGTCGTTGAGCTTCCAGGATCTGAGCGATGGGAAAGACACCGTGAAGGAAGGCGAAGCAATAGCACCACAAGATCAAAGCATTTGGACGCTGGATCAGAACCTTGCCGTCTTCTGCTCCAGTCTTCATGCACTAAGTCAACGTGTAGAGGCTGGTGAATCAGTGATAGAATTCGACAAGGATGACAAGGACACGCTAGACTTCGTCGCGTCGGCTGCCAACTTGCGTTCACATGTCTTCAGCATCCCCTTACACAGCGAGTGGGAGATCAAGAAGATGGCAGGCAACATCATTCCCGCAATTGCCACCTCCAATGCCCTCACAGCAAGTCTTTGCGTGCTCGAAGCTTTCAAGATCATGCGTCACATGCCTACGAAAGAGGAACTGCGCAGACAAGCCACCGCAAACATCCAACTTGCGACATCGATGGCGCATGCCACTATCAACGGCAAAGATCCCGGAGTTCTTGGAGGAGCGAAGATGATATATCTGCAATCCGGCAGCACGGAACGTCTATTACAGTCTGGAGCACATGGTCCACCAAGTCGGGACTGTCCGGTCTGTTCGCCTACTTATGCCAAACTGGTGGTTCCTCTAGGCAGCGACCCCAAGCTTCAAGAATTAGTCGACTTGCTGAAGGGTAAGATCGGCTACGAAGACTTCTCCATCATGACGAGTAATGATGCCGTGATCTACGATCCCGATCTTGAGGACAATCTAGAGAAGCCATTCAGTGGGCTTGGCATCGATGCAGGCGGAAACGGATTCATCACAGTCATGGATGATAGTGACGAGCCGAGAATGGATCTTCTGCTCAGCATGCATACTCCGTCCGGCGAGTCAGCTGGAGCAGAACCCACACAATGTCTAGATCTTATGCCAGCCGAGATCAAGATGCCGCTCAAGCCGAAGAAAGTGGTTGCCTTCCATGATAACGCTGAAGCTACAAAGAATGATGATGACGATGCGACGATGACGGACGCCGCTGCAGGAACAAAACGAAAGCGTGAAGCTTCTGACGAGCTTCTCGAGGGAGCGGTGAGCAAGAAAACCAGGCAAGCACCTTTGGTCATTGAGGATGATGGAGCCATTGTGCTTGATGATGACTAGGCGCCATTGACGAGCTCACGGCTTCGGCTGAATTGGGCTAAGTCGATACGAACAGGACGAACGGATGTGGCGTTTGTGAAGATACGACGGACCCCCCCGGGCAACATCTGGCCCAGAAGTGGTCACCATGGGTTGACGAGAGCCTGATGTAAGTGTACCCAGGCATCAACATGATACAACAGCGTCACAAAGCTACCGTAGGCATTCTCCTACAGTGTATAGTGGTCATACCACACAAGCGCCGAAGGGACACAGGCGTCGGACATGCAAGCTTGTAGCATAGTAGATCCCCAATACCCTCCAAAGCCACCATAATGTCCTTGACGAGCGGCCGAATAAAAAACACTTGGTGTGTTGCATTCTGCATATTGCACCAATCCACAACCCAATCATAGATTGACCCAATGGTGACGGTCCTGCTATCAACCATAGATATGTAACCACTGGTTGAAATTGATCGCATCTTGAATTCTGCCGCCTGTTGTCATGTCCCCTCGATCCTTCGGGGCTGTGCATGAAGTCTGAAACAACAACTCCTCCCCCACCATAGCAACACACAACACAGCTCCCTCCTTACTTCATATAGCTCTCCCCCAACGTCTTGTCGAACTGCTCGATATCCGTTCTTCTTCTCTTTTCGTTGGATAATACTCCTACTATACTCGCTTGAATTGTTTCTGTCATTCACTTGGCCAACATTCGCAACAATCTCTCCAACCGAGACATTGTCCTGAAAGAAAAGATGCAGACACAGAAGCCTGTTGCAGTGGAGGGCGGCGATCGTACGCTCCGTTACATTGTTGCCATCTCCTGGATTCCGGGCTTCGCTCTCCTGGTGGCCCACGGTGCTGATACTGGTCGTATCGTTCCAGCGCTGGCCACAATCCCCATGAGCTGGTCAGTCATTTCATCGGTGATTCTCCTAGCCAGCAAGCGTGGCCTACCACGATTTGCTATCCTGAGTGACTGCTTCATTGCTGCATTCATTCTGGGCGTCTTGATCCCCAGCTGGACCTCGCTGACCGGTTACCGGCGCCAGTCGGCCGGTCAAATTGCCCTGGAAACCTATGCCACCGTACCTTGCATACTGAATTTCTGCATCCACTGCTTCTTCATCGTACGCTCGCTGGCATTGATCTTTCCGAGGCCGAGTGGCAAGAGCACCTGTCCACACTGCCATGGTGCCTTGTCTATCCGCCGTTTTGCACTCCACCGTGCTGCAGCCCCAATCGTTCCGGCTGAAGGCTGCGAAGGTTCTGTACACAGCGAGGAGTCGTACAAGAATCGCCAAAGCAGCGAAGTAGGCAGTGCTGCGGAGGACTTTGTTTCGCTAGAACCCCGACCTAGCACAGACGATGAGACAGCTGGATTGTTTATGGAAACGAGAGAAACCGCAAAGCTGGACGCCGAGGTGGTCTGAATTTAGCTGGTGAGACGCGATTGATTCGGCGTCGTCTGAAGTGCCCTCCTCCTAAGCTCGGTGGCTATGAGCACAGCACGCACATTTGTATGCACGAACTGCGACGTGGACTGAACGGGGTATGGGGGTGTTGTTGCGGTTCGAGATTGCGTCAGAGTTGAGCACTGTTGTTATTGTAATGCTCACGCGAATCAAGCATATGCTTCATGTAACACGAATAACGTTTCATCCTTCCTCTGTGTCCAACTCGTCTTCATCCTTCAGCCCCCAGATAGCATCCCAGCCGTCTGGGTTCAACTCTAGCGGACCTGGAAGCACGCCTGTACGTGGTGTTTTCCCTTCACCAGGTTCAGGCAGACATATCCACTCTCGCACACAGCCTGGCACATCATCTCTGCTGTGGCTGATGACCAGCAGAGCTTGTTTTGGAGAGAGGCCTGTCACACTCACCTTGTCGATCGCGACAAGGACGCTCTCGTGGTTACGCTGCGCAGACTTCGAGGGTTGCGACTGTTCGATCCGCGAGACTCGCTCACCCTGCGAGAGGAACATTTGAGCGCGATCTCGCGTGGCGCTGTCCATCCCACTGAAGGCTTCGTCGAGGATGACCAAGTCCGGCTCGGCCACAATAGCACGGAGGAACAGCACAAGTCTCTGATTGGAGAAGCTGAGCTCGCCAAATTTGGTCTCACACGCCCAGTCTATATCGGTATTGTCGAGGGTGGCAGACTTGTATATGTCACGCAATTCGTTCAATTTCTCGCCTGCATGAGCCGGCTCACGCGGAGATCCATATGCGGCATCCAGAGCCTCCACCAGTGTTGCCTTCGTCGAGGCTTGCTTCGGATGGAGTTCTCTCGCGAACCAGCGCAGACAAGCACCGACTTTGCATTCAGCTTCCTCGGTCAATTGAGGTCGGGCCAGTGGTGCATCTGCCCATGCAGACTCGATTGCTCGTCGCACTGTCAGCTGTTTGGGAAAGAAAGCGTGGACTTCCGGACTTGAATGACCCATCCTCTTTTGTATATCAAAGAGACTGATACCTGGAATACCTGGACCAGGCAATCTGTATCGTCCAAATATCTCGATCGGCAGACTGTAAGTCTGAGGATGGTCGGATGTGATCAGACTAAGCATTGTGGTCTTGCCACTGCCATTCGGTCCAAAGATCCCACAACGCTGACCTCGGTGCAGCGACCACCACAAGCCGGATCGGTCTTCGTCGTCAATTTGTTGAGTCCAGTCACCAAGAACAGTTTTGTCACCATACGCCACCCTGACGCCTTGCATTGATACTACAGCTGAACCTGGTGATAGTGGCGGTGAGTCTTGGGAAAACCCATCCCTGCTTCTGGATCCACTCAACATCAATGTCCTATCCTTTCCTGCTTCTTTGGCTTTCAGTCGTTCGACATGGCCGGTACCAGTCACCAACACATGCATATCTGGGTTGTTCACGAACCCAGCCTCTGCTGAAGGCGGAAAGACGCCTGAATAGAAGACTTTTGACTCGCCATCTATAGCAACCAGATTTGTAATTCCAGGGCTTATTCTGGCATGATCTTTTGTCAGTCCCAGCACCAGTCTAACACCAGTACTGTGGCTCAATCTGCGTAAAGCTTCGCTGATCGATGTCTTGCTCGCAGGGTCCAGCCCCATGAATGCTCCATCTATGATCACGAGCTCAGGATCTTTCATGAACGCTCTGGCAATTCGTGCTCGTCGAGTCTGGCCGTTACTGAGGTTCGTGACAGGCATGTCTAACAATTTGGTCAAAGCTACCAAAGTGGTGATATTCTCAAGTAGATCCATAGAATCTTCAGACACGGGCCGTTCGAGCGCATTGAGCTCAGTCTTTCCTTGCAAGTATTCACGTACAGTGAAGTCCATCTCCTCGCGTCTGCTCTCATAACGAGCGCTCAGGTAGGCAGCTCGCAAATTATTGCCGCCGACATTACTGCCACGCTCTGCGTCGAACCCAACATACTGTACAGCAGTTTGAAAAGTCCTTGAGATCTCTGCAAGATACGGAAATCTCCTTGCATCCGCTGGACTGCAGATATACTGACCAGCAAGTATCTTGAGGAATGCGGTTGTCGCTCTTGCCGAGTGCGCAGTAACGCCGAGAGTGTACGGTTCGACCTGACCGTCTGTACTGCGTTCACCGTGACTAGGTATGGAGATGTTGACTTGCGAGAAAAGAGGCGCCTCCGCATTCAGGCCGGTTAGGTTAGAAGCATGGTCTCGATAGAACGTGCCATTCTTGATTTCAAGCAGTGGCAGTCGAGACGAGATTCGACGCGCTGGTACTTTCTGTCGCAGTATTGTACCGCAGCCCAGATAGACAGGCCGTCTCTGCCACATATTTCTATCAATGCTCAGTAAGACGACCAGATCACACGCATTGTGCATATACGTGGAGCACGAAGCATTGAAACACTTTTTGTAACGAATGGACAAGAGTCAGTTCTAGGGAGAGTTCATGTTTGCACGACTCGCGTCGGGACTTCTTTGGCAGACTTTAAATCATGATCAAGCATTCGATTCGATATGCATATACAGATGCACCCGAGGATTTATCTCTGCCTATTTGTGTATTAGCAGAAAAGCATACTATCAGCATCATGTCCCAAGATCTGGCCTGAAGATGTTACACAGGCACAGTTATGTTGTTATTTGTTTTACATCTCCGGCACAGAACCATCGCCATGATGGCAGCCAGCGCTAATCATCAGGCTTCAACGCCACCAAATTCACTGCTCACTTCACCTTGAACTGACGATCTCCTCTGCCCACCCAGCGAACTCACTTGTACATAAGCCTCACCTACACTTCGACACCTGATCATACTGCCAAGTAACATGAGCTCGAGAACCGTTTGCCATACTTCATAGTGCGCTAAGATACAGACTTGTATTGACTAGGTTGGATTCCTCGTTCTCGAGATATCAGTATAGCCACTGGATGGATCCTCCAACTCGGCCGGGGTAACCTCAACTTCATGGATCGCTTCACTCCCTTCCATCTCCCAATAATTGTCTTTCGTGTCCATTTCTTCTACCCTCTGCGAGTCTAGCTCCCCCACACTTTGCGGGTCTAGCTCCTTTGCGTTCCCGGCATGCGAAGTCCTTGACATTGGCTCGTAGATGCCACCAGAGCCAGACCGAACGCTTGCAGTGATTCGTTTGCGGCTACCGAATCTCAACAGCAGGATTACGGCAATAAGGAGCAGAGCACCGCCAACACCGACGCCCACCCCTATGCCGACTCCAATCTTCGCTCCTCGTGATAAGCCCGTAGACGAGATTTCATCTTGTGTTGGCGAAAGCGTTGATGTTGGTCTCGGGGTACTGGACGTTGTGGATGCAGAAGAACTGGCTACCATGGTTGTCGACGAACTAGACGTTGTGATCGCAGCCGGATTGGTGGTTGTGGTTGTGGACGCCCCTGTGGCAGCCGGGAGTGATGTGATGACGGTACCAGTTGGTAAAGTGAAGACGTCTGCTGTGTTCGTGCATTCGCAACCATCAGATCCATAGCAGCAGAACGAGTCATCGCTACATTGCAGCAGCCCGATACCAGTCACTAAGGGAGATATTAGATTCAAGCTCGATACATCGCTATCGTTCCATCGTAAGGTGGACAACTTACCGTTTCGTTTGTGACATTCGGCCTCCGCGGCACATTGTGGGCTTGGAAAAGTCGAATCAGTGCATAGGCCGACGAACCATATCCCGTTGTCCGTCGAGCTGCCAGGCGCGATCTTGCAGAATCCACCGCTGTAGCAAACATCGGTGTTGTGACAGCACATGCTGACATCTGCGTTTGGATCACAGAGCGGGGAGTCAAAGTTAGGATTTCCATCCCAGTCATAACACGTTCTCTGAGTCGCATTCATGATTGCGTCGTGGATACGAGTGGGGTTCTAGCAGGCGAAGGTGTATGCAGGACCTGTGGTGTTTATCCAGGTTGTAAAGATTGTGACAAGATCTCTTTGAGTATAGCGAACACCAATATACATATAGCCCGCAGTACACGACACATAGGCAAGCCAACAGAGGATCGGTCAGTGACAAATCTTGTCCCTTGTCAAGTTGGACATTCTATATATAAAGCGAGGACCAACCGAATGCGATGATCAACGATCTTCAAAGCTTGAACATTCTCGTCTTTCAATTCTTGCTGACCGAAGCACCCAGCAGTAACAGCTGAGTCCTTGGCCCATTCTGTCAGGTCTGTCCACTTCCCCCTACTAGTACATGGAATCCCTGCGTGTCTAGCGTCCTTTCTCTGTCGTTCGAATGGTCCCCCGTGGCCCAGTCTGCACAACGTTGGAAGATTGCTGCAGTGAACACTTCTGCAATGTAATGCAACCATGCTTACCCAGGCGTGGACCAATCGACGATTGCAGGAGACGAAGAACACAAGCTCCAACAGCGTCCGCATGGGTACCTCGCCCGAAGACTTGGTAGCAAGATCGAGAGATGAATGCCCGCCTTCTGGACGTGGTACCTGATACCAAGAATGTAACATAGCACGGCTGTCTTACCCGTAGAGCCTCGCCAAAGGCGTAGAGTCCGAGCTGAGGGAGACGAGAGTTGGTGAGCAATATAGGCTTTACTGCAGGTGGCTTACATACTCAAGCGAGCGGTGTTGATAAGCTCATGTTTCAGAAAACGGGACTGAAGATCTCCGTACTAGAAAGCCGTCTGCGAATGAAAGCTGAGATGTCGTGAAGACTGAGAGCTGTTTCCGTACATTAGCTTCCGGGAGGAACCCTCTACTCCTCAATAGAGTTTAGAACTAGTCCACACGACAACCGCTTGGGCTCGCGTTGCTTGTGCGAACAGCATAAAGCCAAACCCTAAGTATCTCGAATGGCACGGATCTTGAATGATTCCAAATTCATGGCTTTTAGGCCCGAGCACGAATGTTCCAGCACACACCTCTGTCGGCGACTCAGCGTACACGAATCCAACACAAGCGGACGTGCTCCTTCCAAAATAAGCCTGTTGTAACGTAGCTGCACATCGATTCCAGTCCTCAATGCGATAGTTGCACCATTGCGACCACCGTGAAACCGGTGGCATACCGTTACGCGGCCGGCCAGAGTCAAGATCGACAGCGCTCGCAGTTTGGAATCATAAGTTGCAATGTCTATTTTTCGCATGTCTGCGTGCTAAGTAGGCGAGTTCAGCCTCACGCTGGCTATTATTGACGTAGGCCTTCAGTGGCATGTTTGGCGTTGTGTAGATCGGCTTGACAGTGCCCTTTGATCTGACCTTCGCGACTCTGTGTTCTGTGGGAATGTCTTCAGAATATAATTCGAAGGTCCCAGGTGTGATCTCGAAATTCGCTGATCATCTTTCTACTCCTCTCGACACCTCATATTTTCAATATCAAAGTGCTTTCGAAGATTGGCATCATGAAGTCCACGAGCTCACTTGTTATGATCGCTCCACTGGCCCTCGCGGCGGTCTTGAACGCTAGCAATGCAGCAGCAAAGGCGGTGTTTGCTCATTATCGTACGCATGCCTTTCTCGAATTGGGCAATTCCCAATCAGATGCTGACAGCTGTACTCCTTACAACAGTGGTAGGGATTTTGCCTGTCAATCTCGCTTCCATGCTGATGTAGATGTCCCAGGTTGGAACTGTCGACGCTTCGACGGACCATGCTGCCACCGATATCAACCAAGCCATCGCCCTGGGCTTCGACGCTTTCGCTCTCAACGTTGGGGACCCAACTCAGGCGTATGCTTCAAGCACCATCAGTCAGCTCTTCGATGCTGCAGCCGGGACATCCTTCGGGCTTTTCTTCAGCTTCGACCTGATTGCCTATGGCGACATTGATGCACACATGGCGCTGTATAACAACTTCTCAAGCCATGCGAATTATTACCAGCTGGAGGGAAAGAATTTGATTTCATCGTATGGAGGCGTGGCATTGGGCCCGGACGGCTGGGCGAACGTCAAGTCCACGACTAGCGGATATATCATGCCGGACCTGGATGCTGACCCCAACTACTATGGCAATACCACGGAGTTCTTCGACGAATGGAGTGATGCACTCAACGGTGTCTTCAGCTGGGAAACCGCGTGGCCATCAGCGTCCGATGTTCCAGTCAATACCAGCGATGTAGTGGACCAAGGTGTTATGGAGGCTGCTGACATGGCTGGTAAGGCTTATATGATCGGTCTGTAGTGCCCGCCCCACGAACAATCACTGTTGCTGACCTCGAGACACAGGACTGTCTTCACTCCAGTACAAACATTGCTGCGGAGGCGACTACTATCGTATTGGCGAGGTCAATCTCCCAGAGCGTATGACACAGATTCTGTCCCTGCAGCCTGACTTTACGGAGGTGCAGACATGGGTTAGTTGCACCGCCACGGCTCCTCGAAGCTGAACTGACTTTCCCCAGAACGATGCCGGCGAAAGTCACTACATCGGAAACATCTGGCCCGAGGGAGCCAGCGCCGACGAGCTTGCGTACGGCAACTCCGACAGCTATACCCACGCCGGGTGGCAGCATCTAGTATCGTCCTTCATAGACGCGTTCAAGAGCGGTGTGACTGCCGATCGCATGGTCCCGTACAGTGGGGAGACAGTGACCGGTGCCATGTGGTATCGAGGGGTGCTCAAGTCATGCCCGGGCGACCTGCCTCAAAACGCAAGCGGTGCCATCGATGCTGTGAACTACGCATTTGTCCTTCCGCAAGGAAGCGAGGGATATAGCATCCGCGTGTCGACCAACGGTACAGTCGTGTCGACTGATGCTGCCGTGGCGGGGTTGAACTACAATTCGATCGGAGGTATGCAGGAAGGATCGCAGCTGGTGGAGGTGTTGGACTGTACAGGAAGCGTCGTTGCGAGCGCAGCGAGTGCGGTGGATGTTGTGCTAGGTCCCGTTGCTGGCTTCTGCAATTTCAACTACTATGTAGTTGGTGTATAGATGCAAATGCTGACCTTCTTGGTTCAAGATGGACGCAATAGTCAACAGTTCCATCGCCCTTGCGTACATGATACACCTATATTGACGCTTTCAGCTTTGGAGATCAAGATTGCAATGATCAGTTTTGCCCTCTGCATGCACCATGTGTAGGGTCCTGCGCAAGTCGCCTTTTCACATGCTTGTCGAACACCTCCCAGAGCGAACGAAGCAGGAAAGACACCTTGCCCCCTGACATGTACCCGTTCCGTGGCTGGAGCAGAGAGCTTTTGGATGGGTTCACAATCCTGCGAGTGTAGGCGCAGTGGTGAGCACGAGTCAGAAAAGATCATATCTTGGCTTGCACGACTCGCGCGAATCTTGCGGCTCCGCAAGTTGGACGTCACCAAAGAGCGATTTTGGCCCGAGGCACATATCTAGATGGTAGGGCATGTGCATGAGCTACGGTATGTAGGAGCATGTGCCGGATGCCATGTACGACAACTTCCAACTTCGCATCTCACCGTCACCCACATATTGAGAAAGGATGTTCCCAGCTCTTCAACCGTCCAGGCCGACCTTGGTATGCCACGATACCAAATGAAAGCAAACCATGGCATTAACGCTGACCAGGCGCAGCAGCAACCACATGCCAATCCTGCAGATCAGCAGCAGAGACGAAGCTTGCTGACTCGGACATCTGTGTCGAAGCCACAGAGTCAGATAGAGGCCATGCCTCCAAACAGGACGCTACCTCTTACGCCTGTAGCGATGGCTGTGCCAAAGCCGGTGACCTACAACCCTGCTCATATGCACCCGGTCTTTTTCTCCGAATCGTGGCGAAGGCAGCCATTCACACTTCCGTCGAATCATGGCTTCAGTCCAGTGGCCACTGGTTATGTCTTCGGAAATGGCAAGCCGCGAAACGAGAGTGCGACCAAGTTGTGATCTTGCGATGCTTGTGCGGTCGAGCATAAGCAAGTTCCTCACCATTCCAGGCTCGCAATCAGGACGACTAAGATATAGGTGCTGCTCAAGACTCGTGTTTGATACATGAAAGATAGCGAGCTTGGGAAGAACCAGCGCTGCTCGCCTCCTGCGCCACAGAAAAGCAGCCCAGAAAGGCGTTGATTTGCGTGAAATAGGCAGAGCTTGTTCTTTACAATAACTTCGCAGCCATGCCTCGGTGCAGGATATATGACGCAGCCCGATACAGTGTGACCGAAGTCCGTCCAGCTTTTGGCTCACGTCAACTAGAGGTGGATACGAGACTGATCGCTGGACCGACCATCGGCGTTACAAGTGCGCATGTGCTCGTTCGCTGTCTGGGACGATTGCCACAAGCTCTTCCGAAATCTTGAGTCTGATCTGCGCAACTTGCTTCTCACGCCACAATCGACCAGGCTTATTGAAGTGACCCTGCTTTCTCAATGTCTGATCTGCGGTAACAGGCAGACGAGGTGGATGGTCTAAAACAGTATGGGAGATTGAGCATATCATGCAACAACACAGACGTCCTATGCGAAAAAGCTAGCTCTATAGCCTTCATCTCATGTCTGCAAGATTGCGCGGAGTGACTGTATTCGATTGCAAGGATTGAATCATTGTCAATGTAATTCATAAGATAACTCGAAGAACTGTTAGGAAATTATCAGTGTCGTTGTGACTTCACCAAACTGTGCGTCGCGTTATGTGTTAAGTGAATTTGCCGTAGGGCATCTACCTAAAATTAAAGTGCTCTGGCTCCACACGCGTCATTCTGCTTCGCGTTTCGCGTTGGACCACCAAGCATGTGCTGCATCGTCTGCAATCATAATATCATAGCAATCACCCTCACCAACGACAATCATCCTGCGTCCTACTTGTATCTCGACTCTTCTTGATGAGTCCACCGCTATGAACAATCCATTCGAGATTGCAGACTCAACTGATTGGTTGAACACGCCTCTGAAAGCATTTGCGCCACTGGAGAATGCGCTTCACTGCCAGGTCTGCAAGGAGTTCCTCGACACGCCGATGATCACGTCGTGCTCGCATACCTTCTGCTCGAGATGTATTCGTACCTCTCTTTCTGCCGACGGAAAATGTCCGGCATGTCGAGCGCCCGATCAAGCCAGCAAACTACGAAACAACTGGGCATTACAAGAGATTGTGACCATGTTCGTCGAAGCTCGGCCAAGTGCGCTTGAAGTGGCGAGGAAAGAGCAAGAATCAGCGCAGACAGGCAACGGACGACCAGGGAAGCGGAAGAGGGGGGTGCTAGACGGGGACAGTCTGGCCACGGCAGAGAGGGATGGCAGGACTACACGCAGCAAGAGCCGCAAGATAGCTGCCTCGCAGGAATCAATCGCTGAAGTTGACGACACAGACGAGGATGCAGACTTCGAGCCCGAAGTGTCGGTAGATGATGGCAAGGTGGAGTGCCCGTTAGGTTGTGGGAAGCGGATGAAGGTCGAACTGGTGGAGCCACATCTGGATCGTTGCGAAGACGAAAGAAAGCAGGCCAACCGGGCCAAGTCAAACCCGCCGCTCACCAGCGGCGGCAGGTCAACCCCACAAAGCCCTGCACGACAGGAGCGGATATCACAGCTCAACTATACACTCGTAAAAGAACTGGCGCTTCGAAAGAAGATGGATGAACTAGGTGTTCCGGGCTGGGGTAGTAAAGCATTAATGGAGCGAAGGCATAAAGAGTGGGTTAACATTTGGAACGCGAATTGTGATTCAAGCCACCCAAGACCAAAGCGAGATTTGCTTGCCGATCTCAAGGCGTGGGAACGCACACAAGGCGGCAATGCGCCTCAGGTCACGAACCACCTGATGAAGAAGGAATTCGATGGGGCTGGTTGGGCAAATAAGCATAACGAGGAGTTCAGTAGGCTCATTGCTGATGCGAAACGACATAAATCGAGTCGAGACGCAGGGTCAGCACCTGAATCGGACGCGAAAGAGCCAGTCGAAAGCTCTACACCGGGTGAGCCCGTGGGTTCTAATAGCAAGACACAGAACAATGATGCTGTTCAAGATAGCATCGTACAACCTTATGAGGGAAACGATGAGGCCTTGGCTTCCATACGTCAGAAAGTCGAAGCTGCGAATGCCTCCCGGGACATTGCGCCATCTCTTCATGAGCAGCATCAAGCAGCAGACATAGACCAAACCGGCTGCCATGCACAGGGTGACCGTGGAGATGGTCAAGTTGGCCATGTAAGCTCCCATGATGAACAAAGTCCTAGTCGTCTCCGTCGGACGTCGACTCAAGACGAGCACTCTAGTAATGAGAACACGGGTACGGCATGCCAGCTACCGGCGCACCTTGTTCACGACGTCACGGCTAAGCGCTTACCGATGTTCGACGTACCATCACAGGCATTCGCGAATGTTGGAGATACGTAAGGCAGTATGTATCACAAGTAAATCAATCATGGGCTGGAGTAACTTCAAGCTGTGTAACATGATCCGACCATCCCCGATGCCACATTTCATGCAGATGTCAGCCATCATCAATACCGCAACGAAGGTCCTACAGTCTACACTGACTGCCCTTGCCCATGATGTCCGGATAGAATTGTTGGCGAATTCTTTCATCGACCGCGGGTCGTCTCTCCTCTTGTAAGTACATGATATTAGCAGTCATATCTACTTGACGCAGATGGGCGCCTTGGCCGAACGGCTGTCTGCAAGCATCTCAAACAGGGACCGACAAGCGGAGACGCATCAACACTTGTGCAGATCCCTTGCATTGTTCAGTATCGAAGCACAACATCAGTGGTGGGAGGCTAACAATGGCGTGTCCCGCAACATCTTGGGTCTAATGTCAGGGAGAAAGCATGATCTGGCCCCTCAGAGCATTACCAGCCACGATTCCTATCTAGTTGTCATACAGAGAATGCAATTCCCAGTGCATCGATGTGGGTTCTGGAGACTAGTCCTCGCATTACCCGCAAATAGCTTCTTCTAAAGCCAGGGCTTTGTCAAACCAATTGCTTCTCGAGAACGCTGCACTTCATACAATCACCATGCTAGTGGTATTACTACGGGACAACTGGGATAAGTTCGGGATACTGAATTGCTATGGGAGGACAAAGCTCCTTGAATGAATGCAATATGCCCATAACATCAGTCAGGAGACCGTAAGTCTGGCAGCCGTTCTCTCGTGTAGGGTTGTTCCACTGATTGTCGAGCAGTGTCTCCTTACGATGGATGCGAGGAGGCTCATGCACCGTGGTCAGACAATTGCATTTGAGTCGCCATCTACTATAAAGCTCGTGAAGCTCGCTACCCGGGACTTCTATTTCCAGATCTCTACAGATTCGACTCGCAAGCACCCTACTGCGCTCGAAGGCCACGACACGATAATGAAAGTGACACTCCTAGGATGTGTCGGTGCCTTGGGAACCGTGGCTCGCGCTTGGGAAGGTGAGCATTCCTCTATGATCATCGATCCCCCTGGTTCGCTGGTCTGTTCCCCGATCAGGACCCATACTGATCAGTGTAATTCCAGTCTATAGTTGGGGCATGCCCACTGAGTGTGAGGATCCCACAGCCGACACTACATACAGGCTTTGGGAGGGCACTGAGGCTGTCAACTGCGTATCCATAAATGGTCCTCCCATCGAAGGCTTGGACTGTCACGAGTACCACCAAGAAGGGCTGAATGATGCTCCTTGTGCGTCTAATGGGACTGACTACGACTGGGCGAAGCTAGCAGGATGGGGCAGTGTCTCCGTTTATGGTGATTACTTTTGCGTCCGGCTGTTCACAACCAGCAATTGCCATGCCGACAGCGCAGTCCCCGTTTTCCTGAACGGAACTTGTTCGGCGGCATCCTTCGGTGTAAAACACCCTGGCTTCCGGGCATTCACTGTCGAAACGGATCCCTCGTTTTGTACCAATGATACTCGCCCTGCTATCAGTGCTCCCACCACTTCAGTCGCGCCGTGGACACAGCCTGATCCAGGACTCGTCCAACCGACGACCTCTCTTGCAGGTCTCACGGGTGAAAAGCGGGGAAAGTTTCCAAGAATCAAGATACCTCCTCCGCGAAGCTCTTCTGTCTCATGGAGAAGCGCTGTGGAGAGTATGCTCAACGAGGCTGCTCCCACAAGCATAGCTGCCAATTCTGGTGTACACGATGCTATCAACAATGCATTGGACGTTATGCTCCCTCCCCTCGGCCTGAGAGCCGTCTCAACAACATCATTAACCTTGACGTCAACTACACACGCTCTGGAGTATGGATACGGCACGAGTCGCACTACAACTGCTTCTGAAACTTGATACTCCACAGGGATGAGACCCCCGCGCATGTCGCGCATTTCCAAGAGACATACCAAATGCCAGTAAAGATTCTGCTGTAGCTGGTGATCTCATTGACGAGTTTTCGGCTTCGAATATCCCACACCTGATGTTTTTCGGTCCGCTGACAAAGTGAACACGATGACTGCACCTATGAGTATGCCATCCGCGGCCTCAACCTAGTCCCGCCATTCCCAAGCAACGCCTTTTCTCCAATCTGCGCCTTCTCGAAGTTGCCGCTACATTTTGTCATGCGACGATGTCGGCAGTCTGCCAAGAAGTGTCGTGCATTCTCGTCGCCACGCCACTTCTTAGATCACGACTTTGAATTCGTGGCGGAGAGGCTACATTGCTGAAGATCTGTGCCCCTGCACAGTTCTCATACGTAGCAGGATGCATGCGATTTAGGCTGATGCTCATTTCCACCATTCTCAATGCATCTTATTTCTCTTAGATCTGCCGTAACGTTTAAAATCGATCAGTTCGCTGCCTCTTGGGATGAGAAGAGACATATGCCGGCTCAGCTCCTGGTCGAGGTCACACTCGCTGTTACTTCATTGCATGCTTGCTTCATGGTTTCAAGTAATAAGGGAAAGCCGTTGGCAGAGATGGTCGACATGTGGGCTTGAAGCGTCGTTACTTAGGTATCTTGTGATTGGCGTAGTTATTTATCGGTATTGATCTTAGTCTCATTGCTCGCAAGAAGAGAAACGATAATATACACCATATACTCCCACGGTCTGCCACGCTCTGCTTTGACTCGAGTTGAAGTGTTGCTCGTCATAGGACGTCGTCGTCGAAGTCGCTGGCTCGATGCCTCTTGTGCGTTTCTTATGCGGATATATGACCATCATCCAGATTCCAGATGCGACAATACGTATCAAGATGCCAACTGTAACCATTGATAGATGTTTAGAGGCTGGTCTGCGCGCCTTGAGCAGTCTGAGGTAGCCTTGGGATAAGTCTCACCCACGGGAGGTCAGCTGGTAGTGCGTCCACGAACACGTTGCGCGGTCTTGACCATGAGCTGCTTATGCATGCTCCTGCAACTGTTTGATGCGTTGATGACATACGAGGATAAGTTTTTTTATTCATAGGACACAGAAGGAATTAATAGTGCTATGGTATCGCCGAATCGTAATGGTATATAGTCCAAACATCAGTTAACTAGAGCAAGCGCAGGTCGATCTCTAGCCCGCGCGTGCGTCCTCGTGCTTCCGCTACTCAAACAGGTATTAGCAGGTCATGAGATGATTATCGTAACATGCGCCTCAATAGAACCCAGATCCTTCCGATGACGGAAGTCGTTCATCTTTTGCCCATTTCTTCGACCGTTCAATTTGGTCGGATTCAAGCCCAAATGCAGACATGGTGCAGAGGTGCCAAGCATAATACAACGAGACTATTGCTTCAGTGGTCAAGGTGTTCGGAAGTCAAGATCGCGGGTGTATGGCCGCAATGCGATGTCCTCGAAGATGAATGTACGCTGCCCAGCATCGGGCTTTATAGCCACTTTCAACGTACTCGCACTGTCGCTGCCACCAGTGATGAACCCGGAGAGTTGATAGAAGTGTACACGACAATGCTCCGGTACTGGGACGATGCCGCCAGCCTTGCGCTGCTCGAACGCGATGATGGCTTCGCATATCACCCGAGTCTTCTCGGCTTCCCAGAGTCCTTCTCGCTTCGGGCACATGTCGAGAAGAGCCATTGCTTCCGTTCTGGTCTTGAAATCTCGACATTGTCGGACGACGCACATCAGGACCGGTATGGCACTGAGGCCAAGAGAGAAAACTGGCTGGATCGAAGGTTGATCGCTTAGTATCGCATTTGCTTGGCGCAGTAATTTGAGCGCTGATCGTTCGAGGGCCACGATCTTTTGGAAAGCTGGTAATTGCTCGTCGTAAGTGGACTGAAGACCGGTCCAGTGCGCGTTTAACGATACTTTGGTCAGGATGCAATGTGCCAATGCGAATCTTAGGTTGGATAAACACCGGTCGGGATCGGCAGGTGGGTGTTCTAGCACTACCTGGATTCGGGCTGTGATGACATTCTCAGCATCTCGTTGCCTCGTATGTAGTGAGTCGATCGCTGCCCTGATCTCGGGGTCTTCGTATGGCTCCATGACCCCGCGTGCCTTGCTCATAAGCCGAAGTAGGTCACTTGTCATGCCACGGCAGACTAGCTTGATATCTCGCTGGAAGTCGTATATAGGCATATCCAGAGACAGTGCCGGCGGCGCAGCCAATGAAACGCCTCTCTGTCCGCGATCCACCAATGGCGACGGGACCAGATATGTGCCGTGCGAAGAGTTCTGGTTGCTCGTTTCCCAGACCAGCTGTTGAGTCACGCGCGTTGACTCGGATGCTGGATTGAACACCATAGTGTTGATCGCATATTGATTCAACAGTCGAGTACATTCCTGTGTCGTTATGGATCCGGTCATGTTGTTGTCTCCGTCATGAGACTGAGTCCGCGGCCGCGCATTCAGCTCTCTTACGATACGGATACCGCTATGAAGGTGTACGAGGAGACTACGAGAAGAGCCTCGAAGTGATTCTAATATGACAAGAAGAAGAGAAGCCAGCACATGGTTCAGGCTGGATGTGTAGTCTGCTTCGGAGTGCTGCGTTATAGACTGTCGCAGGGACGCGATCGCTCGGACATAGAGTAACGTAGCCTGATCGTCGCCAGTCTCGGTGGTTTCCCCGGTTGGATCCATCATGGCCGTATGTGACACGAGCTGTTGTCGTCCAATAGCCGCAGCAGCGTTCTGAAGGGCCATATCCGTCTGCATCCGGTCGACGATGTGATGCCAGATCGGAGACGGCTCGAATCGTTCCAGGTTTTGGAGAGCGCAAAAGTAGAAATATTCCAGGGCATAGTGCGAGACTTCATCGACAATGATGGGATTCCGCAGCTCCTTGTCAATGCCAGTGACGGATAGCGCATCCTGGGACGGTTGATCGCGTCGACAAACCCGATGATTGTACTGACATCGCTTGCAGACGGGCCACACCTCATCGCATTTCACTCGCCGGTTTCTTGCATCAATAGTTAGAAGGCGTACTTGAAGGGGTAGGGAGATATGTCTGCTTACTTGCACGCATAACATCCAGTCTTGGACTTGTGATGCGGACGCCGCTGACGCATCTTGTCTTGCTCTGTATCATTTCGGCATGAAACAATGCCTTGCGCTGACATAGCGCCACCAGGACGGCGAGCTAGCAGGGAGGGCGAAAGGAGTCTATCGCGGTGGTGTCGTCTGCGTCCCGAGCTGATGGGCGAAAAGCATGACACGGACCGGGTACTTCAAGGCCAGAGTGTGCTGGTCGAGAGCAGTCTGTCGGCAGTCCAGTCTATTCATGACATTATCACATCCGCGCATCCTGGACCCTCGCCACCTAGCCGCTATGAGCCTAGGGATCGCGCGGTACCAAAACAGACGCATCGGTACAGTATATGACTTGTGTCGTGTGCGAGTGGCCCGATATCATCACGAATGCCACCACTAAACCAAAGCTAGCGGAAACCCGGGCGTCCCGAGTAGGCGAGCCAGACTCTTGGAGAGGCTGCAGCCCGAGTCGGGACGATGATACAGGTATGCATTCGAGCCTGTGTCTGTGTAGAGCGCCCGCTGGGGAACGAGCAGAGGCAGGGTCTGAACGTCGTCAAGGTTTGTTGCCATATGTATGTCCGCCATGATGTGAAACTCCTGATCGACAGTGGGCGAATGGCACTGCAAATCGCCGTCTGTCGTTCACTTACGGTCGTACCACTCTGTCTCCGGCACTTTCCGTGTCCACCTGCTTGCAGCGTAAAACTGCCGATTGTATGTCTAGAACTACCTCACCACCTCCAATTCTGCTGGAAGCAATCCTGATGCATTGCGGCGAGATGTAATTAGCTTCCGGGCCAAGTCAGATCTCGCGGCGTCGCAGACTGATAGCAGCATGCTGAACAGGATCACCTCTGACCTAGAGCAGTTTCACGGGCAATGATGCTTAGACCGCCCAGAATGCGGCAGCCTGCTCTCCATGTCGACTTTCCAGTGGCCTGAATCCATAGCATCCTGGTCAGCCTGATCACGCGCTATGCGAGACTTGACAGAATCCGGAGTCTCATGCAGCAAGTCTGGTATGGTAGTTTCTATCGGCATTTCGGTATTGCCAGCTGTCGGTTCTTGCACACGGGTGTTACAGATCAGTGAATATGAGAGCTTGACTTTCACAAACATGAGGCGACAATCAAAGAATTCACACACGGGGAGCTGTGCATCGCGACCCACTTCGTTCGTATTCACGCCAGAACGCTTGTGGTGTATCTACCTAACAAAGCCCCTATCTTGGAGGGCGACTATGTCTGATCTGCTCGACAGTCTCACAGTAGTGGACGCCTATAGAGGACGCGCGATCATAGAGTCCAGACTTTGAGAGTGTTATCAATAGTCGTCGCACCGTCCGTGTGAGAAGGTGGGAACGAGTGATCAGAATCAGAATCGACCTCGCTAGCCATGAATCTCTGCCCGGAGCATGTGGCGAGAACAGCTCCTTGAGGGTGCCATACCGCACTGGACACAGAATCTGTGTGGTCAGTATCGTAGTCCTTGATCACGGAAACACTTTCGGTGACTTACCACCATGCATGTTGACCACACCGTCAGGGGCCTGCACGCCGGCCACAGCCCCTGGATTGGCCCACATCCTTATGCAACCATCGACACCGCCTCCCCAAACCTCGTAACCATCGGCTGTAGGCACAATGTCAATGCCAAGTCGTTGAGATGTATTCGCTCGTCGACCAGATAGCCACGCAACATGTTGAAACGTGTTCCGCACATCATACACATGTATGCCATCACTCTGTCGCTCAGCCACAAGCAAGTACGTTCCACACGGGCTCCAAGCCAGCTTTGTGACCCCTTGGCCAGTGGGAGCAGTGGGGCGGGCAGTGGTAGAGCGAAGCGAGAAGCTGGTGAATTGCGCTTCACGTCCTTCGCGGCCATAGAGAGCTATCTCCCGCTCGGTAGTACCTACGGCAAGAACCCCATCATGATTGATCTGCAAGGCACTGACGATGCCGTTGCTCTTCATGCTCGACACAGCTTCAGTACGTCTCCCACTTGACCTACCTTTGTGAGTGTGGTGCTGTATCACTGGCTCTGAACCATCTATCAAGGTGTCGAACACGGCCACCATTCCTGTCGACCCAGCGATGAAATGCCTACCATCTGCTGAGAAGGTCAAGCTGTTCGCTTTCAGATACTCTTCGGTCGTCTGTTTGATCAACTTATACTTTGCATGGGCGGTACTCAGCTGAAGCGCATTTCCCAAGCGGATAGGTTGTCCGGTATTTGCTGACAATACCAAAGTCGTAGACGGGTCTTGCAGCTGGTAACCTGGATACATAGCATAGCTTTGTATGTTGCTCGAAGCAGGGAATAGTGAGTATGGTGCTAATGAGTATGGCTCTCGTTCATGCTCCAACAGCTCTGGAGGCAGAACGAACGTCCGAAGACATTGATCTGCATTGAGCGTGACGATAGAAGTCCCATCGCCGCTGAATTGTGCCTCCCGGAAGAAATTGGATTCACTACCTTCATCACGACCTCTGTTGCGTACAGCCCGGATGTCATCTGTGTCTGCGATGGTCGAATTGTACCTCGTTCCAGTCGACGCAAGACATCTCGGGTTCAAACCGCCACTTGCTAGCAACGAGGAGGACATACGAGATCCAATGTTGAGAATTCGTGGTCTTGTGACGAGTGTTCATCGAAATGGTCCTGTAGCCGGCGATCGTGTTGCAAGGCGCAGGTACGTAAGGTAGTTTCGGATATAAAATCCACAACACCTAATTACGAAAGCGGTAGGATGCGAAGGAACTATATTGTTACTAGACTGCTGTCGAGATGCATATGGCCAAAGGCGGAAGCTCGGACCATCAAACATCAATACCCCATGCGCGCTCGAGCTTCGAGAAAATTCCGAGCATTAACGACTTGTTGATTCCATCTTTCACCACCTCGAACCTGCATCTCACTCCATTGCATACCTCTCATCAAAGCTTGCCAACCCGTCTCCAAAATGGTGCGCTGCTAGCTGGATCCCCTGAACGATGACAAGAGCATTGAACTAAGCACTTTCCAACAGAGTACCGCTCTCAAATCCATCAAATCGCTTGCGCCGCTCCTCGATCGCGTGCTCGTCCAGCGCGTGAAAGCCGAGGCCAAGACCGCCGGTGGCATTTTCCTCCCCGAGACCGCAGTGAAGGAGTTGAACGAGGCCAAGGTTCTGGCTGTTGGACCTGGAGCACTTGACAAGGATGGAAAGAGGATACCGATGGGCGTGCAGAATGGAGACAAGGTCCTGATTCCTCAGGTATGTGCATTATTCACACTGTCCGCAAGAGCAGATCTGGATGATGATGGACGGAGGTCCTGTATCAGATAAGGGGTCGCGCAGAGTCTAAGGATGGAGAGGGCAAGAATGTATGAGCTAAATTTGCTGACAACAACGTAGTACGGCGGAAGCCCTATCAAAGTCGGCGATGAGGAATACTCATTGTTCCGGGACCACGAGTAAGTCGTTCAAGCTCGATCATGATGACCCGGCTAACAGCAGGCACAGCATTCTGGCCAAGATCAACGAGTGAAGAACTAGCAAGAGTGCGCTGGAGGGGAATTCTATTGTATCATCATCTGTAACATATGCGGCGGCGTAGCCATTGCTGCTCGTCTCATCTTGCGTTTTCAGCAATTTTGGGCTTGATGTGACCTTTGTATGAATACACACATGTATACATCCCTACTCTTCAAGCAATATTTGACATATTTTCCGATAACTTTTTCAAGATCGCTTGCCGAGCCATACACGCGAATGCTCAAGACCTCCATCCTCCTCCTCTGCTGTCGTCAAAATCCTTGCCTTCTCGTTCCCGTTGAAGTCGTGTGTCGAACTGCTTCTGCTCGTCGTTCCTCGTGCTTGGGACATCTCTTCCAGTAAACGAGAAGTCGAAGCTATCGCTTTTTGCGGTGGGACTGCGCCCCTGTGAAGAACTGGTCCCTCTTTGTTGCTCACTCGCTGCCCCTTGTCGCAACTTCTCCCAAGCATTGTCGGACTGTTGAGGCTGCTTCGCCGTGGATTTGACTTGCCGCGTGGTCTCCGCTGGCGCATTGGTATATTCGTCGCTGAACATCCCCCCGGTCGGAGAGGCGTCGTCTGCTATCCTGCGCTGCGATGTCTGCGTCTGTCGCTGGTCCTCTCTCCACTTGTCTTGCACTCCAGCCCGCTGTCTCGCCATCTCGAAAGTTTCATTGTCTCGTGGCCTTGCACCCGGCACACCTTCTTTCTGGCCCATGAGCTCCCGTATGTTCTTTCCACTACGCTGAGCTGCTCTTAAGGCATCTGTGAACTCTTTCAACCTCGGATCTGTGATCCGCCCTTGCATGCTGACGGTCAGACCATAGCTGCCGAAAAAGATGCTTCCCATGAATGCCCCCAAGACACCATAGACTCCATAACGCATCATTTGCCACCATATTCTTGCGTGCAGACCACCAAAACTGACAAAGGGATATCTGTCCGGGCTGAATCTGCCACCTTCTTTCATGGGCGACCAGAACGGGAAGCGGTATGTCGCATGGCCGCGAGTGGCGATGGCGGCACCGAGAACAGCTCCTATAGGTGTTCCAAAGCTTGCCAGCCGGATTCCTTTTGCGGAATGAAAAGCAAGGGCATCGACTTCTTCTTGGCGGGTGGGACGCTGTGTCGTGTTTGCAATGACGATGACGCTTTCTTTGATACTCTCTTCCAGCACTTTGTGATAGCTGTTGTCTAGAATGAGGAGTGACAGTGGTTTTGGCAAACGGTTGACGTCTATGAATACCCCAGGTCCAACAGATATACGCGTTGCAGAGGTGGAAGAGCCAGCGTAAGTGTCGCTGCTAGCACTGTCCTGGAAGGGAGCTTCGTCTGTGGAGAAAGCATCCCCGTAGGCATCACTCGAAGGAGGGTCCGCGGATGCATTGTCGAGGACCATGCTGGAGTGCTCTAGGGTACTGCTACAATCGAGGTGGATATAAGCTTGAGGATTCGGAAGCTGCAGACTGTCGCGTGATGTGCAATGTTATCATTATCGCAGTCTGGACTGGAGCTTGGACAGACATGACCTCATCAACAAAGGTGCAGCCATCAATACAGTACATGTAAGGTAAGGTACTCAGTTTACCAGGCATACTCCGTTGCACATCACTTGATGCACTCGGGTTCATAAAGACTACCTTACAATTGAACAATGTACAGCACATTAATATCTACCTTATTCGACAGACTATCTCTCTTCTTTAACAATAATCTCAACAAGATTTCAATGGTTGTACCGGAACAAATGTGAGGTAAATGATGCCTGTCACGGATGAGGAAGCAGCCCTGCAAGCCATCACTACATTTGAACCGTTGTCAGCAGATCAAAGGGATGCAGAGCACGAAGTAAAAATCATTCTCGCCAGTAATGAGCCATTCCTCGACATTCATGAACTATTCAATCTCTATAGCACACTCTATTTTCGATCGATACTTGCTGGCAATGTCGAAGTATCATGGTCCTCGCGCTTGACGCTGTGTGCTGGGATCTGTGAATTGGTTCGAGATCCGGCCAACAAGAACAAGTTCACCCGAATCCGCCTGAAGTTGTCCGAACCTCTGCTCAAGTTCCGACCGAGAAGCGATGTGCTCAATACACTACTGCATGAGATGATCCATGCATACTTCTTCATTACCACATCGTGGCGACACTCCCGTGGGGAGGATGGTACTGGTCATGGGGCCGGGTTCCTCCTGCTGGCAGATGCCATAAACAGCCATAATGCAGCGTATCAGATCACGGTGTTTCATACCTTTCATGACGAGGTCGATAGCTATCGCACTCATATCTGGCGCTGTGATGGCTCTTGTGTTGCCGATCCACCGTTTTTCGGGCTCGTCAAGCGCAGCATGAATCGTCCTCCAGGAAAGGCCGATCCCTGGTGGCAGAAGCACCAAGACGATTGTGGTGGGAGTTTCACCAAGATATCTGAGCCTGCAATGACGAAAGAGCAGCTGAATCGCGCGAGTGCTCTGCAAAGGGCTGGACTGCAGAAAAACAAGCTGGACGCTTGGGTGACCGGCGGCGGTCGTAAGCGTCGACGTTCCAACGCTGACACCGTAGGCAGCGAGCTTCACGTTTCGAGGATCCGTACTGCAACCGATAACCTGTGTGACAGGTTCGGGGCCAATGCAACGATACCAAGCGGGCTGGTAAAGTGTCCAATTTGTATGTCCGAGGTATATGAACGTGATATCAATGATCACATTGATCACGTCCACAAACCTCAAGACTCCTGAAGTCTGAAACCAGGTGTAAGAGAAGGTGCCGAAAAGTTAATGTATTGTGCCTCCACAACAGCTCCGTGATCCGGATCCTCGTGTGCATGCGGACCTCATGTCAAGATCTTCTGGAGATTGATATATGTGTACGGGCAGAATCCGTTCATGTTTTGCGAGCAACTCATATCTACATGATTTTCTTGAGTATCTCAACACCGAGTCGTAAAACCTCAGGATTCTTGGTCTTCTGTAGGGCTTCCTTAACGATGTCGGAGCCATGGGCGGATCTCACCCTCTCCACACCATCAGTACCGACCTTTCCAGGCGCATCTACGACGTTGCCCACGCATACGAAACCACGATGTTTGATCTCGTCGTTTTCATCTTGACACATCTCCAACAGGATATCAATGCCTCTGCCATCTCTCGCGTTCATTACAGCTGTGACGGCAGCGTCCCATTCGGTCAGCATAGCCAAGGCACCACCCGCCGCTCGTCGTGTCGCGAAGTCGTCGACATCAGCCAGAGCAAGAACGATCGTGATCCGTCGCTGCGCATCCTTGGACCCGTCGGCGAACTTGGCCACGCAGCTAGGTGCTGTCATGAGGTTACAGACGAGCTCGACATCGGCTCTTTGCACAAGAGTATTGGATGAGAAGAGTAAATCCTCTATCTTATCCCATGCTGTACGCAGCAAAAGGTCGCGAGGTGTGTTGTCTTCAATGCTGGCTAGATTTGTCAGTGCAAGCAATGCCTCGAACGTCGGAAGCAAGTCCCGCTGTTCGCTGTCGTGATCCAGAGACAGAAGAGAGGCTAAGACGCCTACAGCTGAGGTTACTGGAAGTCCGGAAGAAAAGACATGGGCCGGATTGACAGATATGAGTAGCCGGGCAAGCGCATGCGCGGTGTTTTGCTTGATAAGTGCGGCATCAGAAGCGACCTTGTCATTTTTGGTCACGCGATCCCAGATTTGTAGCAGCAGTTTGACGGCGCCTTGTTGGGTCATCTTGACGCGGTGCTTCTGCTCCCTGGAAAGCGCTAGTACGATTCTGACTACCAATGCGAGAATGGTAGGAGACGGGGCTTGCTTGTAGACTACCAAGATAGCAGAGATGACATCCTGGTCGAGCAAGGTTTTACATCGTGGAGTCACGAAGCCATCATTGTCAAGAGGGTCTTCGGGTATAGGTTTGGATTGGTTGGCGTAAGCTTTGAGCTGGCTCATCTTCTTTTGTTCTTCAGTCTGCTTGACACGGTATGTCACAAGGTTGGAGAATATGGTGAGGCACCCAAAAACAGCCGTTGGCCGTGTTCTGAGGGCATGTACCAGCTTTTTGACCAACGGCAGATTTCGAGCAATCGACTCCTTCATCTGTGGCTGTAACGAGGTATATGCTAGACCTTCGATAGCCCGATCACTGTCCTCTTCACCATGAAGCACCATGTCTGACAGCTTTTTCGAGACTTCTGCGTCAGTCGTCGCATCAATCTTAGCCAGAATCAGCGCTGCAAGTGCCTTGTTCTGACCTTCACTTTCATTCGTGATGCCTTTCAACCAGGCTGAACAATGTTGGCTGATCGCTCCGCGGCAGTTTTTCTCTACGCAGGCGGCACTTAGCAGCTCCAAGACTGCTTGTTCGAGACTTCTACTTTTTCTGTAGGAATATTAGTGGATACGTGAACAGAACTATCGATGGAATTGAGTTTGGAGCTCGAAGTTGAACGAGAGTGACCTACCTCTTCCCAGCCGCGGCAGCCTCAGAGTTCTTCTCAAGATTAGGCACGAGCTGCTGGACGAAGCCGTCTGTCATGAATAGCTGTGCCGCAACGACCGGTATGATCGGGAATGCTGCAGCAGCGGCAGAGAACGCTATGATCAAATCATCGCTTGTGTGTCGACCTACTCTGACGGTGACAAAGCTTGCGAATAGACCCTCGCCTTTTTCCTTCATGACCTCGAGCATCTTCGCAACTGCCAGGGTTGCCTGGCTTCTGACAGCGATAGCACGTCTGAGGTCGAGAAACGATAGGACGACTTCGAAGACATCTTCATCTAGAAGAGAGAGCACACTGTCCGCTGCCATAGCCAGCTGCCTTGCCATGGCACTCAAAGCTCGCTCTGGATGGTCCTCATCGCTCGCCAACAATGCCGCTTCACATAACCGAAACAAATCTTGCTGCACCGTCACTTGTTCTGTTCTATTTGCCCAGCATGCATCATCGAGCGATATAGCTATCAATGCTCGGAAAGTGTCATCGCCACGTTGAAATAGGTTGTGAAATACACTGGTAGCGTTCGACCTAAGTTCATTGGCGATGTACTCCTTGGCCGCTGGCTGCTGATTGAGCAGATACCCTGTCAACTCGTCCGTTGTCCTGGAGTCGCCTTTGACTTGTGCCAGTAAAGAGAGAATCTCCTTGGCATCGTCTGGTGTGATCTGCCCTTGTCGGAGGCCACTTAGTACTTTTTGCGCATCAGCATCGGTCGGACTTGCTACAAAAGATTTGACTTGATCGACAACACTTCCACCGGCTTCACGCCCTCGTAATGAGAGCCATCGGGCTTTAATCTCCTCGTTGTGTGGATCCAAATTCAATGCTTCCTTCAGAGCATCTGCAGCTTGTTGAAGCTTGCCAGCCTTTGCATCGTGATCTGCAGCGTCCAGCAGCGTTCGTAGTCGAAGAGTCTCTGAGTCAGATGGCATCATCAGTCATGATAGTGGCAACCAAGCTTGGGGTCCTGACCGTTGCAAACCTATCAAGATCACAGCACCTGAATTGTGTTTCACGCACCGACATGTGGACATAATATATGTGTAGCCTGAGGCTCCAATCTTGGAGTGCGGCCCGCCTGTCATCATCAGCGTGCATGTGACGACATCAAATCACGGTCCACGCGAGCTTCGGCTTTACGCTCTGGTATGTTGTTGAAGCACGATCTCGTGACGAAGTACTCCGCGAGGATCACCGCGAGTTAGACCGGGAAGGGGGCTGAGGGTGTGAAACTGCCTGAGTTTGATACCCCCGACAGCGTTGCAAAGAAGTCTTGGGCACATGCGACACACTCGAGCATCAGCATGCCCTCCCGTCCTTCCTCCAGCCGGCGCAACAATCAGCAGCACCATCACCAAACCGATGATGGCATCGATAAGCTCGAATACCACCCCGGTGGCCGTCCACTCCTACCCAGTGACGATTTGCACCACGGTGAGAGTAGCGGACGAGCCAGTGAAGACCGGAGCTATGCAGGGAGCTTCTTCGAGAATGTGGCCGAAGGCATAGCCATCGAGGACAAGAAGCAAAAGAGTCGCGAAGTGGTGCGATACATAAGTTTCATATGGGCCATCATCTGCTGCCTAGGTGCTGGTTCCCTTACAGCGTACTCACTGTACGCTCCTCTATTTCAGCGCAGATTACATTACACCCAACTGCAGGTCAATGGAGTGTCGATTACCGCCGAGCTGGCAATGTACCTACCGGTGCCTTTGTTTGGCATGCTATGCGATCGAACTGGACCTGGCATATCCTCAGTGGCATCGGGAATTTGTTTCGGGATGGGATATTTCGTTGCTGCCTTCACGTACCAAAGTGGGCCCCCACCCGCGGCTGGCGGTGATGGCTGGCCGTATTGGGTCATGATCCTGGCATTTGTGTTCGTCGGTTTGGGAACTTCTTGCATGTACCTGGCCGCATTGACGACATGCGCAAAGAATTTCGGCAGAGGACGGTACAAGGGCATTGCTTTGTCGTTACCGATCGCTTGCTTTGGCTTGAGCAGTGTTTGGCAGTCTCAAGTCGGGAGTCGATGGCTTTATGAGCCCCGACAAGACGGCCATCGCGGGGACGTCGACGTCTATCGTTTCTTTCTTTTTCTTGGAACTTTTCTTCTGGTTACTGGAGTTTTGGGATTCTTCTTACTCAAGATTGTCGATGAAGAAAGCCTTATCGAAGAGGCCGTCGAAGAGTTGGAGCGAAGTGGCCTCTTACAAGAGAGCGACTTCTTCGAACCCGGCTTGAGAGGCAGTCAACACACGAGTTATGGCGCAATCAACTACGAAGATACTACATCTCTGAATGACAACATCGATGGCGTGGCTGTGGACTCAAAGGCTGCCTCATTGGAAGAGCACCGCAAAAAGACGTGGCTACTGAACGAAGAGACACGCCGTTTCGTCAAAGACCATACCATGTGGTGGCTCGCAGCAGCCTTCTTCCTCATGGCTGGTCCGGGGGAAGCATTCATCAATAACCTTGGTACCATTCTCGGCACACTCTATCCACCAGACCTGGAGACGGACACGAGAGCGGCTCCGGATGTGGCGACTCAAGTCTCGATTGTGGCCTTCTGTTCTACGATATGCCGCATCCTCGCAGGTTCGTTGACCGATTTGGTCGCTCCTCTCAGCGTACCGCATCAGCATAGACAAGGGCCCGATAGCCTTGCGAATTCGATGGTCAGTCTAGGCAGTCCTTTGTCGAAGCGTCGTCTGGAGATCTCGCGAGTGACATTCCTGCTGTTCTTTTGTCTGGTCATGGCCGGGGGCCAGGTTGTGCTTGCCTCGGGTGCCTTACAAGGCCGTGGCCACCTTTTCTGGATTGTGTCATCGACGATTGGCGCAGGCTACGGTGCCGTGTTCTCCCTCACGCCCATCATAGTCAGTGTGGTGTGGGGTGTGGAGAACTTCGGCACAAATTGGGGAATTGTCACGACCGCGGCGGCCGTAGGAGCAACATGCTGGGGCCTCATCTACTCGGCCGTGTATCAACGGGGGTCGGCGACCAGCATATCGACTGCCAGTGAGGATGTTCTTTGCTATGGGACAATGTGCTACGCACCTACGTTCTGGGCCATGGCGGTGAGCGTGTGCACTGCGTGCGGGATGTTGCTGTGGGCCTGGCGAGGATCCGATGGCTGGAAGCGGCGCGGCATTGCCGTGTGATTCATCTACGCAGCGGTTTGGCGTACAGATATACGAACCAGCATGTAAACAGCTTATCAGAGATAGAAACATCTCGATGCTTGTGGCGAGCCTTACGCTAGCATAGTAGCACGCTGACAGCCATGTATCTCTGCTTCAGCTGTTGATGTGCTACGGGGACTGTAGTGCACTGCAATGAATTGCATGCCCGCTGACATAGCGTGAAGGCATTTCGACAAGCTCCGGACATATATACACCATGCGTGTTTCCGGTTGGTTGCCAACTTTCGTAACCGGCGGACGTGGCCAGCTGCGGTCGGGCAGGATTATGGGCACAGGATGATGGCTACCTTAGCCACAGTCGCACACCGAGGATTGTCGGACTGCAAGCCATTGATGTAGTCGTGGACACAAAACAGGAGTGCGAGCAGGCTGGCCCCCATGGCTCTGAGAGTGGTATGTGGCTCTACGAAGAGAAGTGCAATTAAGCTTGATTGATCGTGAGGTATCAAGCGGCCGAGGAGAGCGAAGCACTCGTCGACAAGGCGCCGAGGTCGAGCCAAGCTGGAGGGATGATTGATGCCGACATGTACCTTTTACTTCACTTTAGATGCCTTTACCACCCTGATATTGCTACAGGTATACCGTACCTCCAATGACCACCCATATGCATTGTCATTCTGTTTCAGACCGAAGATCTAGACTGTCGTCTCAAAAGTCGTGCTGCACGTTGACGTGGCGTTGACGATGACGAGCTGAATTGCCCTACATGAGCATGGCAGAGCCCGTGAATGTTGGGTCTCTGGCACGAGAAGTTGGTGAGCTGGCGCTGTACATGCCTGAGCTACTCACGATCACTACCGTCGGGCGCATGCGACAGCGCCAAAAGGCAACGGACGCGAGATTGGACGACGATGTGATTCGACCGCAACGGACATTGATGACGGGGCATGCCAAGCCTCGGATTGCTTGGCGGACGGCGGTCAGTCGTTCATTCCGCGATCGACGAGATGACTTTGCATGATTCTGAGTCCATCCATGTGCTCATCGTGCATCGCCTCATTGCACACGCGTTGTTCGACTGTGTGCAGCTGACAATTCCTTCATTCACGGTGCGGATCTTCAAGACCCCGTACGCCGGCGTCTAAAGACAACACAGCCTCACGTCAATCCGCGCGGCGTTCAGAAGCAAAGCGCCCACGCGCCACAGGTCGTCAACGATCTAGCCACTTTGACCTGCAGTGTCCGCTAGCCGCGTCAAGGAGGCTGTGCAAGCGAGATCACTCCTCTCCCGCAATCCGTCACTAGGTAGGTCAAGTTGTGTGCTGGAGCAGTGCAGCCAGCCAGGCGCCCTGCCTTGAATGTTATTCCCCTTCTCGCATGCTATAACCACTTCACCACAACCAGCGACCTACGTGCCGCGTCCTCTCTTTGCGATTTCCTGCTCCTTTTCTCTTCCTTCTTGGTGTTGGATCCCTCCGTCAATTCACTTCCTCAACATATAGCGCCATTCGACACATTCCCGGCGCCAGCGCATTGCAGTCCTGGTAAGCAAGTCTCGCCCCCCATTCCCCAGTCTGCCATTGTCTGGTTCGAGACCTGCAGTCTAGACATCACAGCGACGCCATCATCGCCATCATACCATCATACTTTTCCCACTACACGCGGCCCATCGCCAATTGACTCTGGGGCGTCCCTTCATCTGGCCTTCTCTTTCAATGTCCCTGACGCACACTTTCGGTGCTCTACGCTCCCCATACTTCGTCATCAACAGCGATGGTCAAGACTAATCATGCCGTCCACCCAACAGCAACCGCAGCCTCAGCAATCACCTACCTCTGAGCGCCCCTTCACACGGAACATGCACTCCATCAAACGAGCCGCGCACCGCTCGGCCGCCTACGCGAACGATGGCGACAACAAGGGCTGGCTTGGCAATCCCTTCTCAAGAAACACACGACAACGCAGAGTACGAGACGAGGAGAACCGGTTGACACATGTCAGGAGTGAAGGTCAGATCGAGAGCCCGATCGAGACAAAGCGACACGAAGACAACGAAAGAACTTTTGCGCAGTATCCTGGTCCCCATCATTCCTCCACCGCTCCCGTTGTAGCACCGAATCGCGCTACCTTCGGAACCACGACCAGTGATCTCGCTTCGTCAAGTGAAGACCGGAGCAAGAACAGCGTAGACATCGAACCAAGCACGGACGCCGAGAAGAGCAACGGGGGTGCGGCTCGAGAACTGCAACCGGAAGAGCCGACCATCACAGATGCATCTGTTGGTGCAAATACCGGCGAAGGTCCACGGAAACGCAAGCTTCGCAAGTTTCTCCCATTCGGCAAGAAGAAGGATGAAAACGAATATGTGCAGCGCACCGAGACCGAGCAGACGGAGACCAAGAAAAGACCCCATCCCAACCTGCCGGTCATGGGCCAGATCCGAGTGGTGTTTCTGTCTTGGGTGAACATCCTCCTGATCGCTGTACCCGTCGGCTTTGCACTCAACTATACCTTGGGCGATTCGGAGACTGAGCGTATCATTGTCTTTGTCGTCAACTTCATTGCCATCATCCCGCTTGCCGGCATGCTCTCCTTCGCGACGGAAGAGCTGGCGCTATACGTGGGCGAGACGCTTGGAGGACTTCTCAACGCAAGTTTCGGCAACGCTGTCGAACTCATCGTCGGTGTCATCTCCTTGGCTCAGGGCCAGATCGTTATTGTGCAGACGTCACTCATCGGCAGTATGCTATCGAATTTGCTGCTTGTCATGGGCATGTGCTTCTTCTTTGGTGGTCTGAGACGAACGGAACAATTCTTCAACATCACGGTGGCGCAGACCGCCGCATCCCTGCTTGCGCTGGCCATCGGCAGTCTGATCATCCCCACTGCTTTTGCCATCTTCGCCGAAGACCAGCCGGATGTCGCCACCCCAGCTGAAGGGGAGTACGTCTACGGCGTTGCTCAAGCTTCTCGCGGTACGGCAGTCATGCTGCTCGTCATCTACGGTTGCTATCTATTCTTCCAGCTGAAGACCCACGTGGAGATGTACAACGAGCCCAGCCAGAAAGTACCAAAGAAGAAGTCGGGCAAGAAGGATTCCGGAGAAGCTCTGAAGGGTATTGCAGTCATGGGAGCCGGTACTGGAGCCGCGGCGTCTGGTGGAAAAATCAACCAAGAGAATCTGGTTCATGAGGAGGAGGAGGAAGAGGAGACGCCGTCACTCACCTTGATCGGCGCATTCGTCGCTCTCGCCGGATCCACCGTGCTCGTCGCCTTCTGTGCTGAATTCATGGTCAGCTCGATCGACGCAGTGGCTGAGTCCGGTGTCTCGAAAGAATTCGTCGGCCTCATCCTACTGCCTATCGTCGGAAATGCTGCTGAGCACGCTACCGCTGTGACCGTCGCCATCAAAGATAAGATGGACCTTGCCATTGGCGTGGCGGTCGGTTCTTCGCTCCAGATCGCCCTCCTTGTCCTGCCATTGATGATCCTGCTCAGCTGGTTCGGCGTTGGTGGCAAAACTCTGACGCTCGATTTCGATGGGTTTCAGATCTCGGTACTGTTCATCTCCATCATTCTGGTCAACTACCTCATCCAGGTAAGCATTTCTGCCGCACTCCAAGCTTTGACCGTCAGCTAATCACAACCTATAGGATGGTAAGAGCCATTGGCTGGAGGGCATAATGCTCAACGTCACTTACTTGATCATCGCCTTGGCAGCATGGTTCTACCCGGTGAGCTCTGACGTACAATGATCACGCCTGAAGTGGCACATCGGGGGTCTTGTTCTTTTGTTCTTGGGGCCTTTCTTTCCGGCACGGGAAAACAAGTTGGAGTGGCGAGTGGCGTTTTCGGCGTATCAGAATGGTCACACAATATACTCTGTGCCCACACACAGCGCACTGGCGGAAGCAACAAGCGTTTCTTGCACTATGTCTTCCCTTGTTGTACTCTTAATCACTCGAGCCATACGGTGGCCGGAAGAACTCCGGTTGTATGGTCACAAACGCTCGAGGAGGAATGTACCTTCACGGTGAGGACCTTCATGCAGAGCCTGGAGGTAGAGAATGACAGGCTCATCATACTATCCTCGTTGTCGAAGTGCTGCGAGTATGGCGCGGTATGGCGCAATGTATGCACCGTCCCTGCCTGACTCTTTTATTGACACTGTATTGTGCAGAGGAGGTGAGCAGATATCCAAATACATGGCCTCATCTCCAACGCTTCTGTTCGCTCTCCTCGTGCCCGCTACTAGAATCGAGATCGTCGTGTACGAAATCGAGGGTTCATCCATCGAGGCGAATGTTTCATCAAATAGGAGGACTAGTCTACGATACGTAGGTGGGTGTTGGAGTACAAGATTGACATTTTGACGCCCAATTCGCTGCTATCATCAAACCATCGCTATTTAAACCTTCATTTCCATGTCCCTATACCTCGATGCAACAGGCTGCATTTGCCATGACTACAACTTTGTAATTTGGTAACTTGCTTCCGGCTCGTCTCAGTACTTCAAAAAGGTCGGAGAAAGCAGGTCTTCCCGGTTGACCACGGCTCGTGCATACCGCAGTATTGGCATGCTGCGCTCGTTGTGGCGACACTCACAGTACATGATTGCTTGAATATCCGTCATAACGTGAGGCGTAGCGGTCAGTCTTGATTCGTGCGGACTTCGAGAGTAGCTGCTGAGCACTGCGAGTTTTGTTCATGTTCTCTGTAGGTGGGAGACCTGCATTGTCGTCCGACATAGTCTCCACTTACGCAAAGATAACGTTGTCAGATCATCTGCCTTTGTTGCTTTCACCAGGAATTTGTACACTCTGTCCTGCTCAGCCTGCAGGTTGTCGCTCGTCGCAGGTTCAAACACATGTCTTTGAAGGACCATTCGGTGGAAACATCCGGAAAGTGATCATGCGCTGCTATGCCTGACTATTGTCTGACTCGCGTCGACTGGGAAGGTGGACAAGATTCTATTACAATAGTACTTCAACAAGCAGGAATCGTAGAGCTTGTGACATTTCAACATGCCAAGTCACGGTGTCGGTTGGAATCGAGCGACCCTCGCCCTTACTTCTCCCCGTTGAAGGTCTGGATGCGTGGACATTTCAAACCGTTCCTCGGACGCATCAACCTCTCCAGAGACTGCGGCCTCGCAAAGCAGCTTCGGCGAAGTCATGTCGATGAAGTACTAGATAGATTGTTTCAGCGGATACAAGTTCGGCGGTGTTGACAGGATGATTGCCGGCGGATCCAACAATGGTATCGTCAAGCTCTCCGAGTGCTGTAATGGAGTTTTTAGAACGACCGCTAAGGTCAGCTCCGGGCCAGGCGATGAGAGAGGAGGCTTCATGAGAGGAATGATGCATTGGCGATACATGGTGACTTCGCTTGCAGAGTTGAGATGACGATTGCCCTTGAGGACACTCTGATCTGGTAAGGGCTATTTTCTTGGCATGGAAGTCAATGGCACCGACATGTGCCTCACCTACAGTACATGTGATAGATTACCTATGATATATGAGATGACTTACCTACCACGCAAGTACACGTACATGTAGCAAGTGGCGAGAACCTGGTCCTGCTGAAGCATTTTAGACGACGGTCCCTGAATTGAGAGGGTGTCTTGTACGTAACGCTTTTGCTACGGTGCAAAAGAAGCACTTCGAGGTCAACCGGTGTTAAGGGTATGGGCTCTGGCTATGCTTCTTGCGAACATCCGAGGAGTGCTGAACTTACCTTAGCCAGAGACGTGATCACTAATAAGTAATAGCGAGGCCCGCGCGAGCTCCGTCATGAGCAGAGCCGGATGATAGAATACTCCACTTTCTACTCGCCATGATACATGAGTTGCGGTGTTGAATTCGGACGTCCTCGTTGTCTATTAGCATGTTGCCACCTTGCCCTCATGTTTGTGCACGTTTGTAGGCCTGCGTATGAATGTCTACTATACGTCTAAGGGTATTACCTTCTTAGAACGTCTCAGCTGATGCTTCGAGACCCTCTACACTGTCGTGGACATAGGTGGCGAGGCTTCAACAATATCTGCGTTCATGACATAAGGTATATATGGTCAAGTACGAGGCTCGCGAAGGGACCCATGGAACTTGCGAGTGACGGAGAACCTACCGTCTACTCAGACACGTGAGCAACAACATAAGAAAAGCACAATCGGAGAGGGCGTGCGTTCGATCGGGCACATGAGTGGAACGAACAAAGAGTCTAGGTACGCTCTTTCGCAGCATCACCCGTCCGCGTTGACTACATAGACTTGGACCTTGGGATGACGGCGAACACGGGCCGATGAGCTTCAGGAGCCGACAAGGCCGCGCGAATGGGAAACAAGCGAATCCTTCGGCTTTTGACGACTAGTAGACTGGAGCAAGGCACGGCCATCGACTATTCTCCAGTGGGGTCGTGATCAAAGCAGTGACGAGCTATCAAAACCGCGATTGGGGAATGAGTATTGCTGCGACAGGTGTTGAGACCTTAATACGAGGCAGCATTGACCGCTCTTTGCTATTCCCCAGCCTGTTGAGCGGTTGTGGTCGATTGCTCAGGATCTGACTGGCAGTGGTATCGAAACGTGGGCGTACTGATTGGAGTGCAATTTAGCTTCAACAGTTGGAGCTTATTAGCACACCGCAAGGATGATGCTGACCGTCCCGGCTCCCTGTCATCCGGGTCTACTGGACGGTACCGTAGAAGCAGGACACATCGCGTGGATATAGGGAGCACGATGGTGTCGAAGTGTGCAGCTTGTGGCGGCGACGATTCGTGGGTCTGTGACAAGGCTGACGAGCTTATCTGTTCCCCGAGCATGATAAGATGCATCAGGTATAGTAGAGCATCTGCGACTCAGTATTCTGGTTTTGACACGTTGTCGCCAGTGTTTGGTAGACAGGACCTAGGACCGACGGTACTCCGATGCTTCAACAGCAGTGATCGCATAGACCTCTGGTTCAGGGTTGGGCCTGATATCATGATGATGTGATACCGGCTTACGACCAAGCGTTTGTTCCGGATCCGTACATGTCCTTGCGGTAGTCTGCAGATGATCTGTACAGAAGAAACAATAATGAACCCGATACCTTAGCCAGAGAGACATTGGAAATGATCGAGCGAGCCCACGTGAATGAGCTTCCCCCTGCCTCGGATCGCAAAACAGCCGCAAGGTATGAAAGGTTGTTGTTTGGTCTGGTATACAGTATTGTTATAACCCACCTTGTGACATTATTATCATTCACGTTCGATCGTGAGTTTGGGATGCATCGTAGGGTCGATGGTGCACCGGGATGCGCCCGTCGGCGGCGGAAGAGCGATCCCGGCGCCAGAAGCTTCTTGGCGCAGGTCACCATCGCCCGCCGAGCCATCTGCGACTCACGGGCCATTCACACCTCTGCCCATCCTCACGCACACACACACCCGACAACCCAACCCAACCACCCAACCCTGTCTCTCCCATCCTGCAACGTGCGTCCGCCGGCTCACTGCAGCTGTCTCGACCCGCTCGTCAGCCCGTGCCAGCGCTGATCCCGCCGCAGACTTGCGCATCCACTCAGCTACTGCTAGCATCCCTCGGGCATCCCAAATGACCGCCTCTCCATGCCGGCATCTGACACGCGAGGGCGTTTTTTACCTTCACGGTCAACCTCCGCCTTCCAAGAAACCCCTTCTCCCGAGCTCGCCGGTTCCCTCTCGCCTCCTGATGCGAGTCGCTTCGGCGTATCCAGCCTCGGTACCCTTGGACCTGATCGACAACTCTCGACCGAGTCAGTAATCGTCGATGCATCTTCGACACCGATTCATCCTGCGATACTCCACCGCTCCAATCCTCGGATTGTGTCCAGTACTGCAGAAACGTCGTTGACCTCTTCGCCAACCAAATATCGACCTCAAAATGCTGTCCGGCCTCAGCTATCCGAGCGGGAATGCATCTTTGCGACAAGCTATGACACACACAACCTCGACTGCCCCAGCCCAAGTTCTGTAACGTCGGCAGAAGCTCGCCCTGGCGCGGCGACAGAAGAGCCATCGCCGCAGCGACCACGTCGTAGGGTGCGATCGAGGCCGACCATGGCTGTTTCTTCAAGAAGGAGTAGCGACTTCCTGACACCCGCTCCATACCACAGAGACCATAGTACTGCACCGCACTCGCCCTATCAGCAAGACCCACCATATCGGCTCTCGTCGCCCAGCAGAACGAGCATGCCCGGACACTGGCACCGTCGTTCCTTGTACGACCTGGACGATGTCGCAGTATTGCCTTTGGCAGCGTATATCCGGGAGCAAGGGCAATACGATGACGAGCATCCTCATGATGCAGATCTGCTGACCATGAAAGGTCTCCGACCCTCAAGCACACCCGACACACCCAAGAAAGAGGAACTACCAGTATACAACCCCGAAGATCTGGAGCGGAGCGCGGAAAGACAGCAATATCGGTCGTGGCGTGAGGGTAAAGCGAAGATGAATGGCTTGACTATTGCGCAATCTCAACGCAAACAAAGTGTTGACGAAGCAGCGGTGGACAAGGTCATCAATGCACATTTGCCCGCGGCTGATATGCCCCTGACCAACCCTCGCAGCAGGAAAGCCAGTCATTCTCTCGGATTGTTTCGCGAAAACGAAGCAGAAGAAAGACGTCAGGCAACCCGACAACGAGCGAAGCATGTGAAAGACGAGCACAATTTTGTTTTGGTAGAATCCGCAGAGGAGGGAAATAATGACGCCCCATCGGACGCGGACTCAAGCGCCATGCAACATTCAGATGTGTACCGCCAGCCGCCAGCGAAAGAGATGGACGAAGCGCAGAACTTGCCATGGGACCTCCTGGAAGACATACGAAATCATCATCTTCTAGCTCCCGATGCTGGACGGAGGAAGTCGTATCCTAAGGAGATTCTGGAACGACATGTCGACGCCTCCAAACTACAGGAACGTCAGCGGTCACTGGATGACAAGCAGGACGAAGAAGGTTCTGATCGCGAGCACATATCTTCCGCGACCTACTTTCCGCATCAAGGTCTGCAGCTAGGCGACTCGCCCACAGAGGATCAGCTTGCGCAGCGTAAGCCGATGGACGCCGCTCCAAAAGTCGTTGCAAAACATCCTGGAGACGCCAGCTCCAGTGCCATTGAAATTGCGCTACAGAGCGATGATGGTGTCCGCGATGTTATGCATGGCGAATTATCAGCAACACGTCCATTACCTGTCGCCGAACTCACTTTGGGTCCCCCAGCTTTGATCCATGATGATCCCAAGTCTTCTGAATCCGCCTACGACTCAGAAACAGATTCTGAATACGGCTACGAGTCAAACGTGTCAGAGGGCGACGACGAAGACACGACACCAACAGCCACGCCGCTCATGAAAGGTATGACCGGTAAAGGCCAGACCTCAACGCCCAGGGAGATGAATCCACCCGCACCCATCGGCGCAGTGGAGCTCAAGCCGTATAAACATCAGGTCGGTGGGCATACAGCACTCTATAGGTTCTCGCGTCGAGCTGTTTGTAAGCAGCTGAACAGCAAAGAGAACATGTTCTACGAAACAGTAGAGAAACATCATCCTGATCTCCTTGCATTCATGCCTAGATATATCGGAGTACTCAACGTGACGTATCGGAAAGACGGCAAAAAGCGCAAGCCCATGGCGGTCGATGATGAAAACACTGATAACATCGCTGCTGGTGACATTACAGGCGTGGCTGGCAGCTCTACATTGTCGTCAGGTGAACCCTCATCTTCCGACCAACCTAGGATAGTCAGCCACTCGCAGCAAGTTTCGTCTTCCATCCCCCAAGTCATCTTCGAGAACAATCGGCATCTCATCCCGGATAATCTGTTCCGAGCGCCGCCACGTTCTGTCACTCCAGATCACTCCAAATCGCAGCTCCAGCATCTGATGCCTGATGTGAGTGGCGATTCGAAGTGTGCTTCATCCTTGCCGTCACGTTTGCGACGGCCATCGTTGAAGGCACATTCAAGCTGGGGCTTCACCTCTGTGAACGAACACTTACGGGATCGCGTTCTTCGGGAGGTATTTGCACCTCCAGTGATTCATCGTCACGATCGGCGCCACCGCAATCATCATACCAGATCCCTCCGTGGAATCCCAGCATCTAGTCAAGACGATACAGATCGTCTCAAAATAGTCTGTAGCAAGGTCTCGGAGGTGATGCTCGACCGTCCGAGCGATACTTCAGCTCGCAAACAAGCCATACTAAACCAGTTTGAGCGCCGCAGGCTTGATGACAACGATCGAGCGGCAACAGAGCTTAGTACACTATTACGAGACACGGTCATAACTTCTGGTGGTCTTAGTAAGAGTGCTGAGGCATCTCAAGCCGAACAAGCCATGAACAACCATCACCATCGAAGACGATATTCCGGTAGTGGCTTGCAGCGAAAAGGTCCAATAGACGGTCCCCGCGGCAACCTGGAATATCACGAAGACGAGACTTATAGCGCTGCCTGTGGCGAAGAGGACGTATTTGCGATGGAAGATATGAAGAGGAATAGCGCGCCTACCACTAATCTTGCGACTGTGTCCGACAACGACGAGGACATCTCGCATGGTCACACCGCGCCCCCCTTCAGTAACTCCATTGATTTTGCCCACACCCCACCTCGGAATCCCGACATCTCAGTCGTGCAGGTGGATGAGCGGGTCGAGCGATTTCTGCTTCTGGAAGATTTGACATCAGGAATGCAGAAGCCTTGTGTGCTTGATCTCAAGATGGGAACCCGCCAGTATGGCGTTGAGGCGAATGAAAAGAAGCAGGCGTCACAGCGAAGAAAGTGCAAGACAACCACCTCTCAGGAACTGGGCGTTCGCGTCTGTGGCATGCAGGTCTACAATGTCAAGAACCAGGCCTACAACTTCGAGGACAAATACTTCGGTCGTGATCTACGAGCAGGAAAGGAATTCCGCGACGCGCTGACACGTTTCTTCTTTGACGGGATCGGCTATGCTGCAGCTCTCAAGCACATTCCGCAGCTGCTGGAAAAGATGATAGCTTTAGATCGGATCATTCGGGAATTGCCCAAGTACCGCCTCTACGCCAGCAGTCTTCTGATGATCTATGATCGGGGCAATGCAGATGAGAACGGGAAATCGCGACCTGCTTCTCGTGCCGATGGCAAAGATGAGTCCAGTCAATCGCGGTATCCAGACATCAAACTCAAAATCGTCGACTTTGCCAATTGCGTTACCGCTGAGGATGCGGACGACATTTTGAAGACGAAGCCGTGTCCGCCACATCATCCGCAAGACATCGATCGTGGATACTTGCGCGGTCTTCGCACCTTGCGCATGTATCTGCAGAAGATCTGGCAGGACTTGTACAATCAAAAGTACGTCGAACGTGGGGAAGGGGAAGGCATGGCCATCGATCAACGGGGTTATAGTGGAGCGACAACGATGAGAGGGTGGGGGGACAGTATTATGGAAGATCCTGGGAACGTCAGCATTTGATCTTCTCGAAAGCATGCACCTGTTTCATGGGGTGCCGTTGGTGCAGCATATCAATACAGAGACATCGGGGTTGGGATCATCCTTCGGCGTGCAACGGTCTGTTGGTTCTAGGACGACTTCTACGTGGGTCATCATTTTCTGCTGCAATTGAGCATGGCGCTGGTGGCATTCTTTACATTTTGACCATTTGGGGTCTCGGACGACAGAAGGTTCTGCTTCCCTTCGTTCTTTGCTGATATTTCGATCGCATCGCCAATAGAGGGAGTATAAGTTCGCACGCATAGATAGATCTCATCACACTTTTGTATGGGATCTGCTTTGCTTCATTTCGTCTACAAGTAAAGTACGTCAATGAATTAGTGGACGGATCGAACGTTCAAGCGGTAGACTTGTATCCGACTTGTCGTTCAAGTGGCATGCGGATGCAGCGTGATTTTGGACCCTTGTAAATAAGAAGCGAGCTAGACCATCTTCGCTGCTTATATCAAAAAAGTCACTGTCACATGCTTCCAGTTGCTGCCGCGAATCCTATGATCTTTCATGTCCTTCAGTCTTTGCGGTCTCTTCCGCTCTCGTCACCGTTTCACTTCTCCGATCTCGACATTTGTCGTCCACGTTGCACCGCGTCCGTCGGTACGGGCAAGCTTTGCGGTCATGACCGGGCAGAAACGCGGCTTCAATGAGGGCAAAAGACATTTCAAGAAGAACAAGAAGGTCAAGACTTCCGCTTATCATGCGGAAGGCAGCAATGAGGAGGTACTGCTTGCAGATGTGAGGGCATTGCTGGAACAGATGCAGATCAGGGGGAATGGGGAGGCTGGAAGCAAGAGCATGGACGAGAATGTGGACGAGCAAGAAGCAGACCCAGAATTGCAGACCGAGGTGGATCTCAACATTCACCAGCTGTCCTCAACGGGCGACGGCCTAGCGTACTTGCGCGGGCGGGTGTATGTGGTCCCATTCGCTGCACCTGGTGATGTGGTCAAGGCAAAGGTGTTCAAGCACTTGGCAGAAGGTTATACGCTCACAGATTACATCTCCGTGGTCACGCCCGGTGAACGACGAACCGAAACGCCGAAATGCAAGTATTTCACTCAATGCTCGGGCTGTCAGTTCCAGCACCTGCCGTACGCATATCAACTCGAGCACAAACAGCGCATTGTGCAGAAAGCATATCTGAACTTCTCCAAGCTTCCTTCGCAACATGTCCCCGAGGTCGGCGCAACGATTGGAAGTCCATTACAGTACGGATACCGGACCAAGCTCACGCCTCATTTTGATGGCCCGCCAGGCGGCAGGCGGGATCGAAGGAATGGGAAGGACGTTCACTGGGATGAGGTGCCGCCCATTGGGTTCATGAAAAAAGGGACAAGAAAGACAATGGATATCGAGGAATGTCCGATTGGTACAGAGGCTGTCCAGCTAGGTATGACGAGGGAGAGGAGGAGGGTCGACAAAGAGATTGAGAAATATCAGCGAGGGGCTACGTTATTGCTACGGGAGAGCACCGAGCGGATACAGAAGGGTGCAGAAAGTGCAATGGTTGAGGAGGATGGAGTAGTGCTGGAGGACAGAGGAGAAGTCGTGCACCGCAAAAGATGTATTACGGACCACAAAGCAACTTCCACGGAATATGTTGAAGACTTCCGTTTCGACAACCCTGCTGGCTCGTTCTTCCAGAACAACAATTCCATTCTACCGCATGTTACCCAGTATATTCGGGACAATATTCTGTCCGCTACGACAGACTCGAGCTCAGGAAGTGAGCCTATCATTAATATGATCGACGCCTACTGCGGCTCCGGCTTCTTCACCGTCACGCTTTCCAAGATGTTTTCAAACAGCATTGGAATCGACATTTCTGCTCAGAGCATCGAATACGCTAGCAAGAATGCAGACCTCAACCACCTTCCCCGGGATTCGACTCGGTTCCTTGCCGCTGATGCTAATCAACTGTTCGCGTCCGTCGACCGAAACAAGTTTCCTCCTGCTCAAACTGTCGTCGTGATCGACCCGCCGCGCAAAGGATGCGACCAAGGCTTCATCCGACAGCTTCTCGATTATCGGCCCGCACGCATTTGCTACGTCAGTTGCAATGTCCACACTCAAGCACGAGATGTGGGTTGGCTGGTCGCTGGACTGCCGGGAGATGCATTCACAGCCGGTCAAGAAGGCGAGGGTGGTCCCTACGAGATCGAGTCGCTCCGTGGGTTTGACTTCTTTCCGCAAACCGGCCATGTGGAAGGCGTGGCTATCTTGAAGCTGAAGCAAGATGTGGGTGTAGTGGAAGACAATAAAGAGCAGCCGAGAGCTGCTGAGGTGCAGTAGTGAATACTGGATGCCGTATATAAATTGTGCAGAATTCAGTCGCTGTCTTTATCTGGTGAAACTACATCTCTTTCGTTCGCACGCAATTCGTTGATTACTGTCTTTCGCCAAATCTCCGACACTGCGAGATGCCCACTTTTGCAACACCTGCGTAAACGCTACATCCTGTGCGGTCAAAGCTTTATCGTGGACAACAAGTCGGTACCTCTAAGATCGAGTCCCAAGCAAAACAGAATGTCGGCAGGCACTCTCTCATATGAATCAAAGATGTTTAGAATGTATGCAATGATCAAAAGTGTTGTCATCAAGGACGGCGCTTTTGCTATAGTCATCTATCTCGGGATTCGGTCCACGTCAACTACTCAAGTAGCCCAACCTTGATAAGTTGCCACGTCCTCCATACGCACGCCTTCCATCTCCTCGCGCACACTGAGCATGCTGACTTTGCCGCCGCTATCTGCACTCAACCCGTCACCCTTGAAGTCATAAGCGGCCAAAAACTTTCGAAGAGCGGTCACCGTGGCTTCAGTATCCTCGATGAGCAATGTGATGGCGTCGTATCCTCCTGCACCCGGCACAACGCCTCCGATCACGCCAGGGATCTCTTGACAGGCATCGATCAGCTGGGTCTGCGCCAGTGGCTCGATAGGCACGCCGCTGCGGTCTGACATTTGCTTGATCCCCGCGCGGATGCGCTGGAAGCTTTGACGCAGCGTGTCTGCATCAGCTTTTCCACCGTCCTCTGCGAGAGTCTTCAGTTCTTTCGCGAGGTTGGTGTTGGCTTCTTGCAGTTCGGACCAAATGGCATTGGCTTCGTCCGGCTGTGCCGCTCGCCACGCCAGGACCTTCTTTACCATGCCGGGCGTCTGACTACCGCAGTTGACGTCGCACATGACGAGACGCACGCCAGCAGGGACTTTGATGGCAGACTTACTGATTTCAGTGTCCCACGTTGTTGCCTCTGTGGTCTCGTTCACAATCTGCACCAGTTGTTCGGCGAAGCCCGGCTGACTTGGCTCTGCGTGATTGGCAAGAATGCTCGGTGAAAAGCGGCGGTAGAGGCAGCTACCATAGACGGCAGAGGCGACGTCAAAGCCTGAGCCGACTTTACCTTGGGCAGCACAATGAGCAGCTTGAGCGAGATTGTGGAGGCGCCTTCTGCCGGCATCAGTGCTTAGATCGAAGACGTCCTTGGGCAGATAGTAGGCCAGTAGGGCGGCGGTGAAGCTAGTGACCAAGGCCGCAGACGATCCCAGTCCAGTCTTGTGCGCTTTTGAGAGTGGAACGCCGAAGTTATGAAAGCGGCTGGTGGTGCTAGCCTGGGACGCAGCAGGATTGGAGTAGTAGTCATTATCGGCCAGAATCTGGATTGATGCTGGGGTGATCAGACAGTCGGAGACGCTCGTTATGTAGCTGAGAGCATATGCCAATGCGGTCTCGATGAATGGGTTGCGGTTGAGCTTGAGGTCTGCGTCTCTGTTTCCACGAGCGAGCTAGTAAGTAGATGCACTTCACGACACGTGAGATTGGAGGAAGAGCAAGATCTCGTGCAATTCTAGACGGAAAAATTCCAGACTTGCCGGAACTCTTGAAGATAAACGGAGATGATCCGGAGGGTTAAGAAGTATGGTAGGAGTAAGGCATCGATCACTTACGCTCTCAGCTGAGTAACCTGGACACCGCCATTCCGTTCAGCGCGTCGATAGCCATATCCCCAGACAGCTTCCAGAAACTGAGGCGATTTGACAACGATCTCAGACAGAATAACGCCGTGAGTAGTCGGAATGTCGTTGATGATGATATGGATGCGAGCATCTAAGCCGAAGACCAGTCCGTCGTGGGCACGATCGAGGACCAGATATCCGCCCGCAAGAAGAACTTTTCCTGGAGCGGAGACAGCTACAGTTCGGTCAACCATGGATGGACTATGCAATGGAAGTGTTTGTCGGTTCGACTCTGGGGGTGAGCGAACAACGATCTTCCTTCATATATCAATTCGATTGATCATATACGCATTCATCTCATTGTACGAAAGATCAACCCAGAATGGTCCGATGTTCGAGCGGGCTTTGATTGGCCGGCGGCAAAAGATGGGCTACATCGGCACGTCGCACACCTCAGGCAAAACATTCCTACATTATAACCTGAGCCAAAAGCAATCATCATGTAGGTGACGCCAGGACACACCACACCGCAAGAGACGAATATATGCCGCAACTCCAGATGGCAGACGAGCAGACTCGGAGTTTGGGTAGGGGTTTAGGCCGGGGTCTCGACTCTCGACCGTCTCCGGGTCGGACATAGTCGATGGGATTCCGTCCACTTCCTTGATCCTGCTGTCAAGGGCTGCGCGGCTGACACGCGGGTGATGTAGGAGTGACTTAGGTTGCAATTCTACGATACTCTGGCGTCTTCAGTTACTGGAAGTCGGGGCGAGTTTTGGGAGACTCGGGAGCAGTCAGACCAGTCCGTCATGTATGTGGTTGTCGTCACACCAGCACAGCATAAAAAGAACACGACTGCACAACTTTGGCGTGCAACGTTATTAAGGTTGTCGGGTGGCCGGGCGGTAGGGCTGGCTCTGGGTTTCCAACGGGCGGACAGCCGATAGTTCGCCTTCCGTCCTGTCCTGGATTTCGGCAGCCCCGAGAAATTCGCGTGCCTAGCGATTCCACGTCAATGACTCCCTGACCCTATAACCATCTCCGACCGGGTTCACCTCCACCTCTTCATCCATTTCACCACAGCATCGCCATTCACCTTGTCACTCCTGGGCTTGGGTGTACTTTGCATCCATTGGCATCGGGTTTCGAGTACGGTACCATATCTTCGCCACCCGTTCATCTCTATACTGCGCGTTCATCAGCCGTCTGATGAACCTGCATCTCCGACCATTCCTTAGCCTACCTGTATGTTGACCCCGACATCATTCCTCTCAGAACATTCCGATCAAGCTGACCGCCGTCCAAGTCTCATCCCTTCCGTTTGAAGGGTTCCATCACCTGATTCATGCCATACGTCAAGCCCACCGTCCACCTCTCGCGAATCGCAGGCACCGCCCTCAAAAGCTTCACCCACGGCTACGCCCAGACCGTCGTCGCCGCATCTCAATCCTCCTTTGCCGTCCCGAGCACTTCGAGCGGACCCTTCGCCGATACCCTCATCGGCCGTGTCCGCAAGGCAGAGAAAAGCAGGCTCTACAATGTCCTTCATCTCACGGATGGTGCCCGGCAGGCCAGCACCTCCAGTGCGGCTGCCCGGCCGGAGACTGGTCATGGCGATGTTGGATTAGACAGATATTTCGATGCCTGGCAGAAGTCGCAACGCAGCGGTACGAAGGAATGGCAGCAGTTTCAGTTTGCTCGCATGATAGAATGGCAGCCACCTACCACAGTCCCGCTCCAGGTGCAGGACGCCGAGCTGGCGGAGGATGTCTTGGAAACAAAGCAGCTATCTCGGATTGCGCCGGGCCTACCGCGCTCCTACACCACAAGCGCGCTCGACAACTTTGGCAAGGCGTTCCTTGATGATGAGGCTGCCGAAGCTGTAGCATTGGAGCAGGTCAACAATGCCATTGCGGACGAGATACAGAGGTCGAAAAGCGAAGCGGAGGCAATGCTTGGTCTGGACGAATGTGCGGCCTTGACTGTGTCAGAAAACGCCCCATCTACGGTCGCATCGGATCAGATCTCCGCGACCACGCCCCCGACAACGTTTTCACCATCTGAACACTCCTCGGATGTCTTTTCCGAGAGCGATGTATACACAGAGCGACTTGTGCAGCTGGGACAGGATCGGCGATATGTGGAAGTACCGCCGATGTTCCAGGCCATGATGCGCTCCGGCGTACAACGACCAAGCGCTGCAGCATATGGTGTCTTGCTGAAGTCAGCCATTGAATTGACACATGGCAAACATTACGAACAGGTTCCAAAGGCGCTTGAGGTGTACTCCAGCATGCTCAGGACGAAAGTGGTCCCGGATGCTGCAACATTCAGCAGCTTGATCGATTTGTGTGCCGTGTGTTCCTCGAAGACGCTTACCCTGCGAAACAATCTCGAAGCTTCCCTAAACCGCTTCGGCGGCGTGGACGAAGCCGGCAGATTCATGTTCCGTTCCAGTGAAGCCGCATACGCGATGCTGCTCGAAGATTCGTCCTTGACAATGGCGCTCAGGCTTTTTGACCGCGCCACGCAGATCTCACCCTCCAGCGTATCAGATGCAGCGAGCGTATCCCTGATCATCGCATGCGCTGAGCAGGGTCACCTGGATGACATGGTTCGTGTCTACCACCATTTGGTGAACAACAGTGTGGAGTACAGCTCGTCCATATACCCTTCGATGATCACAGCATTCGGGTTGAGTGGCAATCTCCGCGGTGCTGTCGAGCTCTACAACACATACAAAAGCTTGGCGGTAGCGAACAACTCTGGCAAGAATGGTATGACACGCATTGACAATGATGTATACGCAGCATTGGTCAAATCCTATGGCTCCGCAGATCGAATGAAGGGCGGCCTCAAATTTCTGTCAGCAGTGCAGGCCACAACCACCGACTCCCATGCACTCAACTCGTTGCGTGAAACCGTGGCCTTGAAGGCTCTCCTTCCACTGGCCCTGAAGGACAATACTTTCCAGAATGCGTTAGATTTGACGCGTTCCTTGACAGGACATGCTTATACGTCTGCTTTGGCGACGATCGCCATCACTGCAGCAGACAAAAACATGGTAGATATGAGCGTCAAAGCATTTGATGCTCTCGCAACGACTTCTCAGGATCTCACTCTGCCGGCCGCAGCCATGCTTGCCATGCACATCCGTAATGCCAACGTGGAAGCTAGTGAGCCTTTCTGGACTGTCTTGGAATCCGCGACTGCAAACACCACCCTTGTTGAACCCACCACTATGCGCGCCATCGCCCTGATCGGGCTTGGACAAGCCGAGCGTGGCCTCAAGCAGGTTCGCCCCATGTTCGAACGCATTCGCAATGCCCAGCCCAAAGGCGACATGGCGGAAGCACTCGAACAGATCGACGAAGCCATCGCGCTGATGGGCAATTTCATGCTAAAGAACAGCACCGTCGCATCGCCCGGAGCTGATGTCGAGCTGATCCGCATAATGACCGACAACGGTAATCTCATGATGTCGGTCGCGAGCCATGTCATCGCGAGACTTGGTCCCGAACAGATAAGCCGACTGACGCCCACTGATATCGAGTTCATGCTATGCACCCAAGGTCGCATGATACTGGAAGAACTCACCAACGATATTGCTGGGCCAGCTCGATTCGCATGTCTTCTCGAGACACTGGCATCACGCTCCATCATGCCCGCCCCCGAGACAGAGACGATCATTGAACGCGCATTAATCAATCTCGATCGTGCCGACTTGTCTCGCCTGTGGAACGCGTACCGGTATCCACAGACTCCAGCCCCGACTACAGCTCCGTACCAAGCCACTACCTTCGACGACTCCTTCGACCCATATGCTTCGCGCACAGATCTCAAGGGCTCTAACATGATCAATGACTTGCTGGAACGTCCCGAAGGCCGTCGTATCAACGAGGCACTCAGCAAGTTCCGCAACATGCGTCGTGTTGGCCGTGTACCTAGAATGTTCACTTATGGCAAGCTCATCGAAAGTGCTGCTAAAGACAACAACGTTGCTCTGGCTCTCGATTTACTGGAAATGGCCAAAGCTGACGTACCTTTCGATGCGCGATACCGTGTTATTCGCTTTGGTTGGCAGCAGATCCTTGACCACATGATTGCTGGTTGTTTGATCGCCAACCGTCGCGATCTTGCTGCGCGTTATCACCAGGACTTACTCGTTATGGGTGCAGCCCCGTCTGCAAACACATTCGGTCTCTACATCACGACCATGAAAGAGAATGCGAAGACCTTTGATGAAGCTTCTGAGGCCGTCAAGATTTTCTTGCGTGCTAAGTCTGAAGGTGTCGAGCCTTCCTCCTTCCTGTACAATGCACTCATCGGCAAGCTTGGGAAAGCTCGCCGGATCGATGACTGCCTGTTCTACTTTGCCGAGATGCGCAATCTAGGCATTCGTCCTACGTCGGTGACATATGGTACTATCGTAAACGCGCTTTGCCGTGTGTCTGATGAGAAATTCGCCGAGGAGATATTCGAAGAGATGGAAGAGAGTAGCAACTACAAACCTCGCCCAGCCCCATATCACAGCATGATGCAATTCTTCCTCGCCACAAAGCGCGACAAGCAAAAGGTGCTTGCTTACTACGAGGGGATGCGAAACAAGGGTATCAAGCCTACAGTCCACACCTTCAAGCTTCTCATGGACGCGCATGCTACGCTGGAACCTGTCAACATGTCCGCTGCCGAAGCCGTGCTTCAGGATATGCGCGCTGCCGGAATTGCGCCCGAGGCAGTGCATTACGCTGCGCTCATTCATGCTAAAGGCTGTGTCATGCATGACATGTCTGGTGCTCGCGCCCTTTTCGACTCGGTCATCGCTGATGGCAAAATCCAGCCACTTCCTTGCCTGTACCAAGCGCTCTTCGAGTCTTTGAATGCCAACCACCAGATTTCCGAGAGCGAGGTCCTAGTCCAAGACATGCTCGCACGGCGTGTGGAATTCACGCCATACATTGCGAACGCTCTGATCCACGGCTGGACGCTAGAGAAGAACGTATACAAAGCCAAGGAAGCCTTCAGCCGTGTAGCACGGAACAAGCGCGAACCTAGCACGTACGAAGCAATGGCTCGCGCGTATCTGGCCGCGGAAGATCGTACGGCAGCCAAAGAAGTCGTTCGCGAGGCACTCTCTCGTGGCTATCCAGCCGCCGTGGCAAGCAAAATCGCAGAACTAGTGCGATAATCCAACACAGATCCATGGTCGCTTATCACTTGCGCCTTGAATTGGGAAGAGACTGTAACATGAGCGACTTATCACGGCCTGGAGCATGTGCTTTTTATCTTTGATTTTAGCGTTGGTGTTTAGGCGTATGCGACGTCTTTTTGCTCTTCGAGGGCACGTCGAACCGATGGACACATCGACGTTTGTAACAGATACCCCGGCCTCTGTGCCATCTCCGCTCTGCTAGATTTTGTACTTCTCGGAGTATGAATCTAGAGTTTCTTTTCGAGTCGAAACATTGTTCAAAGTTATATGTACTACATCCTCGCTTAATTCCTTTCGAAGCTTATAATGTACCTCGGAATAATCGTTGTTCCCGTCTTTACTCGACGTACGCATAGACCTTCGATCGTACGAGCGACTATCTAGCGAACTATACCGGATCTATAAGGCCCTTCTCTTCCTCCGATCGCTCGTCTATAATAATCTTTATATATATTATATCGACCTTCTATCTATAGGGCCTATAGATAGAGGTAAAGTTAGCTACTATAGTTTATATTCTATAATAGTAGTCTATATACTATATATATATATATATATATATATATATCTAAACTTCTACCTACTATTCTAAAGAAAAAGATACTAAATTATTTAGATTCTATTATAGGTATGTATATATACTAATATATACTCTACTACCTATACTAATAGGTAGTACCTAAGAAAGTAGCTTACTCTAATAAGAGTAAGTATATCCTAGTATAACTTACTTACTTACTTATAAGTAAGTAAGCTTATAAATACTTATAGTAAGTATCTACAATTCTCTTATATATATAGTATAGCTAGTTTTATTAGCTAGAATTATATATAACTTATTATTTAACCTTAGTAATTATAATATAAGATCTCCTACCTTATTTATTATAAGCGTACTTTAAGGTACGCGCTATTATATAGTTCTCTATATACTATATAATAGATATATAAAGTAATTACTATAACTACCTTAATTAGTATAACTACCTACTAATTACTCTAAGTATATATTATATAGTATAAGTATTAGCCTCTACTAAGGGCCTATATAGTAGTATATAATAGACTAGTATTAACTACTAGTAAGTAAAGTAAGGATTACTTACTTTGCTTATAGCTATAGTAAGTATAGTAAGGCTTACTTACTATACTTATAATAATAGTAAGCAGATTAAGGATCGCTTACTATACTTATAAATCTTCTTTATATATAATAAATAATGTTTTATAAGTAGTTAGGAGTTTATACTTAATTTATATTATAATCTTTACTCTAGGTTAAATATCTACTTTAACCTTTATAAACCCCTTCCTCTCTTATCCTATTAAATATACTATATACTAAATCTTAGCTAGACTAACCTACTTTTATAATACTTTAAGTACTAACTCTATAGACTTATAGGATAAGACTAGTCTATAACTAGTACCCCTCTATTCGAGATAGCATCTATCTATAATACAGAATCTAAAGACGACTCTTTAGAATTAAATAACTCTTCTTATAATAATACTAGCTTAGAATCCTAACTATAAGGGATAGTTATAAGACCTATTATAAATCTTTAGAAAGCCCTAGGTAGGATCTTATAACCTCCTATAATAGATTAAGTTATCGATACCTAGATTAATAACGTCGATATATCTATAAGAGCCGCCTCTATTACTAGAGCGCTAACTAATAGAAGTAGTAACTAAGTAACTAAGGTTAACACTTTAGATTAGTTTAAGGGAGATAGATCGTAGCTTAAGGTCTTTAAGACATAATATAACTAATATATTGCTATAAACTATAAATAGTTCCTAATTAACTAAACGTATATACTATTTATCGTCTCTATTATAGCATTTAGCTTAGGACAATAATTAATAATAGAATAATAAGTATATAGATAGAATATAAGATATACTATAAAGAGAGAAAGATAAGAATAGTAGTATATAGTAGAACTAATGTTCTTAAATTTAGTACTAAAAAGAGAAGACCTATTATACCTAAGGCAGCTATAGCTAGCTATAAACTACTAAGTCCTATAATAGGTTATATTATAATACTATCCCCTCCTTCTAAAGGCTAAGCTCTTATAAGGCCTAAAGCAAACGAACTATAGTAGGGCTTCTAGAGGTACTAATAGTAGAACTTATTAAGATACTCTACTAGAGTATAGATATAGTCCTAAGGTTCCTAGGTTAACTTATCGTAACCCTCCTATTATACTTTATAGTAGATACTATTAAGGGAATCCTAAGAGTCTATAATAGCCTATACTATATATTCTACTATATTATCTATATAGGTAGGTAAAGAGGTAAGGAGTTATTATCCTACCTACTATTTAAGACAATAAGATAGTATCTTATCGAGATTCTCTATACAAATTCTAAAGTATATAGACATTTTTAGAAGGGACGACTATCTCTTAGTAACTATTAATTATTTTAACAACGCGCTATTACAGCGCTTCTAAATAGTTTTAAGAGGTAATTAAAACAATTTAAAGCAAGTTTTATATACATTTATAGTCGCTATAACAACTCGTCGTTATATAATATAGTTTCGAAATATCGCTTTATTAGTATTAAAGTTTGTTAAGGTAGTTTAGAGCATATATATATATTTTAGACTACTCGCGCTACGACACAGTATTCTACATTATATATACACTTCGAACTATTTAATAGGTAAGGTAGTAGGTCTAAATACAAGTTACTTTTACTAGTCGGTTAAAGTCTTTAAAATAGGTCTGCTTTCTATACCTACACTATACTCTTTACAATCCTTATAGTCTAGAGTATACTAAAGAATAATAATAGAAGGGTCGAAGGTGTAATACTAGGTAATAGCTATTAGGAAGTAGAGGGAGCAGGAGTAGGGCTATATCTAGTACGCTCTATTAGGGTAGGGCTAAATATTCGATATCGTTTATTAATAGTAGTAGACCTTACGCTCTTAGAGTATATATCTCTTAGCTTATCTAGGATGTCTATAGTCCTAGAGTCGCACGACTTATAGTATTACGACATTTCTAACAAAGTCTCGTAGCGAGGTAAGTCGATGCTAAGGTAAGCTAATACTTTGTTTAGGATACAATACACGTACTCCGACCCTAGGCCTAAATGTCCCTCTTCTAAGGCTAGAAGGTTATAGGCTTTAGTATACATCTCGCCTATATTATAATCTGTTCCTAGATTATCTGCGTTAGATAGAGAGGTCTTGTTGCTATTGATAATAATCTAGGCAGAACGCGCCTTTTATCTTAAAGGTAGCGATAACAACTTTATAGTTGTAGTCGACTCGTACTAGGACAGGTCTTTATCTGTAGTATTAACCTATAAGTCGGAGAGGACACAGCGCGTATCTTTAGGCTTGCTCTGTTTTATCTTCTAGTTACGTACACGCTTAACCTAATGTCGGCCTCCTAAAGACAAGACCTATAAGTCCTTAGAGTATACGCTTAATACTAGATCTCTAGGCTACTAGTCTTCGACTAGTAGCGTAGGCCTGCTTGTCCTTAGCCGCTATACGTACTTACGCTTCTTCTAATAAGATAGGATCCTAAGGTTTACTTATACTAATAGGTATATTGTTAGGTCTATAGTACTAGCTTAGGTAGTCTATAGCTAAGAGCTAAGCTTCTACGTCTTAAGTACATTATATAGCTATAGGTAAGATGTCGTTAGAGCTTTAATCTATAAGGCCTAGCGCTACTATATATTAGTCCACGACATCTAGCGCTAGTTCTAGCTAGCTATAGCGTCCTCTAGTAATGTCTTCGACTTCGTTATACGAACGATAGCCCTTAGAACCGAAGTACTATATTGCTAAGGTGAAGTAGACTGCTTATTATATAGACGAGTTCTTACTTCTTTAAACTACTCTTAGCTCTATACATCTGTAATAGTATTTAGGAGCCGCTCCTACCTACTATTTAAGACAATAAGACAGTGTCTTGTCGAGATTCTCTATACAAATTCTGAAGTGTACAGACATTTTTAGAAGGGACGACCATCTCTTAGTAACTATCAATTGTTTCGACAACGCGCTATTACAGCGCTTCTAAATAGTTTTGAGAGGCAATTGAAATAATTTAAAGCAAGTTTTGTATATATTTATAGTCGCTATAACGACTCGTCGTTACACAATGTAGTTTCGAAATGTCGCTTTATTAGTATTGAAGTTCGTTAAGGTAGTTCGGAGCATATGTGTATATTTCAGACTACTCGCGCTGCGACACAGTATTCTACATCATATATACACTTCGAACTATTCAATAGGTAAGGTAGTAGGTCTGAATACAAGTTACTTTTGCTAGTCGGTTAAAGTCTTTAAAATAGGTCTGCTTTCTACACCTACGCTACACTCTTTACAATCCTTATAGTCTAGGGTATACTAAAGAATGATGATAGAAGGGTCGAAGGTGTAATGCTAGGTAATAGCTGTCGGGAAGTAGAGGGAGTAGGGGCAGGGCTGTGTCTAGTGCGCTCTGTCGGGGTAGGGCTAAATATTCGATGTCGTTTATTAATAGTAGCAGACCTTACGCTCTCGGAGTATACATCTCTTAGCTTGTCTAGGATGTCTGTAGTCCTAGAGTCGCACGACTTACAGCATTACGACGTTTCTAACAAAGTCTCGTAGCGAGGCAAGTCGATGCTAAGGCAAGCTAACACTTCGTTTAGGATGCGATGCGCGCACTCCGACCCTAGGCCTAAACGTCCCTCTTCTAAGGCTAGAAGGTCATAGGCTTTAGCATACATCTCGCCTGTGTTATGATCTGTTCCTAGATCATCCGCGTTAGACAGAGAGGTCTCGTCGCTGTCGATAATGATCCGGGCAGAACGCGCCTTTTGTCTCGGGGGTGGCGATAACAACTTTATGGTTGCAGTCGACTCGTACAGGGACAGGTCTTTATCTATAGTATTGACCTGCGAGTCGGAGAGGACACGGCGCGTATCTTTAGGCTTGCTCCGTTTTATCTTCTAGTTGCGTACACGCTTAACCTAATGTCGGCCTCCTAGAGACGAGACCTATAAGTCCTTAGAGCATGCGCTTAATGCTAGATCTCCGGGCTGCCGGTCTTCGACCGGCGGCGTAGGCCTGCTCGTATTCGGCCGCTACACGTACTTACGCTTCTTCTAATGAGATAGGATCCTGAGGTTCACTCGTACTAATAGGTATGTCGTTAGGTCTATAGTGCTAGCTTAGGTGGTCTGTAGCTGAGAGCTAAGCTTCTGCGTCTTAAGCATATTATATAGCTGTAGGCGAGATGTCGTCGGAGCTTTAATCTGTAAGGCCCGGCGCTGCTACATATCAGTCCGCGACATCTAGCGCTGGTTCTAGCTAGCTACAGCGTCCTCTAGTGATGTCTTCGACTTCGTCGTGCGAACGATAGCCCTTAGAACCGAAGTACTATATTGCTAAGGTAAAGTAGACTGCTCGTTATGCAGACGAGTTCTTACTTCTTTAAACCACTCTCGGCCCTATGCATCTATAATAGTATTTAGGAGCCGCTCCTTCCTTACGTATATACTACAACCTAACAGGACATTTACAGTAATTATATCGAGGGTGTTCTTATCCTTCACGTACGTCCGTACATCCTTAATGCTAGTAGTACGCTACAGACCTTTCGTTATACTATATTTATATATTATCGTAGACCGCAACCCGCTGTCCTCGGTCTGCGCAGCTAGCTGCTTTAATAGCTCGATGATGTGTAGTCGTTGTGCCTTACTGTTACCTAACAGATCTAGTTCGCGTAGCAGAGCGGCATCCACGTCCGTTCTAGGCCCTTCTCGCAGGACATACATAGTATCTTCAGTAGAGATCGTCGATAGCAGCTTTACTGCTACAGATAAGGTTGACATAATGTCGAGAGACTGTAGCTATCTGTATAGGGAGTAAGGGACAGGAAGCAAAGGTTAGTGTGTGTCGATGAAGTGTTAGGGAGTGTATAGTAGAGAACGCATACCGCTAAGGCTTATGTTATCCGAAGATCGCACCCCGGCTTACATAATCAAACATCGCGATGAATTCAACAATGTAAGCAAAGACTTTGACCGACCGGCTAAAGTTTTAGAATCGCTAGATATTATATCGCTTTTTAGCAAATGTTACTAACTCTATTAGTACAGCATAGTCGACTTTCTCCTAAAGATAGGAGAGACATTACGATCGATTTACCTACCGAGCTGTAGTAGCGTGTCCTTTACATCGCTAATGCTCGTATTGTAGTGTGCCTCCTATATAAGATATACTACGTCCCGTCGACGAAAGGGGTACAACGACATCTTCGCCGCTAATATATCGATTAGCCTCTTAAAGATCGTTAGCTCATCGAGACGTATATCGCCAGTTTAGATCTTATAGATCTAAAGGCTATCCTAACCCTAGTCGGCATTTCTCGCCCTATCCTAGGTCTCGGGATACACGACGGCTAGGTTTGTTAGGAGTGCTAATATGCTATAAAGGAGCAAAGTAGTATATAAGAACACTGTTAGGGGAAGTACGGTTAGGTAAGGGCTGCTGCACAACTTTAGAAGCCGGGCAAGATACAGACATTGTTTAGAGGTCCCCGTCGGCAGTACTTCAGCGTCCTCGATAAAAGGCTAAGTAAAGAAGGGGATAAGGGTGATTAGGAAGAGGCCGTAGTAAATATATTAGAAAGGGGGAAACTAAGAGACTAAGAGGAACTGGAGGAGCAGTATAACCTAAGCGGAGAATTGGCGCCTGTAGACAACACACTATAGATACAAAAGACGAGATAGGCTAATAAGTTTACTAGGTATGATCTACGCTAGGTCGTTTAGTTGAGTGTAAAGCCGACGAACGACGACGCGTAGCTAAGCAGCATTTAGGACTCCGTCTGCCGAATCCTCGTATAATGCGAGGCTAGCATAAAGGCGTAGCACCGAGATGTCGAGGACGGAGATGTTGTTCTAGGGTGGTTGAACAGTCCGAAAGCCACGGAAACCAATACTAAGCTATTTAGTGTGTATTACGAGAAAGCAACGCATTAGAAGTACGCAAGCTATTAGGCACGTTGTATCTGTTATAACCTTCGCTTGCTACATAGCGGAACGAATTATAGACACTAATTCGATCTAACAGAGGAGCGAGCGATGCGTGAAGCATAGGACGCGGTAAACTTCGGGAAAGGCAACGAGGCATTAGATCGTTCGATATTCGATCTCAGTGTTCGGCTATAGCAATATAAAGCTCTAGGCACTTCGAAGTCGGCGTTAATACATTTTTGCGCCGTGCTAGGTATCCACGAGCAGACGTACTGTTTCCGCCTCGCGCCTACATATAGTCAAATGCTGGCGGGATTACTATATTGCGCTCGATTAATCCTCTTTAAACATGCATTACCGCGCGACTCTCGTACACAGCTAACAGACCTATTTACTAAGTTTATCGCTGTTCATTATCTGTAGCTTGTGGATGGACGGCCTACGCCGTTCTACTACATTGTGAACTTGCTTGTATATGCTCTTAGCGCAGGCAAAGAAGTCGGTGCTCTACTACGGGTAATTTGGTTAGATGCCCGAGACACCTTGATTTATTAGGGGCAACGTCTCCCTCTCAATAACCTACAGCAATTTGTGAACAACATATATGCAGCTGCGGAACACGTTCTGTACTAGAAATTAGGGGCAGTAGACGTCGCTAGGTCCTTTAAGGCAATTATAGACGATATGAATAACAGGTCATTAGGATATTCCTTTATAGCCGACCCTAGAAACCAACTTATGTCCGGGCGTGAGGCCATTCTCCGACGACTTATAGTCTCCTCTACCTATCGATCATTGTTCGACAAGACGCTAAAGGTAGAGCTATATGCCTGGCGGGCCTATTATGGTCATCTCGACCGATTTATAGGATTGTTATTTATCCTCGTCTACATGTGTAGCGGCGCACTAGCGCGAGGGGTGGAGATACTCCTAAGTCGATAGATAAACGCTTATAAGGGACTACGAAACGTGTATATTGTTAATAGAGAGGTTATAATCGTTACTACGTATTACAAGTCGTAGGCTATTACGGGGGCACATCGTGTTATTGCCCAGTTCTTACTATATTGAGTGGGAAAATTGCTCATCGCTTATCTTGTTGAGATTCGCCCATTCCACATGCTCCTCGACAGAGACAGTATTCCCAAAAAAGCTAGGAGCTTCCTATAGACTAATAAACAGGGTCTATAGTCCACCTCACACGCCACGAAGACCCTCGCGACGGAGACCGTAAGTAAGATAGGCACGCGAATCACCTTCTATGATTACAGACACATCGCGAAGGCCATCGATCGAGAACAAGTACGTAGCATGATCGACGAAGATGAAGAAAGCCCTGATAACATTCACGATCTAGCCTTTGCGTATACAAGTGCTACCGCCGATAGGATATATACGATCGACGCTACTATGCTACGCAGTCTGACTTCTCGAACACTGAATGCGTTCCGAAGCGTGTCCTATAAGTGGCATTCGTTTTAGAGATTCGACAGGCCACTAGTAGAGCGAGGGCTTACGAGAGCGCGAGATTCGGGTGGCTGGCCCGAACTTCTACTAAGAAAACTTGTACGAAGGGAAACGAATGCAAAAACTTTGGCTGGTCGGTCAAAGTTTTCAGATCTAGCGATTGAGGAAGCATTAGCGCACCTACACAGACCTAAGAGCGAATTCAAAGACGTCTACTAGAAGGCCGGACTCAAAGCAGTACTAGAAGACAAAAGTCCTCTCGTGGTCATTCTTCCTCCAGGGGGTGGGAAGAGTCTCCTCTTTCAGCTCCCCGCGTCTCTATCGACCACGACTGCCACGATTGTTATCGCACCGTTCTAGGCATTAATTAATGACCTCGTCTAGCGCAGTCGCGCACTAGGCATCAAGAGTCAGATATAGGACGGCTAGCACTCTACTAATGCCTAGTTGGTCTTCGTTAGCGCAGAGACTGCCGCTGTGAACGATGATTTTATGACATATCTTTCTAAACTGCAAGTGGATGGTCGGCTTGATCGTATCGTCGTCGACGAGTGTCAGGGTTAGGGTTAGGGTTAGGGTTAGGGTTAGGGTTAGGGTTTTAGGGTTAGGGTTAGGGTTAGGGTTAGGGTTAGGGTTAGGGTTAGGGTTAGGGTTAGGGTTAGGGTTAGGGTTAGGGTTAGGG